>QRFJ01000193.1:799275-1106775 GCA_006176705.1 Cocos nucifera
TCAGCGGTAACCAGCATATTCATCAAACTCGGCCAAGGAATTTTGAAGTTTATGCATGTGGTAATTCATGATGAATTGCCCATATGCATCAGTCAAGGATTGCAGAATAATATCGTTCTGCAAGTCCAAGTCCAACTTCACACCGAGCTTCTCAAGCTCTTCCATGTCCTTGATCATTGTCAGACAGTGATCTTGGACTGACTGCCCATCACGCATCTTAGCCTTAAAAAGTCATTTTGTGACTTGATATTTGGCTGCGCGACTCTGTTCACCAAACATCTCCTGCAGGTGAGCCAACATTTGGCGAGCAGTCCCGATATCTTCATGTTGGCGCTGGAGCTCATCAGACATCGAGCCCAACATGTAGTATCTGGCCTTATTATCTTCGTCAATCCATTTTTTCCAGAGACGCTCTCTGTTCAGTGGATGGACGAGCTGGTAAGGTGGGAGGTCCTGGTCCAAAACATGTGTTAACTTCTCGGAACCCAAAACAATTTTGTAGTTTCCTGAAGCCAATCTTTATAATTGGGTCCAGTCAGTCTATGTGTGTCTAGGATACGTGCCAGTGGGTTGGACGCAGACATTTTCCTGTAGAGAGTCAAAGATTCTAGTTAGATACTGTAATTTTGACTTGACCAATTTGTTTAGGAATTTTATTTTTAAACAAATTAGCTCCCACTATTTTCTCGGATCCCTACACTCCCTCTGTAGAGATGCGAAAATCTCCGATTGATGATTTCTAGTGGGTGGTGCGGTCTCACCAACTGACTCATCACCTCACCTAACAGTTATTGGTGATGGGTTAGCCAATGAGTGAACAACTCTTGTTCAATGATTCTCTAATCATGGTGCACCCAAACTTGGTCTCTAATTCATGAATCTCACCGTATCCGGAATATTGATCCACTCCTTAGTTAAGTCAGACCCACCATTTGCATAGACTGGGTTCCTAATTGGGTCTCTCACCGTATCCAAAATATTGAGCCCAACTCATCCTCCAGCCCATAGCATCCAATGCCTAATAGACATGGTTGCGTCTTCCCGGTGCAACTGAGCCACTGTATCCAGCCGAGAACAATCAACCCCGGGAAGGGCCCGCACATCTACAATGGTGGAAGACCTCAGACTTAATCTTTTCTTAGGAAGAATTGATTCAGGTCTCATTAAACTAGACTTGTCTTAGTCATAACAATTATGACTAACCTAGTGGCATGGGTTAGCTCGGATTATTGACCACCTCAGATCAGAACTGTGTCAACAGATATGGCCAGGTAAGTGAGACCGGTGGAAGGAATATGCCATTAACTCGTACAAGAACGCATTCAGGTCGAGTAGCTTCCAATTAAAAACCAGTCGGTCGTCTGTGCCAAACTTACCTTAGACACCAAATTGTTGAGTCAGAACCAATTGGGTTAGCCTACAATCCAGACTCTAACCTCTGAGCCTAATTAGGTCTTGCTTGATCGTGACTCGATCTTGACCCAGACTTAATCCTATTAGGCTGGTCAATTTAAGCATTGTTGATTGATCCCATCTAACCAACTCTTGATTCGGTTTGATCAACCGCTTAGACCTAATTGAGCTACCCAAGCCCGAACCCAGTATTATGAATATGTCTTAGATCTGAAATTCTCAATTTTAGACCTAATTGATATTCCATAAACTTAATTCTTAATTAAGTAGGGTTCATAAACAAAATATGCACAATAAATCCTAGGGTTTCAGGATCTAGGGTTTTGCAGAAAGTAAGTTTTGGGTTTCTGATTAAGGACGAACACGCAGCACCCCTACACATCATAAGAACACCCCATCGAATGGGAAGAGAGGGCCTTTAAATTTTTTTCTTCGTTCTTATGACCGGACGGCCAAGAGGAACGCCTTAATCAGGAACATGTAAATCTACAAAACAGTTTTATAGATCTATATCATATATCTCATATACAAATTTAGATCTAATCATGGCATATTTTGCATACATCTCATGTATCATAATCATGCATGTTTTCAGATCTAAATTATCTCATAATAATCTAAAAAATTAGATTTAAATTGATCTAATCAAAATAAATTCTAATCTAGACAATTATGTAGAACTATTCTACAACTAGTCTAGACATGCATCATCATATCTCATATGATATTTAAAATTAAATAATTTTTATTTGCTGTTTATCAGATGTTATTATAACACTTATAATATCAAAGAAAATAGTAAATAAGAAGATCTAAAATATGATTTAATCAGATTAAATCAAAGACATGCAAAACTATTCTATAGAACTATTCTATTCTAGAACTAGTCATGCATATCTTCATGTTCTTAGATCCAAATCATTTAATTTTAATTTTTTGATTTTAGATCTGATCACATCTCATGTGACATCTAAAATCACTTTATTTTTTAATTAAAATAAAATTAAAATCAGATCTAAACAATTTAGAACCATGGCTCTGATACCAGTTGAAGGAAAATCCTGATTTCCCGGTCCAGGTTCGTCCAGATCTGATTAGATCAAGAGATATATTTCAAAAATTTTCTCTTGATCCCAATCAGATCTTGATATATTTCAGATCTGATTCTTATTATTTTAATAAATAAAATAAAATAAGATAAATTAAATCAAATTTAATTTACCTGATTTGGGTAATCCTATTACCCTGTTGATGATCCTGATTGCAGCGGAAGGTTCTGGATCTAGCCACGCAAGCGCCTGGCCTCTACCGGTATCCACTCGGGTTGGATCTGGAGATCCTCTTCTTCTCTATCACACCTCCAAAAATCAGATCTGGATCTGATCTGGAGGATCTTCAAAACTCTTTTGAAGATCTGCAGTCGTCCTTTTGCAGCAGCGCAGCCTTCTTGCTTTTGATCGCCTTTCCTTGATCTGAATCGCACCAACCTAAGTCCAAAACTCTTTTGGACGTGGAGAGCAAGGGGAGAAGAGACTATGGCATGGAGAAGGAGGGGAGAGGCAGCCTTGGGGTGTGGGGTTTCTCAATTGAATTGATTTCAATTAGGGTTGGGCGCAGGGTCTTATTTATAGACTAAGCTTTGTGATCCAACTCCTCTTCCTCTCAACCAATCACAACCCTTTGTGAAATCAGATCTAAATCTGATTGGTGGGAATAGAGACCCCTGGATTCCTCCTTAGAGGGTGCCTAAGACCAGTCAAAGTTGGTTCTTAGAAGAACTCTAATTGGAATCCAAAAGGGAGATGGAGTCCTTGTCCAACAAGGACTCCTAGGCGCCTCCACTTGGGCTCACGCCACCCTTGGCGTGCGCCCTTTCTCCTTGCCAGGTTCTGGCAGGGGGACAGGCCCCCACCAGCTCTCCAATAGGTGCATGACATGTGGTCAAAAGTCAAAGTGTCAATGGTCAACGTTTGACCAGTCAAAGGTAGACTTTTGACCAAAGTCAAAGAACAAGAAATGGCAGGTGACCAAAAATGGCAGGTAATGTCTTACAAAATAAGACAACCTTTCTGACTTGGACAACCTCCAGTCAGACCATATGAAGGCCTCTGATTGAGCACAAACTCCTTTGGCTCAGACAGGACAACTTATTTATGATAGTAAAAGAAGAACGTTAGGTTCAATCGAGTGCTAGCACGATTTCCTTGAACCTAATTGAATCTCATTCAGATCAATTGAACTAGATCAGTTCAATTGATGATCACCAGATTCAAACCCTTGTTTGTGTGACCCAGTTAGGTTCAGTTCTGTATGGTAATGGGATATGTCATGATCTCTATCATCGACATCATCGAAACTCCTTTCGATGGATCAGAACTCTTCTGATTCGAACAGCTAGAATGATCGATCATCTAAATCATTCTAATTGCTCCCAAAATCCACCAGTGACACCTAGCAGTATATGGTGGCAACCCATCAGAGCTGAATGCGAACCTCTTGGTGCAGCTACCTGTGTGATTAAGTTCTTCTATCTTGAGCCCCGATCAGATTAGGGTTAAGGTGAACTCGTCAAACCCTAGTCTCTGTCATATGATGTAATCATTCGATTCGAGTCCAATGTGAAAATCTAAATAGAAACTCTTTCTATTATTTCACTCTGCCATGGCCATGGGCTTCTGGACTTGATTCTCATGATCATCATAGGGCTGCTCCTCTACCACCGAGGTAGATAGATTCCCATCTTGATGCAATCCAGTTCCTACAATGAACATGCTCATAGCCAACATACACCTCAGGGTTCCATATGGCTAGGAGATCGAGTAATGGTGTAGTCAAACTATAACACCCTCAAGGTGAACTGCCGATGCATCTCAGGTCAAAGAACCAGACACACTACTGCAGCATCGAGTCAGTCATTGACGAGAAGGTAGACTTCCCTAATGACTACTCGAGGTGGTCACGCTCAGTGTCCTCGTTCTCTAACGAGTACCTATACTTTCGCTCCGGTGTCTCCACACCGTAGACTCAAGACTCATCTACTAAAAAGAAGCGATCGTACACCAATCTTTCGGATCAATCACCATCCTCGTGATGGTCCTATGGTCGGGAGCTGTTTATGAGTTAATAATGATTATTCATGTCTTAAATTTTCAACTCTTGAAAATATGAATTATCATTACCATTAACTCAAAGGATGTATCACAGACACTAAATACACTTGTGTGATAAAAAATAATTCATTTCATTAATTATAGTCAAAATTATAATTTTGCCCCTAGAAGTGTATTACAAGTGTTAGCCAATTCTGGCTTCTAGGGCACATATATCTAACATCCTCATCGCTCAATTAAATTGAGTTAATCAGCAATCAAATTATTAATTAATCCTTCAAAAATATCTAAGTCTAAATTGAATGGATTATTGGGTAACAGAGTCCAATCAATATGAAACTCTTGAAGAGTCATAAATTTAGTGGAACTCTTAAACCCAGTATCCCAAACGAATCAAACTCGCAATCATAGAGTCTCAGACTAGTAGAACTCTTGATCAGAGAGTTTTAGATAAGTAAGACTCAAAGTTTCAATCCAGTAGTACTTTTGATTATAGAGTCTCAGTCTAATAGAACTCTTGACCACAGTGTCCTAGATTATCAAGACTCATGATCAGAGAGTCCCAGACAAATAGGACTCAGAGTTTCAGTCTAGTAGGATTTTTGATCATAGAGTCTCAGTCTAGTGGGACTCTTGACCATAGAGTCTCAGACCAATGAAACTCTTGATCAAAGTGTCCCAGATAAGTAGGACTCAGAGTCCCAATCCAGTAGGACTCTTAGTCACAGAGTCCCAGTCCAATGGAACTCTTGACCATGGTATCCTAGATTATCAGGACTCATGATCAGAGAGTCCCAAACAAGTGGGACTCAGAGTCTCAGTCCAGTAGGACTCTTGATCACAGAGTTTCAGTCTAGTGAAACTCTTGATCATAGAATTTCAGACCAATGGGACTCTTGATCAGAGAGTCCTAGATAAGTAGGACTCAAAGTTCCAGTCCAGTAGCACTCTTGGTCATAGAGTTTCAGTCCAGTGAAACTCTTGACCATAGAGTCTCAGACTAATAGGACTCTTGATCAACCATCAGATCAGATAGAAACTCTTAATGTGTATGATCCCGTAGGTCTGAACCTAAGTTGGTAGCATAGAAACTAATTTGTATACTAATCAAAGTGACCATCTAACAATGGTACCCGACGTCCGGATAGGTCGAATAATCGCAATCGCAATATTCAAAACCTACGCAAATATGGTTATCGTATAATTCATCCCTATGATCTCTGTGTAATAGATGACTCAGGGTTAGATTGTCAACCTTAGAAAATACATCCATGTCGTGTCTCAAAGCAATTAATCTTGTGACTCCTCACTAAGACTATCCTAGCCAAAGTTTTGCTTAATTGAAACACAATTGAACATAGCTCCTGAAATCAAGAGTGGTCAATCCCATCTTGATACATGCACAGACTCCATAAGTACTTAACTATGCCCAAAAACCTTCCGTCATTGAATTAAAAATTTAGATAGTTCGGCACCAAAACACAGTGAGTTGCTTGAAAGTCACTATGATGTTCTCAGATCGATGGGACATTTATACCCATATTCCATCGAAGCTAATCTTAATAGGAGAAAAGCCCCAGAGTTGATCACGTTCAGTGCAGATGTACCCATACATCTCACTTGCATGCCATATCAGTATCTCAACACTCCTTGGTTATGAGGACAATCAACCTATATGGCATACAACGATCTATACTTGATAAACATTGTCGTCCTAAGTAACAATGTATCATTTGGTCGTGAACTATTTAAGGACTAAATGACAAATCCTCCTTTGTCGAATCTAGATAGTCCTAAGAACTTCATCACAATATAGGAGTTCATTAGAAGACAATAGCATTTATGATGAAAAATACCAAAATAATTTTTATTAATTTATAATTCATATATAATTATAAATATATGGTCCAACCATCAATAGACTGATAATTGGTTTTGAAAAATATTTTCAACAATCTTTCACTTGGATTAAAGCCAATCGGTGTAGTATCTAATACCTATTTTTGACTTAAAGTCGTTGAACTCCTTCACCACAACAGCTTTAGTGAATGGGTCGATCAGGTTTTTCTTTCCGTCGATCTTCTGAAGGTCGACGTCACCTCGATCGACAATCTCTCGGACAAGATGGTAGCGGTGCAGAATATGCTTCGTTCGCTGGTGTGCCTTTGATTCTTTCGCCTAAGCAATGGCTCCAGAGCTATCGCAATAGAGCAGAACTGGACCATCAAGGAAGGATGCTACTCCATGCTCGGTGATGAATTTTCTTAGCTACACCGCTTCTTTGGCAGCATCTGATGCAGCGACATACTCCATCTTATAAACTGAATCGGCCACAGTGTGCTGCTTGAAACTCTTTTAGCAGACGGTCCCACCATTAAGGATAAATATATATTTCGATACACTCTTACTATCATCATGATCGAACTAAAAATTGGAGTCTGTGAATCCCATAAGTTTTAAGTTTGATTCACCATATACAAGACACTGATCCTTAGTATTTCTTAAATACTTCAGGATAGTTTTAACAACCTTTCGGTGATTCTCCCCTGAATTAGATTAGTATCTACTCACTACACCTAGTGAGTATGCCACATCTGATTGCATACATGTCATGGCATACATTATAGAATCCACTGCTGAATCATATGGTATTCTATTCATACGCTCTCTGTCTAGAGGTGTTGTTGGACAATCCTACTTTGAAAAAAAAAAATTCATGGCCTATCGGTAGATAGCCTTTCTTAAAATTTTTCATACTGAATCATTTCAGCATAGTGTCAATATATGTGGACTGGGACAATCCAAGCAATCTTTTAGATCTATTTCTATAGATCTTCATCCCTAGGATGTAGGAAGCTTCTCTCAAATCTTTCATGGAGAACTATGATGACGGTCAGATCTTTATTTCTTGTAATGTAGGGACATCATTTTTGATTAAGAGAATGTCATCCACATACAATACTAGGAATATCATTGCTGGACCATTAGCCCATTTGTATATGCAGGGCTCCTCTCCGTTCTTAATGAAGCCATACATTTTGATTATTCTATCAAATCATATGTTTCAGCACCGAGATGCCTGCTTTAGTCCATAAATGAACCTCTGAAGCTTACACACCTTAGATTCATCTATGAACGTGAAACCTTCAGGTTGTATCATATACACCTCTTCACCCAGCTCTTCGTTCAGAAAAGTTATTTTCGCATCCATCTGCTAGATTTCATAGTCCAGATGGGCAGCTATGGCAAGCATTATCCAAATGAATTTAAGCATTGCCACAGGAGAGAACGTCTCGTCATAGTCAATACCATAACATTGATGATATCCCTTGGCAACCAGATGGGCTTTATAGGCCTCCATTTTTCTATCTGTGCCTTTTTTTCTTTTGAAGACCCACTTACATCCTATGGATTTTATCCCTTCGGATGGGTCAATCAATGTCTATACATCGTTGACCTTCATGAATTTCATCTCGAATTTCATGGCCTCAAGCCATTTCTTAGAGTCGGATCTCTACATTGCATCCATATAGGTGATTGGGTCATGATCGTTCTCATCGAATTCGATAGGATCTCCGTTCTGAATCAAAAAATCATAGTATCTATCTGATTGACGTGGTACTCTATCAGATCTTCTTAAGGATGTTTCTACAATGGGTTCTGGGTCTGATCTAATTAAATCCAGCTCAGGTTCAATAACTTGTGTTCATTCTTCCACCTGTCATATTTCATCAAGTTCGACTTTGGAGGTATTAGTTTCTTCACCAAGGAACTTTTTTTCTAAAAAGACTGCCTTAAGGCTGATAAATATTTTTTGCTCATTTGCAAGGTAGAAGTAGTACCCTTTGATTTTTTTGAGTAACCTATAAAACTACACTTATCAGACCTAGGTCCAAGCTTGTCTGTCATTAAACATTTGACGTAGGCGGGACACCCCCAAACCCTAAGGTGTGAAAGCATTGGCTTACGCCCTGTCGATATTTCATATGATGTTTTATTAACAGATTTACTTAGAACCCTATTTAGAATGTAACAAGCTGACTCGAGCGCATATCTCCATAGGAAGATCGGCAAACCAGCAAACCCCATCATGGATCGAACCATGTCCAATAGGGTCCGATTTCTTCTTTCAGATACACCATTATATTGTGGTGTTCTAAGAGAAATCTATTAGGAGAGAATTCCGTTCTCCCCAAGATATGTCAGAAACTTATTGAAAAGGTACTCACCCTCTCGGTCAGATTGAAGAAATTTAATACTCTTTTCAGTTTGCTTTTTTACCTCATTTCGAAATAGTTTGAATATTTCAAACGACTCCGACTTATGCTTCACTAAATAGACATACCCATATCTCGATAGATCGTCTGTGAAGGTTATGAAGAAGAAATATCCACCTCTAGCACTTGAGCTCATAGGTCCACATACATCCGAATATACTAAACTCAAAAGTTTGGTAGCTCGTTCATCTTTTTCGATAAAAGATGACTTGGTCATCTTACTAAGAAGACAGGACTCACAGATCGAAAGTGACTTACAATCACTAACCTCAAGAATTTCTTCTTGAGATAATCTGTTAATCCTATTCTTATTAATATGACCTAGCCTACAGTGCTAAAGGTAGACATCAGACACATCACTAATTCTAGAGTATTTACTAATTGAAAAAAATAATGCAAGATTTGCCATGCTACTTTCAAAAAATATTTCAAAAATAGCAATGATGCAGCAAAAATAATTAATCTAATTAATTATCTACTGATCATATCAAATTATTTAACCCTGTATATTAGGATCTAAATATAATATGCATGCATACATCAATAGATCTGAAAATAAAATTATGTAATAAACTATTTACTACATCTACATGTTCAGAACATAATACCTTTTCATGGATAGTCGATCATCATAATCTGAGTCTATCAGATAATTCTTTGATATTATGTTATAGCCACACATATGTTCGGCCTCTACGGTTGATCCATATGGAGCTCCTGATCCTGATATGCCCCACTAGAGTGCTAGCTTCTTATCGGAGCCTTCGATGGCTGATTACGATAGATCCGATTGATCATATACTTTCTAATTTTTTAGATATTTTAAAAAATTAGAATATAAATATTGAAGGATTATGAAGATGTGTTTCAAATTTGATGGTGATCCGATGCTCACAGCACTCGATCTCTCCATCCGAACCTAGATTCCCAAATCTAGGATTTCACTTGGCCCAAAAATTCTGACACATTAAAAATCCTATCACGCTCTCTCTGTGTGGAGTTTTTTTATGAAATAAGTTTTTATGGAAAGATAACTTTTAGATATATAATCTCTATTTAGATCATATCTAAAAATAGGATATTCTTAGAGGTGAAAATCATAAGATAAGAGAGGGATGAGGGAAAAGTAAAGTGTTGTAGGATCTTGTTTACCTTTGCTCCAAGATTTTTTTTTGCCCAAAACTAATATCCAAATATTCTAAAATTTTTACCACACAATGCTAACCCCTTCTCCTATATGCACAAAAATTCTCATAATTTATTGACATAAATACCATAGGAAAACTATGTGGAAAATGATAAAGATTGAGTGGTTAAGAGGTTTTAACCACTCACTTGATTTCAAAAATCAAATGAGCCTCTTATCCTTATCCAATGCCCCTCCCTTGTATTTAACATGCAGAAGGATTCTCTTTCTACGTGCATATTTTTTTTCTCAAAAAATATTTGATAAATAAAAGGGAGGGCGAGGGAAGCAGAGTAAAAAAGTCAAAAATGATGGGCGCATGGAAGAATTTGAATTCAAACTTCATTTGATTTGGTCCTAATTGGTTTCAACCAAACCAATTAATCTAAATCCAATTAAACCAGGTTAAACCTAACCAAAGTTGTAACACCATTCAAAATGATATTACAAAATTTTTTTTATTGATATTTCAAAATCATTCATGGCCAAAAGGCCTACAGAAATGACATTCAATAAGAAAGTTGGACAATAATAACATTCATTAAGAATAACTTTATTTGAATTGATTACAAGATTCATGATTCTTAAAGCTAGAATTAAAACTTATCTTCCATCTTCAATATTTAGAAACCTCTCATCTTGATCAAATCTCCTACTAACCTACAAGTCCTGCATAGAATTACAAATATGATAAGGGCTTCCAGTATCTAATACCCAGGCAGTAGAATCAAATAAGAAAAAATTACAAGATGTTATTATATAATTATCTTACTCAGCAACCGCTTGCTTCTTCCTCGGCTTGTTTGGGTCTAGGGAGGCAATGTACAGAGGACAGTTCCTCTTCTAGTGCTTCAATTTCTTACAGAAGAAGCACTCTGCCTGGCTCTGGTCGGGCTTGCACTTCTTGGTCTGATCCTGTGCAGTCATCCTAGTATGCGACTGCACCTTCTTATTTTTCTTCTTCTTATTCTTCTTTTCTTTCTTAAAGGATCGTCGATCATAAAAAGACCCTCCCACTACATTCACCATCTTCTTATGGAGTTGGTGATCCTTCTCAAAGTTCTACAGCAACCCCAACAAGCCGTGGTAGTTCACTGTAGACTTGGTCATTCTAAAATGAGTTAGGAAGGGAAGGAAGAACTTGGATAAAGAATTAAGGATCACATCCTTACCGAGCTGCTCGTGCAGGAGAAAGTCCAACTTGCTAAAGTGCTCAATCATCTCGATCATGTACAATACATGATCCGTGACTGAGGCCCCATCCCTTATCCAAGCGTTGAAAATGGCACAACTTATTTTATGCCTTGCAACATCGTTCGGCGTGCCAAAAGAGTCGTTCAATATTTGAAGCATCTTCTGTGGCTGAGCATTTTCAAATCTATGGCTGAACTCGTCATTCATTGCCGCCAGCATTATACATCGAACGATGGTACGGTCATTGAGCCACTTCAGATAAGTATCTCAGATCGCTCTCCCAGCATTTGGGGCTAGCTCTTCATGTGCTTGATCTGTTACCATATAAAGGATCCGCTCATGCTCTAGGATGATTTTCAACTTACGATACTAGCTATTGTAGTTGGATTCCATTAATTTATCATGGTCTAACAATGACTGGAGTGATAGGTTAGTGGCCATGTCTACACAAAAAGAAAAACCAAATCTAATTAGTATATGAATTATTAATCCTAAAGATTTGGACTTCAGTCTAAAGGTCATCTCACTATTTTATACGAATTGATAGCCTCTACTTCTAATTCAAGAAATTACTCTAATTCTTTAGTGGGTACTAGAATCCACATAGACTACACATGAGCCCAACTTTGGTTGGTCAACCTATGTGCACCTATGGATAGATTCAAAATCAATTGTTTCTCTAAACAACTTTTAGTAACATTGATTTTGCCCTATAGACCTAATCAATAGGCTTTGGCCTCCACTGAAAAAGGTTCGGTTAGTTTCAATCATTAACATGATCACATTTGATTTGATCTAACTAATAAATGATCAGGTCCGACTTTGGTCGACCAACCTGACCACCATAAAAAAGACTTAACCAAATTATCATTTTATAAATGATAATTTCATTAGTTAATATTCACCAAGCCTTTGGACCTCCAATGATCATTATACTAATGAACCCATTATCACTCAACTTAATGGGAGACTATGATTTAGTTATTTATATAACTATTTCATTTTTAAGGATCTAATAATTTTAGAGAATTTAGTTAATCAATTTAAAAAAATTCAGCGAGCCAATTTTAATCCTTCCACTGACTTTACCAAGTCAGAAAAGAATCTAACCTAATCTAATCTAAGCTGGCATTAGGAGCACCTAAATCAGTCAGATTGATTAACCTAATAAACATAGGTGAGCCCGAATCACCAAATGATCTAATCAAAATCTAACTCACTAAGAAGGTCAGACAAGCGAGATCAGTGAAAGGGATATGTCATTAACTCGTCAAAGACTGAATCACTGTGAGTAGCTCCCAATTAAAAATCATCGATCAAATTGCCAAACTTATCTTAGACACCATTCAGTTCATTAGTTTTAATTTGACCAATTTAATAATTTCAGATTCGACCATATAGCCTTGAATCAAGTCCATTTGGTCCTTGTTAAAGGCATGGACTTGACCAACTACAACTATTGCAATTGAGTCTATAGAGTTCTTGATCTAATTTAAATTAATATTTAATTAGATTTGATCAATTACTCTAAATTAGTCCATCTTTTAACTAACCTTAGGTCTAACCTAATTTATGGACCTAATTCAGCTAACTCAATAATCCAGAAGTTTATGATTAATGACTTAGAGTCTTAATTCACAATTCTAGACACTAAATCGTTATACTTAATTTTTAATTAAGTTAGGCTGAGGGTTAGAATTTGAAATTTTAAAAATATTTTTAATTTTGAAAGATTCTTTATAACTTAGCATTGTTCACTAATTGAGTCGACTCATTTCAAAATCAAATCATCTAAATTCACAAATAACACTAGTTATAGGGTTTAATCTAAAACTATGTACACTATATAATCATGAAATTATGAATCAAACTTTATCTAATTATATATTCATAATCATAAATTAGATTAAAGTCTAATATAATTAAATTATAAAAATATTAGATCAAATCTAGTAATTTCATGATTAATGATAAAGCAACGTACCGGAACAATCTTTTCACTATAAGAGGTAAACCCTACAGTAGGACAATCAACAGTCTGTACGATCTGGATTTTAATTTTTTAGATCTAATTATTTTAATTATTAGATCAATATTTATATTAAATCTAAATTATTAATCTAAATATGCAAGCATATTATGTTTAAAGAATCTGGCTCTGATACCAATTGAATAAAAATAGTGTTGGATTTGCTATGCTACTTTTAAAAAATATTTTAAAAATAATAATGATGCAGTATAAAATAATTAATCTAATTAGTTATCTACTGATCATATCAGATTATTTAATTCTATACATTAGGATCTAAACATAATATGCATGCATACGTCAGTAGATCTAAAAATAAAATAATATAATAAACTATTTACTACATCTATATGTTCAGAACATAATATCCTTTCGCAGATAGTTGCTCACCATAATCTGAGTTCATCAAATAATACTCTGATATCATGTCATAGCCACATACATGTCCGACCTCTATGGTTTGTCCACACAGAGCTCTTGATCTCGATCAACCCTACTAAAGTGCTAGCTCCTCGTCGGAGCCTTTGATTGCTGATCATGATCGATCCGATCAATCGTATATTTTTTGATTTCTCAAATATTCTAAAAAATTAAAACATAAATATTGGAGGATGATGAAGATGTTTCTCAAATTTGATGGTGATCCGATGCTCACAACACTTGATCTCTCCACCCGAACCTAGATTCCCAAATCTAGGATTTCACTCAGCCCAAAAACCCTGACACACTAAAAATCCAATCACTCCCTCTCTGTGTGGAGTTTTTCTATGAAATAAGTTTTTATGGAAAGATAACTTTTAAATATATAATCTCTATTTAGATCATATCTAAAAATAAAATATTCTTAGAGGTGAAAATCATAAGAGAAGAAAGGGATGAGGGAAAAGTAAAGTGCTATAGGATCCTATTCACCTTCACTCTAAGATTTTTTTTTGTTTAGAACTGATGCCCAAACATTCTAAAATTTTTACCACATAATGCTAACCCGTTCTCCTACACACAAAAAAAATTTTATAATTTATTGATGTGAATACCATGGGAAAACTACATGGAAAATGATAAAGGTTGAGTGGTTGAGATATTTTAACCACTCACTTGATTTCAAAAATTAAATGAGCCTCTTATACTTATCCAATGCTCCCTCCCTTGTGTCTAACACATAGAAGGACTCTTCTTCTATGTGCATATTTTATTTCTCAAAAAATATTCAACAAACAAAAGGGAGGGCATGGGAAGCAGAGTGGAAAAGTCAAAAATGGTGGGTGCATGGGAGAATTTAAATTCAAACTTTATTTGACTTGGTCCTAATTGGTTTCAACCAAACTAATTAATCTAGATCTAATTAAACCAGGTTAAATCCAACCAAATTAGGATTAGCCTAATCTAATAAAATTTTAATCAAATTAGAAATTAATTAGATCTACGTCCTGATCAAATCAGGGTCAAAACTTTCATAGCGATTAGGTCATCTCATGATCTGATTAGATCAAATTCAATCGAATCAAATTCAATCAGATTTGATCAAATTCTCATTGCTCAATCAAATTAAGCTAATTAGCAATCAAATTGCTAATTAATTTTTTAAAAATATCTGAGTCCAAATCGAATGGGTTATTGGAAAATAAAGTCCTATCAACGTGAAACTCTTGAAGAGTTCTAAATCAGTGGGACTCTTGAACTCAGTATCCCAAATGAATCAAACTCACGATCATAGAGTTTCAGATTAGTAAAACTCTTGATCAGAGAGTTTTAGATGAGTAGAACTCAGAGTCCCAGTCCAGTAGGACTCTTGGTCATAGAATTTTAGTCTAATGGGACTTTTGACCATAGTATCCTAGATTATTAGGACTCATGATCAGAGAGTTTCAGACACGTAGGACTTAGAGTTTTAATATAGTAGAACTCTTGGTCACAGAGTTTCAGTCCAGTGAGACTCTTGACCATAGAGTCTCAGACCAATGGAACTCTTGATTAGAGAGTCCTAAATAAGTAGGACTCAGAGTCCCAGTCCAATAGAACTCTTGATCACAGAATCTCAATCCAATGGGACTCTTGACCATAGTATCCTAGATTATCAGGACTTATGATCAGAGAGATCCAGACAAGTAGGACTTAGAGTTTTAGTCCAGTAGGACTCTTGATCACAAAATCTCAGACCAATGAAACTTTTGATCAGAGAGTTCCAAATAAGTAGGACTCAAAGTTTCAGTCCAATAGGACTCTTGATCACAGAGTCTCAATCCAGTGGAACTCTTGACCATAGAGTCTTAAACCAATGGAACTCTTAATCAGCCATCAGATTAGGTAGAAACTCCTAATATGTGTGACTCCATAGGTCCGAACCTAAGTCGGTAGCATAGAAATTAATTTCTATACTAATTGAAGTGACCATCTAGCAATGGTACCCGACTCTGGATAGGTCGAATAATTGCAATTATAATATTTAGAACCTACGCAAATATGGTTACTGTATAATTTATCCCTATGACCTCTATATAATAGATGACTCAGGGTTAGACTATCAACCCTAGAAAATATATCCATGTTATATCTCAAAGCAATTAGTCTTGTAACTCCTCACTAAGATTATCCTGGCCAAGATTTTGCTAAATTGAAATAAAATTGAACATAGCTCCTGAAATCAAAGTGGTCAATCCCATCTTGATACACGCACCGACTCCATAAATACTTGATTATGCCTAAAAATCTTTCATCACTGAATTAAAAATTTAGATAGTCTGGTACCAAAATATAGTGAGTTGCTTGAAAGTCATCATGATGATCTCAGATCGGAGAGAGATTTATACCCATATTCTATCGAAGCTAATCTTGAAAGAAGAAAAGCGCCGGAGTTGGTCACGTTCAGTGCAGATGTAGCCATATATCTCACTTGCATGCCATATCAGTATCTCAACACTCCTTGGTTATAAGGACAACCAATTTATATGGCACACAACGATCTATACTTAATAAATGTTATCGTCCTAAGTAACAATGTATCATTTGGTCGTGAACTATTTAAGGATTAAATGATAAATCCTTCTTTGTTGAATCTAGATAGTCTTAAGGACTTCATCATAACACAAGAGTTCATTAGAAGACAACAAAACTTATGATGAAAATTATCAAAATAATTTTTATTAATTTATAATTTATATACAATTATAAATATATGGCCCAACCATCAATAGACTGATAATTAGCTTTGGAATACATTCCCAATAGTAGGTTGATAAGCCAACAATCCCTTCTCGAAAAACGCCCAGGGCTTCTTGATAACAATCATAAATTTATAAATAAAAGCATTAAATAATATAATATTTGATATTTATTTAAAAGAATTGATGCTCTATTGATATTTTGTAGAAAATATCCTCACCAATATAAAGAGCTCGATTTATGAGTTTAAATGAATCAAATTTGACAAAAATTGAAGCTAAAATGAAAAAGTTACGAAGGTTGAAAGTTTTAAATGAAAATATATATATATATGTATATATGCATATATATATATATATATATATATATATATATATATATATATATATATATATATATATATATATATATATATATATATATATATATATATATATATATATATATATGTATGTATGTATGTATGTATGTATGTATATATGTATATGTATATACATATATATACATATACATATATATATATATACATATACATATGTATATATATATATATATCTATGTGTATATATATGTATAGATATATACATATATATACATATACATATGTATATATACATACATATAATATACATATACATATGTATATATACATACATATATATACATATATACATATATATATCTATATGTATTATATATGTATAGATATATACATATGTATATATGTATAGATATATACATATGTATATGTATATATATGTATATATATATATACATATATGTATATATCTATATATATACATATGTATATATATATATACATATATATACATATATACATATATATATCTATATGTATATATATGTATAGATATATACATATGTATATGTATATATACATATATACATACATACATACATACATACATACATACATACATACATACATATATATATATATATATATATATATATATATATATATA
Organism: Cocos nucifera; assembly: GCA_006176705.1. NCBI lineage: Eukaryota > Viridiplantae > Streptophyta > Magnoliopsida > Arecales > Arecaceae > Cocos > Cocos nucifera. The sequence continues at coordinate 816,630 of QRFJ01000193.1, forward strand.
TATATATATATATATATATATATATATATATATATATATATATATATATATATATATATATATATATATATATAATCGGTTTGGACTGAATCAGCCTAGTAGAACTGGACGGTCTAGTCGGCTAGGTTCACCAGAGCCCATGCTAACCCAGACCGACTGTGGCTTAGATTGATCGCAACCCGCCAGTCAGCTTGGACCAACGCAAGCCCGCAAGCCTATGAAGTCTAGCCCAGCCATCTCCAACATGACATCATCATGATGTTAGAAAATCACATGATCCATGGTGCACCAACGGTTGACTCAATAGGCGTGAACCCTAAAAGGGTCCATGGAAAAACCCATATGATGTTCAAGGGCAGAATCATCATTTCATCCGATGTGGCGCGCTGTGGTTGGTTGCGGTTTTCATGGAGCCCGATCCATGTGGTTTACAAGAACAATGTTGCACGATCATGCAGTCTAGATCACTCTTAGTTTACATCCAATGGCCAGGGGCATTTCCTATTTTGATTCAGATTGCTACAGCTCCATTAGGTGCCATCCAATGGCTCATATTGCAGTCGACTGAGATCGGATGCTTCTAAGCTCTCCCGATCGCCATCTAATGGCTAACACGAGTTTTCGATTCCATCAGGATATCTCAGGACTTCTACGTGCGATCTAATAGACAATAAAACATCTGATGAAAGATCCAACGGTGGAGAACTAATCTGGGTGTTTTTATTGAGCGATCAATGATGGTTTTTTGATGTTTTTGGGCCTTTGATTGATGATCCAATGGCCAAGATTCAAGCAGCAAATAGATTTTATTCTAGATTCAAATCAAACTCTAGGAAGGATTCAAAAGCCCTATAATCTATTCTATTTAAGCCCCTATTACGCCAAAAGCAGAGAGCCCTCCCCTTGGGAGGAATCAAACCTCTCAACCCTTCTCTCTCTCTCTCTCCCTTCTTTCTTCTTCTTCTTTCTTCTTTTCTTTTTCTTTTCTTTAGAGATTTGAATATGCCAGAAGCTAGCAGATCTTTGATCATGTACAGCTAGAGGACTTGTATCTTGGAAAGTAAGAAAAATCTTCAGCATGAGAATTTATAATTTGAATCCAATAAATTTTTTTTATCTTTTTATTGGATAATAATTTATATGCTTTTCTTATTTATACTTTAGTGCTTATTTTTCTTACACTTTATACTAAAAAGATAGATTGTAATTGTAGATAGATATGGTCTGTACTCAGATTAGGATGAATTATAAGAATTAATATGATTATATTTATATTATTTAATTATATAATATAAATAATGTATGTCTGTGAGATGGGTCATGATCGTGTTAGATATGATCCATGTTCGGTAGAATAGATTATGTTAGAATTAGATCAAGGAAACATATATCTTATAAGATTGCATGTGACAATGAAAAGATTGCATGAATCAATTATAAACTTAAATATTGAAAGATGGAACTAAAACCTAAGAACTCTCTCTATCTATTTTTAATTAATTTTAAATTTTAAATTTATTATTTACTTTCTTTTTTATTTTAATTTGCTAAAATCTTAATTATTTCTCTTTAATTTACTTATTTAAATTTTTATTTTTAAAAATTAATTTAAAATTTTATTTTTTATTAAATTAAATTTAACTTAATTTTTAATTTTTAAGAAAATTGATATCCGACTCACCACTATTCTAATCTATTGGAAGATTGGTTTAATTTTTATTTATTGCTGTAACGACAAGCATCAAATTTTTGGCACCGTTGCTAGGGATTATAGCATGGTTGCTTTAATTTTTTAAAATAAAAAAAATTAATAAAAAAATTTATTACTCTTTATTTTATTTAGTTATTACTATCTTTTATAACTAATTTTTTACTTTAATATTAATTTATTGCTCTTTATAGCCTAGTAATTTATTGCTTTTTAAGACTTGATAACTTGAATTTATTTTCTTTTGCAAAACCAAAAGAATCAAAAACTAAAAAAATATTTATAAAAAGATAAAATCATAAGCCCTTAAAAAATCACTAACATCTCATAATACTTAATTAATCCAACATAACTAAAAATATAAAATTAAATTAAATTTTAACTTGATTGGATATCTTATTTTTTTGCATTGCATCTCCATAATTAACTTTAAGAGAACAATCCATGAAACAAAATAAAATGAAGATTTGATTTTTCTTTCTTAGTCTACAAATCATCATCCTTCATATTGCATTGACCTAAGCCTTTAACTTAAAATCAATTAGACATTAGTCCTAGGATATTCGAGCTCAATAAGATAAGAAAATTCTAGAGTTAGATCAGGTTTAGATTGATTAATTGCTCGGTGTCTAAGATAAGTGGTTAAAGAAAGTGGTTTTCAATTAGTTCTATTATCTGATCTGACCAACTTGGTGTGTAATAAAAGCAACAAGTAGGAAACCTTCCATATCTTAAACTTATCTGGCCGAGTTAGTTACTCATTTTTGGGCTTGGAGTGCTCGAAGGTGATCTTAGAATAATTAGAAGATGTTTAGATTTAGGTTAACCCTAGGATAAAGAGTCCATCTTGATTAACTTGATTGAAATTAACAATAAACATTAATTAATTCTTTGCATCTATCATTCTTAGATCTAGGATTCTTTAGACTTTTATCTTTAGAATTCTCTCTCCTCATCTTTTTTCTCATTTTTTAAAATAAAATATAATAAAATAAAAAATAATCAAAAGAGGATTGCTTTGATCTAAAACCCTTGATTGCACGTATTTGAATAATCAGAATAATTCGAGATGGATCTTGAGAGGAGATTGGATGAGCTGTCTTATAAATTTGATCATCTAATAGCCATTGGATACTCTTCCTATCCATCTTTTTTTCTGCATACTAAGTTTGTGTAATTTGTTCGAGCCCCACTTATATTGTGAGTAAATGCCCACACCGATTTTCTGAGAATATGTATGAGCAAGTTTATCAAGATCAAATCCAAATGGCCTACAGATCAGAAAATAATTCATACTTTAACACTTATAATCTAGGTTAGGGGGCTCAACCAATTTTTTTATGACAATCATAACCAGTGGTTACCCCAGTGCCACAAGGATCCACTTTCATGGATGCACATTATGATATGCTCTACCCATAATATCAATCTTCTCTAAGTAATAATAAGTCAACTTTTGAAGAGAAGATTCAGCAAGCATTAGAACCTACTAATCAACCATTGAATACTCTAGATGACCAGAGGCTTAACTCTTTAGAAAAAAGCCTAAAAGTTCTGATAAAATCAACTTCTAATAATCCAACTACCTTTAATAACTTTATGTAAACCATGAACTAACTTATAAATTCAAACTTCTAAGCTATTGCTCATCTAAAAATACAGTTGGATTAGTTAGCCATGGCCATTAGTGAAAGAGAGTTACCTAGTAAACTCGAGAGTGACTCTCAGGGATCATATCTTGCAAAAAATTTTAATATCCCTATAATTTTTTTTTGAATAACCAGTTAAAACTCTCAAAAATAATATGATCATAGAATAATCTAGCACAACTAAAAAAATCTTCTTAAACTGTATAATTGAGGCAAAAATATATAAAAAATTATTTTCATTATCATCTTCTTTACCTATGGTCATAGAATAACCTTGCAAAACTAAAAAAATCCTCTTAGACCATATAACTGAGGCAAAAATATATAGGAAAGAACCAAAATAGTGGGCATCATTTTACTTACATATAGACCTATTCCCAAATATCCTAAAATCATCCAGTCCTTTTAATGAAAATGGAGGATAAACTGATAAGATGATGGATTTAATAGAGACTTTCCAAGAATCACAAATAAATAACATATTAGAGAAAGCTTCACCCATAATTCTTTCACAAGATTCTTTAAATCCCTATTGGCTCATTATGAGGTGAATAATTTTGATGAATATAGGTACAATATAGAAATAAACAACCAGGCAGATATACCCTCCTCCAAAACCATCGCATTATGAATTAAAAAATTTGAACCACCACCTAGCCCACCAATAGCTTCCTTATTAGAACCATCAATTATTCAAGAATTAAAACCACTTCCTGATGAACCTACTGACATCCTATACCTACCCAGGAAGATCGATTTATAGATGTTCTAAAAGCACATAAAGAAGATGTTGGATGGAATATTACTGAAATAAGGAATAATAATTTTAAGATTAATTTTTTGGTATTCAGCACTACTTTCGAGGATAGCCTCCAAAATCTATCAATAATATTAAAATGATTTATGGAGGAAGATTTAAAATTAATTTAGAAAAGTGCCATCAGGTAGAATTGATGTCAAGGCACAACATATCCAAGAAAGGGATTACGGTAGATCAAGTTATAGTTGAAGAAATTCAAAAACTACCACCCTCGATTTTAGCCCATCAAACATAATTCTTTTCTAATTATTATAAAAATAATAATAACTTTAAATTATGGTATAACATGCTTCCTCCTTATAGTCTGTTAGTTTGGGCTAAGTTTAATCGATGTAAAGCATTCCACATGTGAGGATTTGTGGTGCTCCCAAGCCTTGAAAGGCCATGGAAGGAGTCAGGGGGTTGGCTTCGGAGATTCCAGGGACTTGGCTGGTACTTCAGAGATCTAGGACACAAGATGAAGTAAGAAATTAAAGTTGGAGAATCAAGACTGTAGAAAGAAGATTTTCTATAGGTTAGCCGACTTAGTCCAAAATTGGATCAGCTAAGTCTCAGAGCACAGGCAAAATAGAGAGCTGCGCATTCGGAACTGCTAACATAGTATAGGACTAGGCTAGCTCAGTTTCAGACTGAGCCAACCCAGTGAAACTTAGCCGGCTCAGTGCTGAGACTGAGTCGGCTCAGTGCGTAGGTAGAGTTACGCAATGGTCTATTTTGGACTAGGATCTGGGTTGATCCTAGGGGTTTTAAGGTCAGATTTGAGAGATCTTAAGGAGGCTAATTTATGTATGGATCGAGTCTAAATCCAGAGGATGAGAGCATGGGAGACATGGGTGTACATGGGCTCGATGAGTGCTTTCATGTATTGGGTTAGCCGGAAAGTTTTTTGGTCGGACCTAATGGCTATGTATAAATACATAGATTGTATTAGAGTTTTATAATGCTGTAGAATACAGACCTTTTCTTTCTCAACTCTCTTCTTCTCTTCTCTCTAGAGTTGCCACCCTAGGATTTCTGAAGAAGCTCTAGACAAGGGGGCATCTTCCTCAAGCCCAAGGAGGGAGGCGCCCCATCATAGATCTAGATGGAGGATCAGTGGTTTGCTGCCCATAGAGAACATCATAGATTTCTTCAGCTCTATGCTAAAGATTAAGAGCTTCTGCAACATGGTATTGGGGTGCTTGTAATGTCAAGGATGATTGACGTTCGAGCAATATCATGGGTCTATAATTTGGTATTAGAGTTAGGTGATGCCTGAAATATTGTGGATGGCAATATGGTATCAGAACAAAGCTTCAGAGCCTGATGGTGCATGAAAGAAAAGAAGAAGTCGTACAAGGTAAAATAAAAAATCTGTACAAGAATTTCATGGTATGTCTCAAATCTATCTTGTTATTACTATGGTTTAGCCAACTGAGAGTAGTGAGTTGAAGGTAGAGGTTGAGAGAATTAACAGAAAGAAATTATTTTAGGGTGGAAGGATTTGGTGCATGATTTATTGATTGATCTTGGTAGAAAGATCGAGATGTATGATGGTTATGTGATAGGCAGAGAGCGTTAGAGTGCTGTAGTAGGGCTTCCCTGAAGATGCAGGGCTGAGAGAGACTTGGTGATGCAGCAGCCAAGGGAGGTATCTCAGTAGAGAGCATTAGAATTATCTAGAAAGATGGGCAGTGTAGGACTATTGAAGAGAGGTTTCCCAAGGGGTAATGTCGAACGAAGGCTGAAGAAGCGACTATACGTCCTTCGATGTTTGAAAGACAAAATAATAGTCAAAGATGTATTCAGTGATTCGACCAGAGCATGGATTTGTGGAGCCTTAGGAGTGATGAAGATGGATGATCCATGGAGGTCCAACAGGTCAGGACTGGATGGCTGTAGAGCAGTGCAAAGATGAGTTAGGGAGCATTGGAGTGCTGTAGGAGCACTACCATGGAGGCACAGGACTAAGAGAGGCTCGATGGTGCAGCAGTCGAGGAGTGTATCTCAGTAAATGGTGTCAGGGCTTCTCAGGGAGATCGAAAGCAGATCTCAGGGAGAGCCAGAAGGTCTCAGAGAGCGTCAGGAGGTCTCAAGCTGTCGAAAGTATCATAGATCAGATTTCTTCTGTAAGGGCACCAGGGAGAGTTGCGGTTCAGATGGAGGATGGTTCTCTGGGTGCAACTGAAGCGATGGTTGGTGTAGGGGCAGAAGAGAAGAACTATGGTGGAATTTTTTAGGATTCAGTCGTTGATTTTAGAAGAGTTGGATAAGCTCTTGGATTTTGGAGGTGCTCATAGGTTGTGGAGATATCTGAGATAGCTTCGAAGAGGACCGTCGAGTGCGGAGGATTCGAAGGGGCAGTGCGGTGTTTGAGATGCAGCGGTAGGCTCAGCAGTGCAGCATTGAGTGGTTAGCCTTGAGGGACTCGATGATAGAGTCGACTTCTGTGGCATCAGGTAGACTTCGAATATAGGTGGAGCTCTGCAGTGGTGGCTTCACAAGTAGAGAAAAAATTTGACATGAGTTTAGAGCATCGGTGATGCATAATTTCAGATGGACCGGCATGTACAGATGGACAGACGTAGCTCTGAGGAGATCGTGTTAGATAGTATAACATATGCTGGTGCAAAAATGCTGTAGATTCTCTAGGAAAGTTCGGAGAAAGTGATGTAGCTGCTAAGCAGAAGGGATCCTATAATTTCAGGATGGTGTCAAGAAGCAAGCATAGGTCTTCAATGGCGGAGGCGATCATTCCAAAGGCCTCAAAGGTGCATAACAGCTGAAGAGGATTGGCAGAGGTGATGTTTACATAGGTGCTGTCGAGTGCACAGGGACAGTGGGAACATGCAGGAGGTCATTATCGAGAGGTTTGCCAAGGCTTGGGGCACCAAAGTGGAGATTGTGAGAATTTATGGTGCTCCCAAGCCTTGAGAGGCCACGAGAGGAGTTAGGGGGTTGGCTTCGGAGATTCTAGGGGCTTGGTTGGTGCTTTGGAGACCTGGGACAAGATGAAGCAAGAAACTAAAGTTGGAGAATCAAGACTGCAAAAAAAAAGATTTTCTGCAGGTTAGCCAGCTTAGTCCAAAATTAGGTCGGCTAAGTCTCAGAACATAGGCAAAATAGAGAGCTGCGCATTTGAAACTGCTGGTATGGCACAGGATTGGACCGACTCAGTTTCAGACTAAGCCGATCCAGTGGAACTTAGCCAACTCAATGCTACTGAGCCGGCTTAGTGCGCGGGTAGAGTTACACAAGGGTCTATTTTGGGCTATGGTCTGGGTTGATCCAAGGGGTCTTAAGGCCTGATTTAAGAGGTCTTATGAGGGCTAATTCATGTATGGATCGGATCTAAATTCAGAGGATGAGAGCATGGAAGACATGGGTGTACATGAGCTCGATGAGTGCTTTCATTTATTGGGTTAGCCGAAGAGTTTTTTGGTTGGACCTAATGGCTATGTATAAATACATAGGTTATATTAGGATTTTATAATGCTGTGAAATACAGACCTTTTCTTCCTCAACTCTCTTCTTCTCTCTAGAGTTGCCATCCTAGAATTCTTGAAGAAGCTCTAGAGAAGGGGGCGTCTCCCTTAAGCCCAAGGAGGGAGGCACCCCATCACAGATCCAGGTGGAGGATTAGTGATTTACTGCCCATAGAGAACGTCACAAGTTCTTTCAGTTCCATGCTAGAGATCAAGAGCTTCTGCAACATGGTATCGGGGTGCTTGTGATGTCAAGGATGATTGGCGTTCAATCAATATCATGAGTCTACAATTTGGTATCAGAGTTACGTAATGTCTGGAACGTTGTGGATGGCAATACCACGAACATTTTTCTGCCATGATGACAATGCCTTGTGATTGGTCCTATCTTTTTAAAAATCTGAAGGATGTACTAAAATAGATTATACCTAAAACTCCTTCATAAGGTCCGACTGAAGATGTTAAACTTAGCGCTTACTAGAAGGCAACCCAGCTTTTGCTTATGCATTTTCTTTTTAATTTACTTTTCTTTCAAGACTAAGTTGGGGAGAGAATTACAGACCTATGCTAGATGAAGAATAAAGAAAAGCTCAGATCGAGACCAGAACCATATTAAGCCAGGTGAACTCTTACCTTGTTATTTTCTTGTCATTTATCATACTCTATTTCTTTCCTCCATTGAGGATAATAGAAATTAAGTTAGGGGGGAAGGTAATAAAATAATAAAGTCCTTGAGTATAGTAATAATTAGTCTTATGTACTTGATTTTATCCTGATTTAAAATTTTTTGAGCATTTTAATCAATGATTGATTAATGGTCTAGAGAATTTTTAAAATACTAAGGACTAAATTATTAAAAAAACTCAATAAATGATCAGATTTAGAACAAAATAAATTTCTGAGTGATTCTAAAACCTTCTTTTAGCCTATATTTAATAAAGAATCTACTTTATATGGGTATAAATGAAAAAAAAAGAGAGAAATAAAAAATAAGTTCTAGACATTAGTCTCCCACCGAGTAACCAGATCTTGTTGCCTAAGTAAGCAATATTATTTACATCAAAAAATAGATAATATGAAGAAACTTGTTATATAGCTAGTTTTAACTTATGACCTATTTGACTAGAGTCTGTAAATCCGAGGGGTGCTCTACATCTAATCTCCTAAAGTCAACTGGTTTGAAATTTATTGATCCAAAGCTCACTACAAGGGTCAGATAGAAAGCTTAAAGAATTAAAACATTGCACTGATTGTTAAAAAAAATAATTTGGAGAGAGAGAGGAGGGCTGAGAGGGTTGATTCCTTCCAAGAGGAGGGCTCTCTGCTTTTGGCATAACAGTGGTGAGTCGGATGTCGATTTTCTATAAATTAGATGCTTGTTGATAAAAATTTGATGCTTATTGTTACGACAATAAATAAAAATTAAACTGATCTTCCTATATATTAGAACAATGGTGAGTCGGATGTCGATTTCTTTGAAGATTGAAGACTGAGTTATGTTCAATTTTAATCAAAAATTAATAAAAAAATTAAATTAATTTTTAAAATAAAAATTTAAATTAATTAATTAATTAATTAATTAAGATTTTAGTAAATTAAATAAAAAAATAAATTATTAATAATTAAGATTTTAAAGTTAATTAAGGATAGATAGAGAGAGTTATTTAGGATTTCAGTTCCATCTTTCAATATTCAAGTTTATAATTGATTCATGTAATCTTTTATTGTTAATTACATGCAATCTTATGAGATGTATGTTTTTTTTATCTGATTCTAACATAACTTATTCTACTGAGCATGAACTATATCTAACACGATCATGATCCATCTCACAGACATAGATTTTTTAAATCATACAATCAAAGAACATAAATATAAATCTTAATTAATTCTTATAATTTATCCTAATCTAAGCACAGACTATATTTTTCTATGATGATGATCTATCTTCTTGGGTATAAATTATAAGAAATTAAATATTAAAGCATAAATAAAAAATATGTAAAAGATAAATAAATTTTATTATCTAATAAAAAAAATAAATAGGATTTAAATTACAAACTCTTATGATTAGAAGATTTTTCTTACTCCCTTAAACATGAGATCTTTAGCCGCTCATGGAATTGATCTTTCTAGCTTTCGGCATGTTCAAATCTCCCAACTAAAGAAAAAGAAAAGAAAGAGAAAGAAGAAAGAAAGAAGAAAGAAAGAAGAAGAAAAAAGAAGAGAGGAGAGAGGAATAGAGAGGGCTATGTGGGCTTCTAAGAGGGCTAATCTCCTAAAGGAGGGTCTCCCTGGGCTTATTTCCCCCACAGGGTTCTTGGCTTGGTGCGTGAGGAGGATTTAAATAGAGGAGAAAACTAGGGTTTTAGGTGTTCTGTTTGAAGTCTATTTTGATTTTGGATTGAACTCCACCTATTGTAAAATTCCTGGTCATTGGATCTCTTGATCAGGCATTTTCTAGTTGTTAGATCATGCATCAGAAGCCTGGAGGAGGCTGTATCGAAATCGGCGATGTTCTGAACTATTGGATCGCACTTAGAGTTTGATTTCACCCGTTGCATGGTGCCTTGGGAGCTAGAGGAATCTTGATTAGAATCGACACTATTCCCCTCCATTGGATCATGATCGGCATCGACGTCGATCGTTGGATCGTGCCTTACTGTATCTGTAGACCCTGTGAACCAAGCTTGCCGAAGACCGCAACCAACCCGCCCTCACCGCATCAGATAAAATGATGGATTTACCCTTGTGAGCTACATGGATTTTTCTGTGGACCCTTTAAGGGTCTACGCTTATTGAGTCAGCGCGCAGTCCACTATGGACTGCATGATTTCCTAATGTCACAGTGACGTCAGGTGCTGAGGGGAGTGGGCTGGAGTAGGCCGCGGGCTTGCTTCGCGGTCAAGTGCACGTGGGCTGAGTTTTTGGGCCAGCCAGCTAAGCCGGGCTGCGCTGCAGTCAGGCCAACTAGACCGATCGATTCTTCTGAGCTAGTTTGGTCCAAACTGGCTTCTTTTTTTATTTTTTTATTTATTTCAGTCTTCATTTAAATTTTAATTTAGCTTTGATTTTCATTAAATTTGATTTATTTGAACTAGAAAATTAAGCTCTTCGTATTGATGGGCTTCTTTCATGTAAAGTATAAATAAGAGTATCAATTCTTTAATATAAATATTAATTAATATATAATTTAATATTTTTATTTAGTAATTTATGATAATTATCACATCTTTCAACTTGAGTTTTACTCGTTCTCGAGTAAAAAGAGAAAAATTAGAAACATGTACCGACTCGATAAGATATAAAAGTTTCTTTAGGTCACCTTAAAGTCAGTTGATACCTAGTTAGAGATTTAAGAGATACGTCATTGGATTATTAATTCCATCCTAAATAATGGTTAAGTGAAGAACATATAATTTTAGAGCTTTTCTTTGATCAATGTTCTATCTTTATTCTTTAAATCCTCTATCTTTAGTATGGGCTAGAGTTTTTTTATTTTTTTAATAGCTAGTGTATTGTTTTAATTCCTTAAGCTTTCTAACTCTTGTAGCGAGCTTTGGATCAATGACTCTCAAATCAGTTGGTTTTAGGACATTAAATGTAGAACACCCCTCGAACTTGCTGACTCGAGTCAAATAAGCTACAGATTAAAGCTAACTATATAACAAGCATCTTCATATTGTCTATTTTTTAACGTGAATAACATTGCTTATTTAGACAATGAGATCTAATTACTTGATGGAAGATAAATATTTAGAACTTGCTCTTTATTTTTTTTAATTTTTTTTTTATTTTTTTAATCTTTTTTTACTCATATCCATACAAATTAAATCTTTATTGAATAGGCTGAAAGAAGATTTTAGAATCATTCAAAAATTTATTCTATTCTAAATCTGATCATTTATTAGATTTTTTTAATAATTTGATCCTTAGTATTTCAAAAATTCTCTAAACCATTAATCAATCATCAATTAAAATATCTAAAAAATTTTAAATTAGCATGAAATTAGGTACATATTACTAATTATTATCATACTTAAGGATTTAATTAATTTATTTATCCTTACTCCTAATTTAATTTTCATTGTCCTTGATGAAGAAAAAAAATAGAGTATGATAAATAAAAAAGAAGGCAAAAGAAAAGAGTTTACCTAACTTAATATATTTATGGTCTCGGCTTGGGCTTTATTTATTTTTCATTTAGCATGAGTCTATAATTCTTTCCCCATCTTTGTTCCGAAAGAAATGTAAACTAAAAATTTAAAAAAAAAGAAGAAGTAAAAGCTAGGTTGCCTTCCAATAAGTACTAAGTTTAACGTCTTTAGATGGATCCTATAAAGAAATTTTAGGTATAATCAACTTTAGTACATCCTTTAGATTTCTGAAAAGATAGGACCAATCAGAAGGTCTTATCATCATGGCAAAAAAAATATTCATGAAATGCTTTACGATAATTTAGCGTAGCCCTAATCAATAAAGTGTTTAAAGCATTACAAGAAAACTGACTATTAGCGATGGCTAAATGCCATCGCTAATAGTCAATTTACCATTGCTAATGCTACTAGCGATGGCTCACCGTCGCTAAAAATTTGATGGATATATTTTTATCACTAATTATCATTATTAGTGATGGTAACTATTACCGTCGCTAAGAAGTAATTAGCGATGGCATTAGCGACAAAAATATCATCACTAAAAAATTTAATTTTTATTAATTAAATTAGTGAAAATCTATTAGCGATGGTATTTTTGTCGCTAATACTATTGCTAATAAATTTTAATTTTTAAAAAAAAACTTAAAAAACTATTAGCAATGATAATGTTATCATTAATACCAATGCTAATATCTTTTAATTTTTTTTAATTCAAAAAACTATTAATGATGATAATCTATCATTGCTAATAATTTTTAATTTTTTAAAAATTATAATTAAATAATTTAAAATCTATTAATAAATAATAATATTTTTAAAAATTTATTAAAAATAAGATAATAACTATTTAATATAATCATAAATATAAAATTAATTATATTATATTAAAAATATAAATTATATAATTTTACATTGAGATACTGCTTTACAAGTATGAAAATTATATATAAATAAAAAATAAAAGGCAACGTCCTCCTTATTCTCCTCCTCCTCATCCTCTGGCTCATTTTTAGCAGCTGATGAGTTAGAGCCGAATATCCCAGTATCCTGAAATGAAGAAAAATAAAATATTATTCATAACTTTTAATATGAAGGCATATCTTTCGATACTCTTCTTTGATTTTAAATAGATTATTTCTATATGTTTCATTTGATGATATGAAACTATAGACATTCATGGTCCATTAATTGGATGGTTAGATTAAAATTTTAATTCCTAGATCCTCTTTTCTGACTCAAGCATAGCCTAAATATGTGAAACTTCTAAATATGAAAATTTAAAATAAATAAAAGAGTTTACTAATAGAATTATCTGATGTGATGGCTGGAATAATGAGCCTAGCTGATCGCATAGCCATGGATCCTGAAAAGCCTCCACGACTATATTGCGAATGACATTCCGAATACTTTGGGGTTGCTAGCTCAGAAACCTCTGCACGACCTTCTCCACATGGGCATCACTTCAAATCTGAGATGTCGAAGCCTATAAGGATGCCGAAGATGATCGAGCTACTAGAGGGTCGAAGCTATGGTCAAATCCTATAATCCGGCTCCTACTCACCCCTCCAGTGATCTTGAGCCAACCCTTAAGATCAAAGATGTGTTGAGTAGATGGATCATCATCGTATTATGCAATGATGTACATGTAATTCGCTACACAGTTCAGAAATATATTAGTTCTATATACATATCAGATCCTATAACAATTTAATGAATATAGTTTGAAATTCTTACTACGATCTGTCACGATCTAGAATCTAAATAATCATCAATCCTCCTAGATTGGTATGTGGCCTCCCATAACTACAGCTGGCTTAGTGGATGACTCAGTTGTTGTGTCTATAATAAGTAAAGAATATAATTAAATTAATTAAAGCATACATCTAAGAGTTTTTATAGTTCTAGTAAAGAGTTTTGGTATAGATTTCTTACCAATCTATCGACCATAATATAAAAAAAAATCAGATAATATCCTCCTCATCCTCCTGCTCATCTTTAGTAGCTCATAAATTAGAGTCAGATATTCCAGCATTCTAAAATAAAGAAAAATAAAACATTATTCATAAGTTTCGATATGGAGACCTATCTTTCGATACTCTCCTTCAATTCTCGAATAGATTATTTCTACACGTTTCATTCTATGATAAAGAATTATAGATACTCCCGGTCTATCAATTAGATGATTAGATTGAATTTTTAGCCTTTAGATCCTCTTTTCTGACTTAAGCATAGTCTAAATATATGAAGCTTCTATATATGAAAATTTAAAATAAGTAAAAAAATTTACTAATAGAATTATCTGATATGATGGTTGGAATAATGAGCCTAGCTGATCGCGCAGCCGTGGGTCTTGAAAAGCCTCCACAACTACATCGCGGATGACATCTCGAATGCTCTGAGATTGTTAGCTCAGAAGCCTCTGCACGACCTCCTCCATGTGGGCATCGCTCTAAATCTGGAACGTCGAGATTTATGAGGATGCCAAAGATGATCGAGCTACTGGAGAGTCGAAGCTGTGGCCAAATCCTATGACCCGGCTCCTACTCACCCCTCTAATGACCTTGAGCAATCCCTCAAGATCAAGGGCGGGTTGAGTGGATGGGTCATTGCCATACCGTATAATGACGTACTCCACATAATCTGCTACACAATAGTGAAGGAACAAAAAAGCGGCTTCACCCTTCACTACTAGAGAACTAAGTACAAAATCTATAAAAAATAAAGATAAAGCCCCCATGACATAATATATAAGACTATATTACAACCAAAAGTAGAAATGATATTGTGATACTTTTGCCAAAAATATAAGAAGTCAAAGGCTATCAGAAATAATCTACAAGCATCAATTGGAGGCTGGCATCTTCTGAATATTACCATAGATATCTGAAGAGAAGGTGGCCAGTATTTCCCATCAGTCACAAATAAGCATGATACATCATATGGGAAGTTGAATAAGCAGCAGTAGGAAATACTCCATAATGTAATACATAAAAAGATCTGACAACCGAGAATCCCATTTATGAAGTAGTAAAACTTCTGGCAGACATCCAAGGAGATAGCAACCATCCATATAGGTATACAAAAAGAAACAGGAACCTGGCACTATCGTAGCATAATCATTGGTATCTGAAGAGATAAAAGCTTCAATTGGTGATGAAAACCAAGGATCTGTATGCCAAAACTATGCTGAATAAGCTGCAAGCAAGATGATAATAAAGATAATCTAAGGCTTATATTCATCTTGATTTTCCTCACAGCCAAACCTAATTCATCATCTCTGAGGTAAGATATGTAGGTCATTGCTAATGATAAACAATTATTAAGAAGAAAGTGATCTCCTTCACTAAGATCCACATAATGCCATCTCAATAGATGAATAGGCTTTACAAGCATAGTAGTTTGTAATTCCTAAAAATGAGATTGGATAGGAAATGACACAAAGATGCTAAAATAGCATAATATAAGAAGGTGGTCTTGCTTCCATTATAATTGTAGATGTATTGATAGTGGCATAAGCATAACTGTAATTCAATAAAAAAGAAATCTTTTCCATCAACTAAATATAGTTGAGATATATCATTAAAAATATTGAAAAAGTAACAACCACAAGCCTGAGGTATATGAAGATAGTACAAGTTGAGCCTAATTCCATCGGTACTTTCTACCTTAGATACTTTATTTGGAATAAAATAAGAGCAACAGTAAGGGCATTGAAAAGCATAATATTAGTAAAAAGTAAGGCACATCCCATCAGTATTCATTTCCATTGATACATCATTTGGGATGAAGTAAAACCAGCAGTGATGGAAAAACCAGCTTCCATCAAAAATATTGACTTGAAAAACATTATCTGGAAGACAAGTATAATATCCATCGATATTCTGAAGCATATAATATCCATCTATTTTAACATCATGTGGGAATATAGCCAAAGTAGGTGCTATAAAATTCATTCTAAAGATAAGGTGATAACCATCCAGACTTAAGAAAAAGCATATGCAATGAGAATCATCGATGTCTAGAGATATAGAAGTTGAGCACTATTTTTCAATATAATGAGATAAGAGTGGAGATTCTATTGATAAGGCAAGAAAAATGAAGTCAAGAATTTTTTACTTTCATAGAAGCCGTAGGATCGGAGCCACAGGCTCGGGATGGTAGGGCAAGGCCACAGGACCGAGGCCATAGCTCGGAGATGCAGCAATGGAAACGAAGAGCAGGGATGGGGCCGTGGGAAGATGATGTGGTTTGGGGCCATGGGGTCAGGCCAGTAGGGTGGGGAGGTGGGCTGGGGGTGGTGGCTCGGGGACGCAGCCACGAAAATGGAGTAGGGACGAGGCCGCAGGAAGGTAGCACAGGTCTGGGCCGTAGGGTCAGGCTGGCAGGCTGGGGGCAGTGAGGTAGGGGCTGTGGGGTCGAGTGGATGATGTCAAGGTTGGCGGGGTTGGGACAGATGCTGGCATGGAGGGATACGGGCTTGGGGCTATGGGGTTGGGCCGGCGGTGTTAGGGGTGGTAGAGTCAGGACGGCCATGAGGTCGGGTTAGGGATGTCAGGACCAATGAGGTTAGGGCGCGGCCGTGGAGTTAGGCTGGCGCCAGCAAGGACGGGGCGGTTGTGAGCATGGACAGATGCGAGATCGAGGCCAAGGGGTCAGACCGGTGTGGGGATGGGGCCGGCGAGGTCGAAGTGAACGCGGGATGTTGGAGGGAAGGGGCAGGAAGCAAGAAAAGGAGGGGTAGGGGGGGGTGAGGGGGGTTTAGGCACCGACGAAAGAAGGACAAAGGGTAGGAACGAGAGAGGATGAGCATGGGTGAGTGAAATTTTTTTTCCTCATGGTGGTTTTGAGGTTGCAGACTATTAGCAACGGCTAACTTACCGTCGCTAATGTCGTCAGTAAAAGCATTAGTCGCTAAAAATACAAATCCATCGCTAATATTTTTTCAAAAAAATAAATTTTCATAATTTTTATTAGAGCTAATGCCGTCAATAAAAAAATCCATCATTAATATTTTTTTTAAATTTTTCTCTGAATATGATATAATTTTAAAATTTAAAGTCCATCTTCACTGTTCATTATCTAAATAATTATCATTAGAGTATCATCATAAAAGACTACCTCGATCCGATAGCCCTAGCTATGTCCATCAATAAAATTTGATTTTGATGGCCATGAACAATCGCTTGATGATCTGATAGATAAAGATTATCGATGGATTTAAAAACTTACAATAATGATCTTGGTAATACTTTTAGCATACGATCAAAATTTTACTTCAATCGGACATCATTATCATGATCAATTTAGCATATGATGATTTTGACTATTAAATAAAAAATGAATGATCAAAAGGTCAAACAACGTCTGATTAAGATATTTTTTTTAGATAAATGATCTTTGTTACTACTTTAATTATTGGTACGGTGGTGATCCTAAAATTCAAACTATACATATATGAACCATCAATGTTAAGCAAATTTTATAAAAGCACAAGTATAATTACTTTAGAACTTCAAGAATAAGTATCAAGAGTCATATAATTTTGGATCGTTTATATACGCGTGGTTTGAATTTTACGATCACCACCATACAAATGATCAAAATAGTAGCAAAGATCATTTATCTAAAAAATTATCTTATAATCGGATGTTGTTCGACTTTTTGATCACTTATTTTTTTATTTAACGATCTAAATTATTCCATGCTAAATTAATCATGATAATGATGTTCAATTAAAATAAAATTTTGATAATGTGCTATAAATATCATCAAAATCATTGTTGCAAGTTTTTAAATCCATCAGTGATCTTTATCTATCAGATCATCAAGCGATTATTCATGGCCATCAAAATTAAATTTTATTAATCAACATAGTTATGACTATCGGATCGAGGTAGTCTTTTGAGATGATACTCTAATGATAATTATTTAAATAATAAATGATGAAGATGAACTTTAAATTTTAAAATTATATCATATTTAAAAAAAAAATAAAAAAAATTAAAATTAGCGACGATATTTTTGCCATTGCTAATACATATTAGCGACAAATTTCTAACTATTAGTAATGAAAAGCCATCGCTAATAAATTTTAATTTTTTTAAAAAAATTTAATTATAATTATAATTAAATTAATTAATTATCGATGGTTATTAGCGATAGCTCAATTTGTCATTACTAATAATTTTTTAAAAAATTATTTAAAAAACTTTTAAAAATATTTTTTAAGATTATTAATATTAGCAATGAATTTTTTCATTGCTAATAATATAATTCTATTGTTAATAATCCTACAACCAAATTTTTTTAAAAAAATAAAATTACTTTTTATTAGCGACGAGAAAACACCATCGTTAATAATTATTTACCATCATTAATAATAAAAAAATTTAATTAAAAAATAAAATTACTTAGTATTAGCAATGGCTAACTATCGTCACCAATATTATCGCTAATACCTATAGCGATGGTATAGTCGTCACCACTATCATCGCTAATAACTATTAGCGACAGCTAAACTTTCATTGTTAAAGCTGTCAGTAAAAAAGATTATTAGCAATGATAATTTTGTTATCGTTAATTCCATCGCTAATGTCCATTATTAGCGACGGCAATACTCTATTTTCTTATAATGAAGCAAGCATGCTAAAATAAAATTTAAAATTATTATAGTTTTTATAATAATCAGAAAGAAATTATGTTTGTTGGACTGAAATTAGGGGTGGTAGTTTACAAACTACTTCAACTATAACTTGATCTACCCCACTTTCTTTCTCGAATATGAAATGTCTAGGCATCAACTCTTCTTAATCTAAAGTATGGCACTTTTTTTAAATTAATTTTAAATCTATCTCCATACAACGTTTTAATATAATTGATAAATTTTGGAGGCAGTCCTCAAAAGTAGTACCAAATATAAAAAAATTATTTTTAAAATCATTATCCCTCATATCAGCAATATCTTATCCGATAGCTTCTTTATGCACTTTTAGAACACCTATAAGTTGGGCTTCCTGATTAGGTATCATTGGTAGGGTGTCAATAGATTTATCAAAAAGTGGCTTCAATTCTATAATAGTTGATGGTTCTAACAAGGGAGCTATTAATGGGCTAGATGGAGGCTCAAGTTTTTCAATCCATAATAAAATGGTTTTAAGGTAAGGTGTATCTATTTGGTCATTAACTTGTGTATTGTACTCATCTTCATCAAAATCATTCACCTCATAATGAGCCAAATAGGGATTTAAAGAATTCTGAGAAAGAATTATGGGTGAAGCTTCCTCTAATATGTTGTTCATTTGTAGTTCTTAAAAAGTCTCTATTAATTCCATCATCTTATTGGTTTATCCTCCTTCCCTATTAAAAGGAATCGGTGATTCTAAGGCACGTGGGAATGGGTCCATAAGTAAGTAAGATGATGATGTAATTGGTTTGTCCCACCATTTTGGTTCTTCTCTATATTTTGCTACCTCAGTTATATGGTCTTAGAGGATCTTTTTAGTTGTGTAAGGATGTTCTGTGAACATAGGTAAAGAAGATGATGATAAAAATAGTTTCCTACATGTTTTTGCCTCAATTATATAGTCTAAGAGAGTCTTTTTAGTTGTGCTAGGTTGTTATATGACCACATTATTTTCAAGAGTTTTAACTAATTGTTCAGAAAAAGTTATAGGGACATTAAAATTTCTAGCCATGTATATTCCCTTGAGGTCACTCTCGGATTAACTAGGCAACTCATTTTCACTAATAGCCTTGGCTAACTGATCCAACTATATTTCTAGACGAGCAATGACTTAGAAGTTTAAATTCATAAGATTATTAAAGGTAGTTGAATTATCAGAAGTTGATTCAGATTGCTACAGCTCCATTAGGCACCATCTAATGACTGATATCGCAGTCGACTGAGATCGAACGGCTCCAAGCACTCCCGATCGCCATCCGATGGCTGACACGAGTTTTTAGTTTGACCAGGATATCCTAGGGCTTCTACGTGTGATCCAATGAACAATAAAACATCTAATGAAAGATCCAATGGCGGAGAATTGATCTGGGTGTTTTTATTGAGTGATCAATGGTGGTTTTCTGATGTTTTGGGGCCTTTGATTGATGATCCGATGGTCGAGATTCAAGCAATAGATAGATTTTATTCTAGATTCAAATCAGACTCTAGGAAGGATTCAAAAGCCCTGTAATCTCCTCTATTTAAGCTCCTGTTATGCTAGAAGTAGAGAGCCCTCCCCTTGGAGGGAAGCAACCCTCCCAGCCCTGCTCTTTCTCTCTCCCTTCTTTCTTCTTCTTCTTTTTTCTTCTTTTCTTTCTTCTTTTCTTTTTCTTTTCTTTGGAGATTTGAATATGCCAGAAGCTAGCAGATCCTTGATCATGTACGGCTAGAGGACTCATATTTTGGGGAGTAAGAAAAGTCTTTAGCATGAAAATTTATAATTTGAATCTCATTTATCTTTTTATTGGATAATAAATTTTTTACCTTTTATATGCTTTTCTTATTTATGCTTTAATATTTATTTTTCTTATACTTTATACTAAGAAGATAGATTATGATCGCAGATAGATATGATTTGTACTCAGATTAGGATGAATTATAAGAATTAATATGATTTATGTTTATGTTCTTTGATTGCATGATCTACATAATCCATGTCTATGAGATGGGTGATGATCGTATTAGATATGATCCATGTTCGGTAGAATAGATTATAATAGAATTGGATCAAGAAAACATATATCTCATAAGATTGCATGTGACAAAAAAAAATTGCATGAATTAATTATAAACTTGAATATTGAAAGATGGAATTGAAATCCTAAATAACTTCTCTATCTATCTTTAATTAATCCTAAATTTTTAGTTAATTAATTATTTATTTTTTTATTTTAATTTACTAAAATCTTAATTATTTTTTTAATTTACTTATTTAAATTTTTATTTTTAAAAATTAATTAAAAATTTTATTTTTTATTAAATTAAATGCAACTCAACCTTCAATTCTCGAAGAAATCGACACCCGACTCACCACTATTCTAATCTATAGAAAGATCGGTTTAAATTTTATTTGTTGCTGTAACGACAAGCATCACTTCTCGATAGATGACTCCTGATAAATCAAGAATCAGCACAACATTTGGATAGCTGGCCCTGCCGAGCAGATGCTGGCTCCTATGCCTAGTAGCCCAGCTAGTGGCATATAGCTTGCTCTAATAACCTACATATTCGGGCATGATCGACTCTCAGTGGCCAAAGAAGCGGCCGATAGTCCGCCCTGCCAATGCACAAGTTTAGCCATGATCAGCCCCTAACTAACCAATTTGGCAGGCGCCCTCCTGGCAACCACCCCACGAATCCGAAATCATACCACCTACTCTGCAAGCCTAAAGGCTTAGGTCTAACAAACTCTGGCCTTCGTCTATAAAAAAAATCCAAAAAAGGGATCCTAAGTTATGCCATTACTCTGCCTCTCATGCTTCTCCTTCTGTTGAACGGGATTCTAACTTGAGTGTTGGAGGATCTCCGTCGGAGCCACCTCCAGCAAGAATTTTTCTTACAGGTCTCGCCTTCGAGAGATCCAATCTTAACAGTCTAGTCTCAATCATCTGCTCCAGCACCTCTAGCGCTAGTCGAAATCTCGCATCAACAAAACTCAAACTCAGGAATCAATTTTTCTTGGATCAGGGATGTGACACCATCCATAGAATTTTTATCTCTAGGCTTCTAACAAGCCAAATTAGGTTATTTTGATCTTATGCCCTTAGGGCTGGAAATGGGCTTAAGCCAGCCCGAAACCCATTAGTCTGGTCCAATTTTGGATCAGGCTATGGGCTAGGCCCAAAAGATTTAGATCATATTTGGACTTAAATATATAGAGTCCTTTTTTTTTTTTTTGGATGGGGCTCGAACACATCATCAGCCTAGTTGGATCCTTAGCCCGTACAAGGCCCAACATGAAGCTTGAATTCAAGCCCAAATCCAGCTTCAAGAACTCTTGTTTATCTTTCCCTTCCCCTTTAATCTTTTTACTTAACCCTATAATGATAGTAATAAGTTGCTTGCTTATATGGTGAGATTAAGGGAAGTTCCCTTTTAAATATATTAGTTTTTCTTATCGACTCAAATCATTCATTTATGTAATCATTTGCCATATATCTTTAATTGGATTCAAGCCAGCCTAGTTTTTGGACCAAATAGGTCATCCGGGTTGGCCCAATATATATGTTTATATTTATATGTATTGTTTATGAATATTTATATTTGTATGTACACTTAGCTCAAATAATGCAAAATCTTTGGGGAAGAAAAGTTATCCAAAAAAGGACATAAACACTTGGATTTAGTTTCCGCACTTGGATGGCTTGCTTTTATATTAGATACAAATTAATGGACATGAAAATCTCCTTTACATGGAGAATGCCTTTAAATAATTCTTCATGTGATAGTGGCACATACATAGAGTTCACATACTTGAAATTGCCTTATAAGAGACACCTCCATGAGTTCCATGTTAGATTTAAAAGGGTATGTAGTCTAAATGATATAATATATTATCTATGCCATTAGTGATTATACGTTTAGAAAAATATAAAGATGTTAAAGCTCACAAATATCTTTATAACTTGAATATATGTAGAAGATGATATTCATGGCC
Source organism: Cocos nucifera (assembly GCA_006176705.1). NCBI lineage: Eukaryota > Viridiplantae > Streptophyta > Magnoliopsida > Arecales > Arecaceae > Cocos > Cocos nucifera. Next base: position 839,086 of record QRFJ01000193.1, read on the forward strand.
TTTGCATAGAATGTATTATTGGCAAAAAATCGCATCCCTGAATGCTATATGTATGGTTCTTGAGGCGTTTTTTAATTGCTTTTTATAAGGTGATGATGGACCCCGGTGCACCAAGCCGAAGCAATCCAACTTATAGAGAGCACCTGCATTGGTGAGCACAAACATTTTACATGGGATTCTAGTTGTAATTATATTTGAATTGTATTTTTCAGTTTTTGTTTAGATATTAGAGTCATCTTTTTATTGATAAAAAGAATACTAATTGTTGGGGGTAAAATAGCCGCTGCTAAGGTTCAGTTGGATGTCCGATCTTGATACAGTGCCATCTATATTTATGATGGCCAAGTTTGAACCTCAGCCAAATTGATTCCCTAGTCCAGGTAGAGTCCAGAATATCGACCTCCAGATCTTACACACCGGTCAATCTTCTCAATGACAATTCCTCCAATTTTCTTTTGATAACAGCAAATCTTGCCAAACTACATTTAAGAATTTCGGCCACATGAGTTTGAATAGTGAAGAAAATTTTCTATCTAATTGACTCCGATCTTCGATCTGAGACTGTTAGCAGCCGTCCCACAGATATGAGTCTCCTTCACCATCCAACTTTGATTAATGGCCAACCTTGGAAACTCGCTGAACTTCTATATTCCACTCTGTCGACAGTAAATCTCACCAATTTCACACCAAAGTCCTAAGCCTAATGAACTTGAGTCAGCAAGAGGATCTTACCATCAATATGAGTTCGATCTTCAACTTGGGATAAACAATAGCAACTTCATAAGCATTGAAACTCAGTGTTCCTCCATCCCAATATTTGGACAACCTTGAGTTCTAACCGAATTCCATCAGAATAACTGGAATGTCTCCACTACAATCTAAAGTGTAGAACCAGCCATTCCCATCCGACCTTCAATTCTCTAGACCAGAATATCTGTGCTTGATCTCGGCCAACATTGAAGACGGCCAAGCTCCTGAAAGCTATTAAAGATAGCTCCATCAAGATTCAAATATAGAGCCTAATCTGTAAGCTTGTCATCCATAACTTAGAAGCCGACCTTCAAGCTTAGTTGGATCGACCTCCAGTTCTAAATTTCAACATGAATACTATACTACCTAGCTTGAAAACCTCTGACCTTCGGTTCAAACTCCAGCAAACAATATTCAACCGCCAGCAAATTACGATAAATGAAAGCCCATTCTTCGTAACAAACTCCGAGTGGCTTAAACAGCCTTCTAACATTATGTTGTGACTGTCACCATCAATCTATTACGCGCTCTGACTATAAAAAAGATCCTCTAGATACGTCTTCTTCTCTAAGCTCTCCTCTCTACTCTAATCTCCTATGTACTTCATTTTTGTTGGTCAGAAAGCTAACTCGACCATTGGAGCATCCCGTTGGAGCCATCCACCTTCGGCTCAGACTTTATTTTGCAGGTCTCGCTGACAAAATCGTCTCCACCATCTCCAGCAAACTTTGGCGGCCGTTTGTTTTCTACACCAACAAGATTAGTGCTAGAGGAAAGGAGTTTGAGTCCTTATTCTAAAAAGAGTACCTAGTCGAGTTATTCTTCTTCCTCTCTTCTTCCACATTTTTTCTTTGATCTTTCTTATGCTCTAGTGAGATACCGCCCAAGAAGGCTCCTTTCCGTTGATCTATTGCCTCTGCCACTAGATCCAACCCGAAGCCAGCAGACCAGTCCATCCCCAGCCCCATCGCCTATACCTTAATCTCCTCCACCAATAGTAGTAGTGGGTATGGAGCAGTTCAACCTACTGCTACAGTAGATGAGAGGCCTCATTGAAGCAGTGCAGGCTATAAAATAGGTTTCAGCACCAGTACCATCAGAAAGATTATCGCCAAAACATCAAGATCCAGCATAAAGGAGGCCTACCTGGAGGAGTCAGCCAGTGATCCCCGAAAAAGAAAAATAGAGAGTAGAGAGCTCCTGTTCCGAGCACCACTCTACCCCCAAAAAGTCTCTGCCTCCATCGAGTCAGCCACCCTTTGAGATTCGTGATCGAGATGATATTCTCGATCAAAAGCTCTAGGAGATGAACCAATGGATCGAAGAGCTCCACCATGCTGCCTCCATCTGTAATGATGATATCTGCACCGATCCTTCATTCTCCATCTAGATCATGTAGGAGCCCGTTCCGCCGAATTTCAAACTCTCTCAGTTTGAGAGTTATGATGGAACCTCGAATTTCATTGACCATCTCGAAGTCTTTCAGACTATAATGCTGCTCCATGGTGCACCGAACGTCAATTTGTATCGAGCTTTTTCCTCCACCTTGAAGGAAGCAGTGAAAAATTGGTACTTAGATCTCAAATCGGATATCATCTACTCTTTTGATCAGTTGAGCCATCAATTCATGGCTCATTTTGTTAGCAGTCGGTGTCAAAGATGAGGCTCAAACTTTCTCATCAACATCAAGCAGAAAGAAGGAGAGTTCATCCAAGCTTATGTTAGCCGCTTCAATACTGCTACTCTAGAGATCTGCAATTCAGACCAATCTATTGCCATGGCCACTCTGAAAGTCAATCTTTTAAAGAATGATCTCCTCTTTTTCTTGAAGAAGTACCTCCAAAACTTTATTGACATGTTGGCTAGGGCTGAGGGCTATGCCCAAGCTAAAGAAGCTTTTAAGCTTTAGAATGATGAGGCCGCAGGAGAATGGCAGGTGGAAGAATCCAGCAAGTCCGTACCTATAAAGAAGTCGAACGAAGTTTGACCGCATTCAAGAATCCCTTCTGGACATCGAAGAGCCCGAACTCTACCTCGTACTCGTCAGCCAAGAATCCTGGATCAAAGGATATGATGAAGCCCCCCTTCCAGAAGATTTCAAAACTATTCTTTCATCAACACTCCGAAAACTCAAGTATTAATGAAAATTAAGGAGCAACTGCTAAGGCCAGATAAGATGCAGTCTCATCCAAACAAGTGTAACCCCAACAAGTACTATTAGGATTAGTGGTGTTTCTAAGTCTTGGGAGGCCATGAGAGGAGTCAGGATGTTGGCTTCGGAAGACAAGGATAGGTGTGAATATTAGGGCTAAGATCGATTTGGTCTTAAGATGGAGATTCAGCCCTCCACGGTCATGAGGCCCTGGTTTGTGGGTCTTATAGGGGCTAATCAAAGTTTGGATTAGGTTTGGATCCATGAAGTTGAGTACATGATTAGATCATGGGTGTACATGGATTTGGATGAGTACATTCAAACTGAATTAGCCTAAGAAGTTTTTTACGAGTTGGATTTTGGTTCATGGGTAGATATATATACATGTATATTATAAATTTTAATGAAGTGAAGAAAACATTACAGTCATTTCATTTTCTCCGACATCTCTCTTTCTCTCTCTTTCTCTGATTTTTCATATGTCAAGGTACCTAGGGGGCGTACCTCTAAGCATGGAGGAAAAAAGCATTGCCCTATTAAGGGATCCTGCACAATAATTGGTATCAGAGCTTTCTTGGCAAGGAGGAACATAAAATCCAGCGCAAGGAAGAGGAGAACAAGGATTTAGCATATTCAAGAAAAAAAAATTTAGGGGGTCGACAGGGCCTTTCTTCCTTCCGATTCGTGATCGGCAATTGACCGTCGATCCTAGGCTTAGCGGCCGACAATCGACGAACCAGTGCCGATCCTGGCATCTGGTGGCCGATTTTGGCGATCAAGCGACCAAGCACGGCGCCAGCGGTTCTTCACATGGGCAGTCCAATGGCAAACGAGTGCAGGATGGCAGAGATCTAGAGGAGGCCTGCGGCACGATGATCTTTTTTCTTCGGCTGGAACATCACAGATGGCAGTGGCATTGACTCCGATAATGACTTGCATGCATAGTGGAATCCTAGAGAGTCGGTCAGGGCGGCGGAAGGAGCAGGGGAGATTGGGTCATGATCTATCCCTTCCGGGCACCGCTGGCATCGATGCCACGATCAGGACGTAGTGGTTGACCAAAGGGAGGTTTCGTCTCCAAGGACGTGGCCAAGGCCGGTGGTAGGGGCGATGGGGAGCCGGTGGAGAGGGTTCTACGCTCTGAGAAGGATGGGTCCGGTGTCGGAGTAGGCCTTAGGGAAGAATCTGGTGTGGAGGTGCATAGATCCAACATGGTGGAGCATGGATCCGATGAGGTGGCGCCCAAATCTAGTGGTGGCTCGCGGGCAGAGGTTGGATATGGTGGCAATGACGCGAGATAGCACAGCGAAAGCTTGGGAGCCAGTCGAGGAGCACAGATCCGACAATGGCATGCCAATCTGGCAAGGTGGCGCACGAATCCGAGCCGGCGAGATGGCACAGGGCCCTCTTTCTTCCTCCCGATGCACAGATCCGATCCGGCGGTGGTGGCATGCAAATGGTGGCGGTGACAGCATGCCGCAATGGTGGTCCGATGGTGGCGGTGCTCAAATTCGACAGTCGTGTAGGCAGAGGTCAGCCGACGGTAGGCATTCTATTTTTGGATGGGACAAAGATGGAAGGAAGAAGAAATCTGGAAGATTTCAGAAGAGAGAAAAAAAAAAAGAAAAAGAAAAATCTGGCACTTGGTGTTTTTTGATTTTCTTCTCTGTTGTTCGTAGTTGTTCTTTTGGTTGCAGCTTCGCATGATATTAAAACAAAAAATTACAAAAGTTGAAGTGCTGATGATTTGCTTGACGTGTTAGAAGAGAGATCACTCAAGGACTCGGAATCGAGATGAAGCTGAACAAACAACTATTCAGTCTGCTGGAAGGTTGGAAAAGTAGTTAGAATGCTTTCAACGGTGCGATCGCTTGAAGCCTTAGGAGAGATGAAGATGGTTGATCTACGGAGAGTCACAATAGGTTCAAAGGAGGTGAAAGTTCTTGATGGTTTCAAAAGTGCCCACGGAAATGCGAAGTATCCAAGATAGGAGCAGCGATAGTGGAGGTCCAGTAGGTCAGGGCTAGATGATTGATCTTGAATCAGGTTTCTTCTGTGGAGGCACCAAAGAAAGTCATGGTTCAGATAGAGAATGGATTGTATGTAGCAAGAGAAGACTCAAATACCTATGAGGAGAAGGTGTCGAGCTTCGGGATGAGATAGGTGGATCTAAGCCCAAGACAGGATTTGAGCTATAGTTCCTCCGAGTAAAACTGAAGTGATGATTAGTGCAGGGGTAGAGGAGGATGAAGTAGTAGGATGTAATTCCCTAGGGTTTAGTCATTGAGTTAAAGTAGTTGGATGAGCTTCTGTGTGTTTTGGATGAGCCTACAGGGTGTAGTACATCCGAGACGGCTTCGATGGGGTTCGCAAAGTGCGGAGGGTCTGAAGAAACAGTGGCAGCGATCGAGGTGCAGCGACAGGCTCAATAGTATAGCATTGAGTAGTTAGCCTCAGATGATTCGACTACAAAGTCAGATTCTTCTACAGCATCAGGTGGACTTCGATTTCAGATGAAGCATCGGATAGAGGTCACTTCACAAGTAGAGAGACATTTGACATAAGTTCAGAGTAGAGGGGTGCAAATGGAGGAGTGATATCCCAGCACCAGTGTCACAGATGCACAGTTCCAGATGGAGCGGCATGTGCAAGAGGACAGACGTAGTTCTGAGCAGATCATGTCAGGATTTGCAGCAAGTGCCGGTATAGGAATGCTGCGGATTCTTCAGAAAAGTCTAAAAAAGTGATGCAATTGCTAAGCAGAAAGAATCCTACAAAATTGAGGATGGTGCCAAGGAGCAAGCACATATCTTCAGCTATGGAGGCGATCATCTCAAAGGTCTCCAAGGATGTACAGTAGCTGAAGAGAATTGATGGAGGTATTAGAGTTTGCATAAGAAGCTGTCTAGATGTGCTACAGAGCATAAATTGGTGTTGCAGCCATGGAATCAGAGCAGAAAAACATCAGTTCGAGGCCAAGAAGTGCGATGGAGCATGAGGCTCAGGGATTGCGAAGCATAGATTGGTGTTACAGCTAAGGAGGCAAGGTGGCTTCGAGGCGATGGTGTCAGCTCTGGAGGTAGCAAGATGGTGCAGATGATTCACGTGGGGTTTGCCAAGGCTTAGGAACATCAAGATGAAGATTGTTAGAATTAGTGGTGCTCCCAAACCTTAGAAAGCTATGGGAGGAGTCAAGATATTGGCTCCAAGAGATTAGGATGGTATGAGTCGTAAGGCTAGGATCGGTTTGGTTCTAGGATGGAGGTTCAACCCTCCACAGTCATGAGATCCTGATTTATGGGTCTCATGGGGGCTAATTAGAGTTTGGACCAGGTTTGGATCCATGGGGTTGAGTGCATGATCAGACTATGGGTGTACATGGATTTGGATGAGTGCATTCAAACTGGGTTAGCCTAGAAAATTTTTTACGAATTTAATTTTGGTCCATATATAGGTATATATATACATGCATATTATAAACCCTAATGGAGTGAAGAGATCATTACAGCCATTTTCTCCCACATCTCTCTTTTTCTGATTTTTCACATGTTAAGGTGCCTTAGGAGGCGCACCTCCAAGCATGGAGGAAGGAGGCACGCCCCACTCTTCCTTCAGCCTTAACAACATCAAGGGATCCTGCACAACAAGTACTGAGGAATCACAAGAAGATCGGCTCCCACTTAGAATCATCAACACAATCACTGGGAGACATCGACAGGAGGAGGCCAGCGGATTGGCAGGGTCAGCAAAAATGTAGAGACTGAAGAACCCATAGCTTTTACTAATGAAGATGTACAAGAGATCCAATTTCTGCATAATGACACGATTGTAGTTACTTTAAATATTGTCAATTATGATGTATGCCATATTTTGATTGATAATGAAAACTCTGCTGATATTTTATTTTATGATGCTTTCTCTAAAATATCTATACCTAATAGTCATATGAAACCAGTAAATTTTTCGTTGGTCGGGTTCACTAGTGATGCTGTACCGATTGAGGAAATAATCACTTTACCAATTATGGTAGGTCAACATCTAAAATAATTCAAAGCTTAAATTAATTTTTTAGTGATGAAGGCTCCTTCTACTTATAATGCAATTCTTGGACGATCTAGATTAAATGTGCTTCAAGCTGTGGTATCGATATACTACCTGAAGATGAAGTTTCTAATAGAATATGGAGTCGAAGAAGTCAGGAGAGACCAAACTCTGGCACGTCATTGTTACACAAGTGCCCTGTAAGATGGAAAGTAGCTAGAACTTTATCTGATGGATAGACTTGATGTCCATGATGATCTGACTAAGAAACGAAGGGAACCAATCAACGACTTTATGATAGTCTCTTTGAATGATGGAAATGAGGACCATACAATCTAGATTGATTCAAATTTGGAGGCCAAAGCTAAAAGGCAGGTCATCACCTTTCTACGAAGGAATGCCAACGTTTTTGTTTGAATTCTCGCAGATATGCCTGGTATTGACGTCGAAGTTATGAAACATTGGTTGGGTGTAGATCCAAAGCATTAGCCTATGAAATAAAAGAAGCGCAGCTTTGCACCAAAGTGACCAAAGGCCATCACGGATGAGGTAGACAAGCTCCCCAAAGCTGAGTTCATCTGAAAGGTATCCTACCCAAATTTGATTGCAAATGTAGTACTTATCAAGAAGGCAAATGGCAAATAGAGGATGTGCATAGATTTTATTGATCCAAATAAGGCATGCTCAAGGATAGTTATCATCTGCCTAGAATTGATCAACTAGTAGATGCAACCTCGGGCCATGAGCTCCTCGCCTTCATGGATGCTTTCTCTGGCTATAACTAAATCTGGATGGTACCAGAAGATAAGAAAAAAACTACTTTTATTATTGATCGTGGATTTTATTGTTACAGGTTTATGCCCTTCAGACTTAAAAATATATGTGCAACCTACCAGCGCCTAGTGAATAAGATCTTCAAGGAGTAGATCGGCCATAATATAGAGATTTATATGGATGGCATGCTTGTCAAAAGCTGATTTTTAAGAAATCATATTATCGATCTAAAAGAGATATTCAACATCCTTTGGAAGTACAAAATAAAACTGAATCCAACTAAATGTGCTTTTGGAATAACTTTGAAAAAATTCTTGGAATTCATGATGTTAAAATACGATATTGAGGCAAATCTAGAAAAGATTAAGACCATTTAGGAGATGTCTATTTTCAAGATAATAAAAGAAGTTCAGCGCCTGATAAGAAAGATCGCTGCTTTGAATTACTTTATTTCAAGGTCGGCTGAACACTGCATACCCTTCTTTCAAGTGCTTAAACAACTAAAGAACTTCTATTGGATCCCAAAGTATCATCAAGCCTTTGAAGAGTTAAAAATCTTGGCTTACCTCCTCTCTTTGCCAAGCCCGAACTTGACGAAGAATTATTCTTGTACCTAGCAGTATCTCTTATGGCCATTGGAACTGTCCTAATCAGAGAGGAGGCAAAAGTTCAGAAGTCAATCTACTACATAAGTCAGGTTCTGAGAGATGTAGAAATTAGGTATACTAAATTAGAAAAGCTAACTTATGCTTTATTGATTGCAGCGAGGAAACTCCGATCTTATTTTCAGGGGCAGACAATAATAATTCTCACAGATTAATCTATAAAGGTAGTTCTTCATGGATCAGATACTTTCAAAAGAATAGCAAAATAGATAATTGAACTAACATAATTCGATATCAAGTTTCAACCTTGACTATTGATTAAAGCTCAAATACTGATCGATTTTATGGTAGAATGCACCATCCCAGATCTGGTCGAACCTGAGCAGCAGGAAGTCTGCACTTTTGGTTTGCAGCCGAACTTCCTTAAAAAGAAAGTGGATCTTTTTGAAGATTTTTGGGCTATGTATGCCGATAGTTCGTCCAATGCTTCTAAAGCAGGCGCAGGCTTAATTCTTATCAATCCAGAATGAGTTATCGCTAAATATGTGTTGTGCTTCAAGTTCTCTGCAACTAACGATGTAGAAAAATATAAAGCTCTAATTACAGGATTAAGAATAACCAAAGAATTAGGGATGGACCATGTGAAGGCCTACAATGATTCATAATTGATAGTAGGGCAGGTCAGCGATGGCTACGAAGCTTAGAAAGAAAATATAAAAAATATCTAGATAAAGTAAAAAGTCTAAACTCGGCCTTCGGTAGCTTTGACATTCAATAGATTCTAAGAGTAGAGAATTCTAGGGCCAACTTTCTATTCAAGCTAACTACTTTAGCCCTGAATGAGTTGCCCAAGAAAGTTTTCTTTGAAATTCTTCAACATCCAAGTTCAGAGGAATCCCAGACCATAATGCAGGTGGATCACGAGCCCAGCTGAATCGACCCATTAATCCTATATCTTAAAGATGTCATCCTTTCCAGAGATTCTAAAGAAACTCAAAAATTGAGAAATCAGGCCTCCCACCATGTCTTATATAAGAACAAGTTGTACAAGAGGCCTTATTCTCTATCGCTCCTCAAATACCTTCGACCATCTGAAGTCGATTATGCCCTAAGGGAAGTTCATGAAGGAGTATGTGAAAATCATCTCGGAGCCAGATCATTATCCCACAAGGTACTTCGACAGGAATATTTTTGGTCGACCATGCAGTAGGATGCAATAGACTATATAAAAAAAATATGATCGATGCCATAGAAATGCCAATATCCATAGGTAGCTAGCTTTCCTACTCACATCCCTAAGTGCTCCATGGTCGTTTGCACAATGGAGAATGGACATACTCGAACCATTTTCTATAGCATCTAGATAGCAAAAATTTCTCTTGGTGGCTGTAGGTTGCTTCACTGAATAGATTGAGGTCGAACCCCTGACAAAAATCACTGAAGTAAAAGTGTAGGACTTCATTTAGAAGTCAATAATATGCAGGTTCAACCTACCTTGAACTTTGATTACTGATAATGGGTGCCAGCTCATAAGGATAATGTTTGCTAAATTTTGTGAGGACTTAAATATTTTCCATCATTTCACATCTATTGCACACTCTCAAGCGAATGGTGAAGTTGAGGTAACCAATAAAACTCTGCTATAAGGGATAAAGGCAAGACTTGAATGGAGAAAAGAAATATGAGTGGATGAACTTTATCATGTATTATGGGCCTATAGAACCACACAGAGGTTGTCCACTAGAAAAACTCCATTCGCTCTGACCTTTGGGACTGAAGTAGTCATCCTAGTTGAACTTGGACTCTCCTCAGCGCAAGTTGAAAGTTTTGATGAACAAAATAATTCATAGGATCTTAGGATAAATCTTGATCTACTGGAAGAACAGTGGAAGAAGGCCCAAATTTGGATAGCAGCTTACAGACAGAGAGTGGCCTGGTATTATAATTCCAAAGTCAAAAGTAAAACATTCAAAGTCGGTTACGTCGAGCAGAGATTTCTTAATCCCAAAATCAAGATAAGCTTGCTCCAAATTGAAAAGGCCCCTACAAAGTCGAGGAGGTCGTTCGACTGGAAACTTACTACATAAAAAAGCTTAGAGGAGCAATACTCCTACAATCTTGAAATTTGAAAAATCTGCGAATATACTATCGATAACCATACTTCAATAAAAATTCTTTATTCTTAACATTCTTATCTCTTATGCAAATTAAGTTGTGACAGAAAATAACCAAGCCAAACTTCATTTTTAAACGAAATGAGATACGAAGGCCTTCGGTTCTTAAATAGAAGGTAATAGGGAGAGGCCCTCTCAATGATCCTTTTATGCTTCGACAAGCTTGTTAGGAATAGGAGGTGAACCTCATCCTAACAAAGGTAAGAGCTATCTCACATTAGAAATAAGATTGAACCTCATCCTAATATGGGTGAAGACTCTTATGAGGGATATGAAGGCCTCCGATTCTTAAACAGGAGATAACGGAAAGAGGCCCTCTCAATGGCCCTTTTGTGTCTTGACAATCTTGTTAGGAATAAGAAGTGGACCTCGTCCTGACGTGGATGAAGATCCTTATGAGAGATACAAAGATCTTCGATTCTTAAATAGAAAGTAACGAGGAGAGGCTCTCTCAACAGCCCTTTTATATCTGATAATCTTGTTAGGAACAAGAGGTAAACCTCATTCTAATAAGGATAAAAGCCATCTCATGCAGGAACAAGAGGTGGACTTCTTTCTGACGTGAGTGAAAATCCTTACGAGGGATACGAAGACCTCCGATTCTTAAATAGAAGGTAAAGAAGAGAGGCCCTCTTAATGGCCCTTTTGTGTTCCGATAATCTTGTTAGGAATAAGAGGTGGATCTCATCCTAATAAGAATAAAAACCATCTCACATCAGGAATAGGAGGTTAACCTTGTCCTGATATGGGTGAAGAGCTTTACGAGGGATACAAAGACCTCTAATTCTTAAATAAGAGGTAACAGGGAGAGGTCCTCTCAATGGCTTTTTTGTATCCTAGTAATTTTATAGGAACAAGAGGTAAACCTCATCCTAATAAGGATAAAAGCCATCTCATATCAGAAACAGGAGGTGGACCTCATCCTGATGTGGTTGAGGATTCTTATGAGGGATACGAAGGCTTTCGATTTTTAAATAGGAGGTAACATGAAGAGGCCCTCTCAATGATCTTTTTGTACCCCAATAACTTATTAGGACTAGAAGGTGGATCTCATCCTAATAAGGATAAAAGCCATCTTAAAGACCTCTGGTTCTTAAATAGAAACTTAATTATATCAGAAAAAGAAGGAAGACCTCATCCTGATATGGGTGAAGATCCTTATGAGGAATTGAAGGCTTTCGATTCTTAAATAGAAGGATAACCACGTCAAGAACAGGAGGAGAATCTCGTCCTGATGTAAGTGAAGATTCTTATAAGGAATTGAAGGCCTTCAGTTCTCAAACAAAAAATTAACTACGTTAAAAATAAGAGGAGGATCTTGTCCTGACATGGATGAAGATTCTTATGAGGAATATAAAAATCCTGATTTCTAAACTAAGAGAAAGGTTAATTTCTAAACAAGTTTGGAAGATCCTTGTTTATGAACAAGGAGGACACACCTATGAGATATCGAGTCGAGATCATCATTCTAAAATAGCACCACAACTTAAAAACTAAGAAAACTACAAGCATCCAATCCAAGCAAGATACATACGAATGATCGAAAGAAGTACAATTTTATTAAGATAAAGTTCAGTACAAAGATCTCCGGGACCTCGATTACAAAAAAAAAAAAGAGAGGATGAAGTCCTCTTCGAACTTTGGACTATCGACCCTGGCCATTACAAGCGAAAACTTCAAGTTGTTCACTTTGCTCTCAAGCTCTCTCCTTATCTCTAAGCTCTCGTCAAGCAGCTTCTGGGCTCTCTTAGCATCCTCCTCAGCCTTCCTCAATCTCTTTCATAGAACGGTGGATTCGACTTCGGCGTCCTTCACTGTATTTTCATTATAAGTCATTTGGATCTTCAGTTGGAAGAGTTCGGCCCTATTTTTATTGTATACTTTGATTAAATTGGCCAAAGAGTTCTTCAAAGAAGTCGCTTCATCTGAATCCTTGCTTGGGCTAGCTTAGGCCTTGTTCGCCAATTATTTCTGAAGCTGAGTCACCTCAGCATTGGCTGTCTTGAGCTTCCTTTTGAGTTCATCAATTTGCCGGCACTAGCCAATTCGATAGGTATCATATGCAACCTCGACGTCATGCAGCTATTTTTGGAGGTTGAAAAACTTCTTCGACTAGTCCCAAGCATATTTTCCTTGACTTTGAGCCCAAGCCGAGCCCTTCTCCAACTGATTGATCTTCTCTTTTGCCAGTCGAATCTCAGCCTCAAAAGAGCAAATTTTAGTAGTAAAAGTTCAGGCCCTCTCGCTAGCAAGCTTCTTCACCTGCTCGAGCTCTTCAGACAAATAATACTTCTTAGTAGTATATTCTTTGAAAAATTATTTGGATGCCTGGGAAGGCGGTTAATTTTGACTACAGTCTTTATATAGTTTTTTTTTTATTTTTGAAGCTCATCTTCTATCTTCTTCAACTTCTTGATGACATGACGAACTTTCTTCTTCAAATTTTTAATATGGGCCTTCAGAGGAACGCCCTAAGACAATGGAGGCGCTCCGACCAAAGATTGTGCTTGATGGCAGTATTTGCAGGTGAAGCTCTAATGTATAAGCATATCATAACATACAAGGGTATGACAAAAGAGAAAATTTAATTTTATTAATTAAAAATTTTTAAGTACATGAGGTGTGAAAGAAAAAGAAAAAGTATAATCAGTGAAGATCATCGATCTCTAAAGGTAAAGTAGCAGAAGAACTCGATGTGGTCTTGGCAAATGTCGGCCCCTTAGCAGATGCAAGGGCAAATTCAGTAGGTTCGGCGGTAGTAGGCTTGGCATGAGGAAGGTTAACTCCGGCGTAGAAAGCTTGGTCTCATCTTAAAAAGACTCTCTAGTAAGAAGTCGAGATCTAGCTCGGGGAACTTCTCCACGATCCTCTTCTGGCCGAGTTCAAATCCCTTATCAAAAGCCTTCTGGATGAATGCCATCTTGATGTCTTCCATCTTCTTCAAAGATTTGAAAGACTTAATGGCCCACTCCCCCTCTACGCCAACCTCAGCTTCGGCCTTCTTTCTTTTCTCTTCTTCCAAGGCCAAGGTGGTCTTCAATCCGATCGATGCCTGCTCCTCTTTCTTGAGCACCTCCTTAAGACATCCAAGCTCGGTAGAATGAGCTTCCCTCAAGTGCTCAATCTCGGTCCTGGCACTTTTGGCCTTCGCTTGGATAGTTTCGGCCTTCTTAATGGCCCTTGAAACCCCAATCTTGTGGAAGTTGATCGCCCCCACATTGGTGAATAAGTGGTGCCCCAGCTGCAAATGGCAAAATATAAGTTATTGCTGGAGAGTCTATGTATATTCAACTAGGCTCAAGGAAGAAAGAGCTGGTTACCTCAATGAAAGCCGCAAAAAAATCTCTCATTCTCTCTTCATCATCAGTTCGGAGCATCCTCTCAATTATGTTTGGAAAGATGCAGGCCTCCATAAGGAGCTAGACGACCTTCCAGTCATCAAGAGATCCTCAACCTGGATCAGCACTGTTGCTATCGGATCCATCAGAATTTTTTCAGATCTTCTTGATAGCAGCTCTCTTCTTTCTCTTCTCGAGTGGCACAAAAGTGGCGGTCTCGGTGGGCAAGGTTAAACTCAATGGAGGTGCGACAACCTCTTGAACAGAAGCCACATGGGTCAGAATGGCCAAGCTCAGGTCTTCGACTTTGGCTCATTTTGATGCCTCCCAAAGGAGGCAGCTCCCTTCCTTTTCTGAGCCTCGAATCCTTTGGTCAGTTAGTTTAGCTCTTCAGGGGTCATCTTTGCAATAGTGGGTAAGTCAAAGTGTGGAAAAAAGATAAAGAAATAGAAAAGAAGACATGAATATATACCTTCTGGATTGAATAGGCTCAAGCTGAGGTTGTATAAAGTCTGGTTATTTACTAATTCTGACAACGGAGGGGCTTTGTAGCTTTTCAATATGGTGGTGGAGTCAAGATCCTCTCTCTAGCCCAGGAGCTCTATGGACCAAATCCCTTAATTGGCCCCATGAAGAAAGTGCTAACTCTACGAAGGGATAGGATACAAAGAAGAACTTTTTCTTTTAATTGTGAATAGAGGAAAGGGCATCCTTAAGCAACTCCTTACTGAATTGGAGAGATAAATACCATCAGTCTTTAGCAGAAGGATGATGCTTAGGGATAAAAAAAGGTCCGAAATAAAAAAATTGTAGGACGGACCTTAGTTGAAAGACAAAGAGCAAGAAATCTTATAATAAACCTAAAGGAGTTCGGGATGATGAAGAAAAAGGATATATTCAAAAAGTGGAAAAAGGACAATAATGAAAGGAGGGATTGAAAGTCGTAGCTCGGCATGAAGAGCCTTCAAGTACAGATAGAAGCGATCCGGAGGAGGGCACAAGCTCAGCCACTCGACCTGGAAAGCTCCAATTCATATTCCGAAGGGACTCCATACTAAACTCTAATTAAAGAAAGATTTTCAGGAGAAAGAGAATAGGGAATGGTCTCCAAGACAAAAATTGGATGAGCTACCTACCTAGGATTGGTTTCACTTTTAGGGCTGGAGTTAGGAAAGTTCGGATTGGATGGACTCCTAGAACTAGAAGACCAAGAAATTTTGGAAGTCATTTTGGATCAAATTAAATCAGAAAAAATCTCCTAAAAATCAGAAGAAATCGGTAGACAAGCCTAGTGAATAAAGAAAGAACAGCAACCCTCTCAAGAATCTCCTATGGATCGAAAAGTAAAAAACGGCAACAAAATGCAAAGAGAAAGTTAGAAGACTAACCTAAATTGGCTGGTGATCTCTGTGATATAGTTGGGATCATGAAAACAGTGGAGGCAAGTGACAGAAGAGCGAAGCATGGTGACCGGGAGCAAAGAAGATGAAAATCAAAGAAAGAACAAGGGAGAAGACAAGCCAAGATAAGGGAGAAAAGGGGAAGAAGATGCTTAAATAGTTAGAAGAGCTCTGAGGTAGCTATGATTGCGGATTACCTATGTCCAAACCCCATCTGCCGCATCTCTCTCATCATGGCAGCAGTAGATATCTGACGGAATTATTATGGTGCCATACATTCGAGCTCCACGCCAAGGAGGATATCGAGGGACAAAGTCATCTCGGGCCACTCAGCAATAAAGAAACTTCCGCACCATTCTGAATGAGCTAAAATTTTTCATCTTGCAAAGATGGAAAGCTAGAAAGGACTTCGACAGTCTCAAATTTTAGTACTTCCTTCGTTCGAACTTTAAACTCGAAAGTAGGAAGACAAGTGTTGAGGGTAAAATAATCTTTGCCAAAATTCAGTTGGATGTTTGACCTTGATATATCATCTGTAGTCATGATGGCCAAGTCCGAACCTTAACCAAGTTGATTCCTTGGTCCAGGTAGATTCCAAAATATCGACCGCCAGGTCTTGCACACCGGCCGATCTTCTCAACGATAATTCCTCTAGTTCCCACCTGATAATAGTAAACCTTGCCAAACCACATTTAAGAACTTCGGCCAAATGAGTTTGAATAGTGAAGGAAATTTTTCATCTAACTGACTCTGATTTCTAGTCCGGAGTAGTCAGCAGCCATCCCACAGATATGGGTCTCCTTCACCATCCAACTTTGACTAGTGGCCGACCTTGGAAACTGGCCGAACTCCTCTACTCCATTTTGTCAATAGTAAATCTCATCAATTTTGCACCAAGAACCACAACTGAATGAACTTGAGTCAGCAAGAAGATCTTGTCATCAATATGAGTTCGATCTTCAACTTGGGATAGGCAATAGCAACTTCACAAGCATTGGAACTCAGTATTCCTCCATCCCAACATCTAGATGATCTTGAGTTCCAACCAAATTTCATCAGAATAATCGGAACATCTCTACTGTAGTCTAAAGTGCAGAACCAACCATTCCCATCCGACCTTTAATTCTCCAGAGCAGAATACCTATGCTTGATCTTGACTGACATTGAAGGCGATTGAGCTTCTGAAAGCTATCAAAGATAGCTCCATCAAGATTCAAATGTAGAGCCTAATCTGTGAGCTTATCATCCGCAACTTAAAAGCCAACCTTCAAGCTCAATTGGATCGACCTCCAGTTCCAAATCTCAGCATGAATACTACATTACCTAGCTTGGAAACCTCTGACCTTCAGTCCGAACTCCAGAAAATAATACTTAACCGTCAGCAAGTCATGACAAATAATAGCCCACTCTCTATAACAAACTTTGAATGGCTCGAACGATCTTCTGATATTCTGTTGTGATTGTCACCATCAATCTGTTATGTACTCCAATCATAAAAGGGACCATCCAGATGCGTCTTCTTCTTTAAGCTCTCTTCTCTACTTTAATCTTATGTATACTCCATTCTTGTTGGCCAAAAAGCTAATTAGACCATCGAAGGATCCTGCCAGAGCCACTCATCTTCAGTCCGAACTTTGTTTTGCAGGTCTCATCGACGAGATCGTCTCCACCACCTTCAGCAAACTCCGACGACCATCTATTTTCTACACTAACACTAATATTTCATGATTACAGGTGACCAAGATTTGTTTGAATTTTAATTTTTATATTTTATTTTATAAAGTTCATGATTATCTTTGGTATATATGTTTGCTATAATTTTTTTATGAAGAAGAAAGAAAGTTTATGTGTAAAATAAATAATTGTTGTGGTTTTTTAAAAAGAAAGCCTTTTTCTTTGAAGAAAAGATTAAAGCAAAAGCTAGAGGCACGGTGGCTAAGGCAATACTGCATCAAATTGGTATAAGATTGGACTAAGAATACACATACACCTACACACAAACATTTTTGTGTGTATATATGTGTACATGTATAAGATTGATAACATTAAAAAGCAATAGTATATCAAGTTGCTTACAATGTAACAACATAATTAAGGCTAAAGGTGCATGATACATACATGGTTACTATTTGAAGCTATTGCTCTAATCTCCATAAATGTATACACGTTTGGTTTCATTTAGAGCATGATAATTCATTTTGTGTCGGTACAAACAGCTAATTCACACCCATCTTGTCATTCCATAATGTTGTAATACCGTGAATGATTTATTTAAAGTTTAATTTTAACAACTTTATGTAACATGGAAAAAAGTACATAGCTTTCAAAATAATGTGTTTCTCTAATGACTTTATTTTCCATATATACACATCTATATATGCATCTATTTGTGCATGGAGAGGATAAAGAGATGATAAGAGAGATGCTTGATTAATCTTTAATAAATAGTAATCTCATTTCATTGAGCTCTCATGGGACTTAAATAGCTCCCTATACCATATTTGAACTACTAAGTCAAAGATGGATGAATAAGAGGAGAAAACTTTATATATGCAAGCTAAAAGTTGCTTGCATGTGTGCAAGTGTGATCCTTGACCTATTGTTAAGGAGGCCTAGTCTTAGTGTAGAAGAATATTATGCTTATAAAATGTTTATATATTTGTCTTACGTATTCATCTTATGTATTGATCATAGTCATTAATTCTTCAAAAAGCTAAACTTCTATTGCAAAATAATATAGTTCACTAGAGCTTAACTTCAACATTGCCCAGCCCCTTTAAACCTCCTCACTTTGACCAAGAAGTTGCAAAATTGGTCATAAATTTTACTACCTTAGAGTTATTGTTTGTTAGAATTTCCTTGTTCTCATATGATTTAATTTACTGGTTATATGCATGATAAATTCTTTCTTCTAATTCTACTGATATCACAGATATTAGGTAGAGGTGTAAGATTCTTTAGAAATAAGATGTCTTAAAGTTACCAGGGCACTGATCAATTTTTGACTCATTCCATATAATTATGATGCTCATTAGTTTTTTCTTCCTTCATTGTTATAGGGTTTTATTTTTATGAACTAAATTTGCTCCTATTATGTAGGATATGCCTCATCTACTTAAGAACTTGTTGACTTATGAAACCACATAAATTTGATAGGTGAAACATGTTTCTCTCAATAATGAAACTATTTATATCAATCATTTTTTTGTTTTATCAAAGCTTAAGAGGACACCCGTACCCACACCCCATGCAGGATTTTAACCCGACCCCTCCCAAATTTGTGAGGGTGTTTCTTCCGCTGAACGAACAAGTCAGAGACTTTATCAATTTTTGTAAGTTAGCAGCTAAGATATCTGATTATACTACACTTCAGCTCTCTTTAAGATTCGATAGAGAATCTTTTTTTCTAAATGCTTATAGATATTCATTAAAGAGAACATGACATTGGAATTGGTAGAACATTATAAGCTAATATAATACAATTTGCGATGTCCTAACAACTTGGAGTAGTTTTACTTTGGCTGTGCAAAATGGTTGGAGTGAATTCAAGCAAATCGATAATGTCCAACCAGGTTGCATGTCCTAAAGCATTGTAAAAACCATCATGTTGGCATGATCATTTTTTTAATACTATTTTAAATTTACATTACATGCTAATATTAAAGGAAAATTCTGATTTTTTGGATCAGTTTCGTTCAGATCTGATCAGATCAAGAGATATATTTCAAAAATTTTTCTCTTTGATCCTAATCAGATCTGAGATGTTTCAGATCTGATTTTCATTATTCTAATAATAAAAATAAAATTTAAATAAATTAAATTTAATTTAATTTACCTTTATGTAGGATAATCCTATTATCCATTGATGATCTTGTAAGCAGCGGAAGGTTCTGGATCTAGCCACGCAAGTGCCTGACCTCTACCGATATTCACTTGGATTGGATCTGCAGATCCTCTTCTTTTCTATCACATCTCCAAAAATCAGATCTGGATCTGATCTGAAGGATCTTCAAAATACCTTTCGAAGATCAGTAGTTGTCCTTTGCAGCAGCGCAGCCTTCTAGCTTTCTGTCGCCTTTCTCTCGTCTGGATTGCACCAACTTGGATTCCAAATACCTTTGGACGTGGAGAGGAGAGGGAGAAGATGGACTTGGCATGGAGGAGGAGAGAGGCAGCCTTGGGGCATGGGATTCTCAATTTTCAGATACTCCTTGAGTTGGGCGCGGGATCTTATTTATAGACTATGCGTGGTCCAACTCCTCTTCTTTCCAACCAATCACAATCCTTTGTAAAATCAGATCTAAATCTGATTGGTGGGAATAGAGTCCCTTAGATTCCTCCTTAGATGGCGCCTAAAATCAGTCAAACTTGGTTCTTAGGAGAAGTCTAATCGGAATCCAAAAAGAAGATGGAGTCCTTGTCCAACATGGACTCCTGGGCGCCTCCTGCTTGGGCACACGCCAAGGGTGGCGTGCGCCCTCCTCCTTGCCAGGTTCTGGCAGGGGGACAAGCCCCCACCAGCTCTCCAATAGGTGCATGACATGTGGACAGAAAGTCAAAGTATCAATGGTCAACATTTGACCAGTCAAAGGTCAGACTTTTGACCAAAGTCAAAGGAACGAAGAAATGGCAGGTGACCAAAAATGGTAGGTAATTGTCTTACAAAATAAGACAACCCTTTTCTGACCTTGGACAACCTCCAGTCAGACCAAGTATGAAGGCCTCTGATTGAGCACAAACTCCTTTGGCTCAGTCAGGACAACTTATTTATGATAGTAAAAGAAGAACGTTAGGTTCAATCGAGTGCTAGCACGATTTTCCTTGAACCTAATTGAATCTCATTCAGATCAATTGAACTAGATCAGTTCAATTGATGATCACCAGATTCAAACCCTTGTTTGTGTGACCCAGTTAGGTTCAGTTCTGTATGGTAATGGGATATGTCATGATCTCTATCATCGACATCATCGAAACTCCTTTCGATGGATCAGAACTCTTCTGATTCGAACAGCTAGAATGATCGATCATCTAAATCATTCTAATTGCTCCCAAAATCCACCAGTGACACCTAGCAGTATATGGTGGCAACCCATCAGAGCTGAATGCGAACCTCTTGGTGCAGCTACCTGTGTGATTAAGTTCTTCTATCTTGAGCCCCGATCAGATTAGGGTTAAGGTGAACTCGTCAAACCCTAGTTTCTGTCATATGATGTAATCATTCGATTCAAGTCCGATGTGAAAATCTAAATAGAAACTCTTTCTATTATTTCACTCTGCCATGGCCATGGGCTTCTGGACTTGATTCTCATGATCATCATAGGGCTGCTCCTCTACCACCGAGGTAGATAGATTCCATCTTGATGCAATCCAGTTCCTACAATGAACATGCTATAGCCAACATACACCTCAGGGTTCCATATGGCTAGGAGACCGAGTAATGGTGTAGTCAAACTATAACACCCTCAAGGTGAACTGCCGATGCACCTCAGGTCAAAGAACCAGACACACTACTGCAGCATCGAGTCAGTCATTGACGAGAAGGTAGACTTCCTAATGACTACTCGAGGTGGTCACGCTCAGTGCCCTCGTTCTCTAACGAGTACCTGTACTCTCGCTCCGGTGTCTCCACACCGTAGACTCAAGACTCATCTACTAAAGAGAAGCGATTGTACACCAACCTTCCGGATCAATCACCATCCTCGTGATGATCCTATGGTCGGGAGCATTTTATGAGTTAATAATGATTATTCATGTCTTAAATTTTCAACTCTTGAAAATATGAATTATCATTACCATTAACTCAAAGGATGTATCACAGACACTAAATACACATATGTGATAGAAAATAACCCATTTTATTGATTATAGTCAAAATTATAATTTTGCCCCTAGAAGTGTATTACAAGTGTCAGCCAATTCTGGCTTCTAGGGCACATATATCTAACAATCTCCCACTTGTCCTAAAGCCAATTGGCTACAAGTCTAAGTCCCATCTTCTCAAGGTGGGCTTCGATCTTCTGCTGGCCCAACGGCTTTGTAAGTGGGTCTGCCACATTATCTGTGGAGTTGACTCTCTTGACCTCGACGTAACCCTTCTCGAGGTAATCGCGGATGAGGTGGTATCGCCGCTCAATGTGCTTGGATTTCTGGTGAGACCTCGGCTCCTTAGCAAGGGCTATGGCGCCATTGTTGTCGCAGTATAGAGGAATGGCATCTGATGGCATTACTCCAATTTCTGCAGCAAACTTCTTGTACCAGAATGCTTCCTTCGCAGCCTCTGATGCAGCGATATATTCTGCTTCCATGGTGGAATCTGCTATCACGTTTGCTTGAAACTCTTCCAGCTGACAGCACCACCATTGCACACAAACAGACTCCCAGATGTCGACTTTCGATCATCTATATCGGACATGAAATCCGAGTCTGTGTATCCCTGGACTTGGAGTTCTCCATTACCAAAGACCAACATCATATCCTTAGTTCTTCTCAAGTACTTAAGGATACATTTCACAGAAGTCCAGTGTTCTTCACCTGGATTTGACTGATATCTGCTTGTGACACTCACAGCATGGGCTATATCAGGTCGTGTACATAGCATGGCATACATGAGGCTCCCTATTGCAGAAGCATAAGGGATCTTGCTCATGCGTTCTATTTCCTCAGGTGTGCTAGGGCACATCTTCTTGGAAAGATGAATACCATGTCTGAAGGGTATTAATCCCCTCTTAGAGTTTTCCATACTAAACCTCTTTAGTACTTCCTCTATGTACATCTTCTGTGAAAGTCCTAGCATCCTATTCGGTCTATCCCTATAGACCTTAATTCCTAGAATAAAGGATGCTTCACCTAGGTCTTTCATGGAGAATTCCTTGGACAACCATATTTTGACTGTTGTCAACATGGGAATATCATTCCCAATAAGGAGGATGTCATCCACGTACAATACGAGGAAGACAACAGCGCTCCCACTGACCTTTTTGAAGAACACACGGTTCCTCTTCATTTTTGATGAAACCAAACATTTTTGATCACATCATTGAAATGAGTGTTCCAGCTCCGAGATGCTTGCTTAAGTCCATATATGGACCTTTGCAGCTTGCAAACCTTGTGATCAGTATCACTGGATGTGAAACCTAGCGGCTGTTCCATATAGATATCTTCCTCAAGATATCCATTTAAGAATGCCGTTTTCACGTCCATTTGCCATATTTCATAATCGAAATAGGCTGCAACGGCAAGCAATGTGCGGATGGATTTTAGCATAGCCACTGGAGAAAGGTATCCTGATAGTCAATGCCTTCGCATTGACTATAACCTTTTGCCACTAGTCTAGCCTTGAATGTCTCCACATTCCCATCTGCACCAATCTTTCTCTTGAAGATCCATTTACACCCAATAGGTACTATACCTTCTGGTGGATCTACCAAGGTCCAGACTTGGTTTGAGTGCATCGAGTCAATTTCTGACTGCATTGCCTCTAGCCATTTCTCGGAGTCGATATCTGATATCGCCTCGTTGTAGGTTTTGGGATCATCACCATGAGCACCATTACCTACGAGGAACATTTTCTCTACTTCCTCTGAAATAATACCTAAGTATCTTTCAGGGGGATGGGAAACTCTTTCCGATCTACGAGGTGGAGGAGGTAGTGTTCTTATTGGCTCAACCTGATTTGGTTCCAATTGGTCCTTAGCTCGTTGTACTTGTGAGACTTTCTCATCAAGCTTAATCTGCTTTCCAATGCCGCTATCTTGAATAAACTATTTTTCAAGAAAGATGGCATGTCGACTCACAATCACATTGTGGTCTTCTGGAATGTAGAAATAGTATCCTAATGACTCTTTAGGATATCCTATGAATCGAGCTCTGAAAGGACCTAAACTCTAACTTGTCCGCTTGTTGTCTTTTGACATGAGCCGGACAACCCCAAATTCTGAGATGACTCAGACTTGGTTTCTTACCGTGCCATATCTCATACGGTGTGGTAGGAACGGTTTTAGAGGGAACCCTATTCAGTAGATAAATTGAAGTTAACAATGAGTGTCCCCAAAGAAAATCAGGGAGGTCTGTGAAGCTCATCATGGATCGGAACCATATCCAATAGAGTCCGATTTCTCCATTCTGAAACCCCGTTGAGTTGAGGTGTTCCTGGTGGAGTCCATTGAGAGACTATGCCATTTTTCTTGAGATAGTCTAGGAATTCTCGGCTAAGGTATTCACCTCCTCGATCTGATCGAAGAACCTTAATGGGTTTTTCAGTTTATTTTTCTACTTCATGTCTGAATTCTTTGAACTTTTCAAAAGCTTCAGACTTGTGTCTCATAAGATACACATACCCATACCTAGACAGATCATCGGTAAAGGTAATGAAGTAGACAAAATTGCCTCTAGCCGGCACATCAAATGGGCCGCACACATCAGTATGTACTAGGGCAAGGAGATCTGTGGCCCTCTTCCCCATGTCCAACAAAAGGGAGTTTAGTCATTTTGCCTTGAAGACAAGATTCACAAGTTGGATATGACTCGAAAGTCAATGGACTCAATAGCCCATTTTTCTCCAATTTGTTGATCCTATCTTCTGCTATATGACCTAATCTCAGGTGCCATAGATATCTATCGTTTGGACTATCCCTAGGTCGTTTGGCATTCACGTTTTGCTCGATAGTTAGAACAGGTACATCAATATGTAGCTGATAAAGACCATTAATAAGGAAACCATTTGCAATTTTATTTCTTTCATAAAGAATGTTACAATGGTCCTTAAAGAAGGTAATCACATAGCCTTCTAGTGCTAAGCATGAAACAGAAATCAAATTCCTGCTAGCTGCAGGCACATAATAACAGTCTTTCAAAACTAAGTCTAAACCAGATGGTAATCGAAGAGGGTATGTTCCCACGGCTACTGCAGCAACTCTTGCTCCATTACCGATGCGTAGGATCATGTCTCCATCCCTCAGCCTCCTGCTATCCTCAAGACCCTGCATGGAAGTGCACAGATGAGCACTAGAACCAGAGTCAAGCACCCAACTGGATGCAGAAGAAATCCGTAAGGTTAGACTCAATAACGAGCATACCTCCAGAAGGACCTTCCTTCTTGTTCTTCAGGGTGGCCAGGTAAGTAGGGCAGTTCCGCTTCCAATGGCCGTCGCTGTTGCAATGGAAACACTTTCCTTTGACATCGGCCTTTTTCTTCGGCTCTGCCTTCTTCTTCTTTGCCTCCTTCCACCTTTTGCTTTTTCACAGACTTCTTTTTCTTTCCATAAGACTTTCTTTTGGAAGAAGTCCATTCCATAGCAAGAACTGAGCCTTTAGAACCTTTCATAGAAAGCTCAGCGGTGAACCAGCATATTCATTAATTCGGCCAAGGAATTTTGAAGTTTATGCATGTGGTAATTCATGATGAATTGCCCATATGCATCAGTCAAGGATTGCAGAATAATATCGTTCTGCAGATCCAAGTCTAACTTCACACCGAGCTTCTCAAGCTCTTCCATGTCCTTGATCATCATGTCAGACAGTGATCTTGGACTGACTGCCCATCACGCATCTTAGCCTTAAAAAGTCATTTCGTGACTTGATACTTTGGCTGCGCGACTCTGTTCACCAAACATCTCCTGCAGGTGAGCCAACATTTGGCGAGCAGTCCCGATATCTTCATGTTGGCGCTGGAGCTCATCAGACATCGAGCCCAACATGTAATATCTGGCCTTATTATCTTCGTCTATCCATTTTTTCAGAGATCGCTCTCTGTTCAGTGGATGGACGGGCTGGTAAGGTGGGAGGGTCCTGATCCAATACATGGGTTAACTTCTCGGAACCCAAAACTATTTTGTAGTTTCCTGAGCCAATCTTTATAATTGGGTCCGGTCAGTCTATGTGTGTCCAGGATACGTGCTAATGGGTTGGACGCAGACATTTTTCTGTAGAGAGTCAAAGATTCTAGTTAGATACTGTAATTATGACTTGACCAATTTATTTAGGAATTTTATTTTTAAATAAATTAGCTCCCACTATTTTCTCGGATCCCTACACTCCCTCTGTAGAGATGCAAAAATCTCCATGATTAATGATTTCTAGTGGGTGGTGCGGTCTCACCAACTGACTCATCACCTCACCTAACAGTTATTGGTGATGGGTTAGCCAATGAGTGAACAACTCTTGTTCAATGATTCTCTAATCATGGTGCACCCAAACTTGGTCTCTAATTCATGAATCTCACCGTATCCAAAAATATTGATCCACTCCTTAGTTAAGTCAGACCCACCATTTGCATAGACTGGATTTCCTAATTGAGTCTCTCACCGTATCCGAAATATTGAGCCCAACTCATCCTCCAGCCCATAGCATCCAATGCCTAATAGACATGGTTGCATCTTCCCGGTGCAACTGAGCCACTGTATCCAGCCGAGAACAATCAACCCCGGGAAGGGCCCGCACATCTACAATGGTGGAAGACCTCAGACTTAATCTTTTCTTAGGGAGAATTGATTCAGGTCTCATTAAACTAGACTTGTCATAGTCATAACAATTATGACTAACCTAGTGGCATGGGTTAGCTCGGATTATTGACCACCTCAGAATCAGAACTGTGTCAACAGATATGGCCAGGTAAGTGAGATCGGTGGAAGGGAATATGCCATTAACTCGTACAAGAACGCATTCAGGTCGAGTAGCTTCCAATTAAAAATCAGTCGGTCGTATGTGCCAAACTTACCTTAGACACCAAATTATTGAGTCAGAACCAATTGGGTTAGCCTACAATCCAGACTCTAACCTCTGAGCCTAATTAGGTCTTGCTTGATCGTGACTCGATCTTGACCCAGACTTAATCCTATTAGGCTGGTCAATTTAAGCATTGTTGATCCCATCTAACCAACTCTTGATTCGGTTTGATCAACCGCTTAGACCTAATTGAGCTACCCAAGCCCGAACCCAGTATTATGAATATGTCTTAGATCTAAAATTCTCAATTTTAGACCTAATTAATATTTCATAATCTTAATTCTTAATTAAGTAGGGTTCATAAACAAAATATGCACAATAAATCCTAGGGTTTCAGGATCTAGGGTTTTGCAGAAAGTAAGTTTTGGATTTCTGATTAAGGACGAACGCGCAGCACCCCTACACATCATAAGAACACCCCATCGAATGGAAGAGAGAGGGCCTTTAAATCCCTTTCTTCATTCTTATGACCGGACGGCCAAGAGGAACGCCTTAATCAGGAACATGTAATACTACAAAATAGTTTTAGATCTATATCATATATCTCATATACAAATTAGATCTAATCATGGCATATTTTGCATACATCTCATGTATCGAATCATGCATATTTTCAGATCTAAATTATCTCATAATAATCTAAAAAATTAGATTTAAATTGATCTTAATCAAAATAAATTCTAATCTAGATAACTTATGTAGAACTATTCTACAACTAGTCTAGACATGCATCAATCATATCTCATATGATATTTAAAATTAAATAATTTTTATTTACTATTTTTTAGATATTATTATAATAATTATAATATCAAAAAATAGTAAATAAATAGATCTAAAATATGATTTAATCAAATTAAATTAAAACATGCAAGACTATTCTATAGAACTATTCTATTTTAGAACTAGTCATGCATATTTTCTAATCTTAGATCCAAATCATTTAATTTTAATTTTTTCTAATTTCAGATCTGATCACATCTCATGTGACATCTAAAATCACTTATTTTTTAATTAAAATAAATTTAAAATTAGATCTAAATACTTTTAGAACCTTGGCTCTGATACCAGTTGAAGGAAAATCCTGATTTTTTGGATCAGGTTCGTTCAGATCTGATCGAATCAAGAGATATATTTCAAAAAAAAATTTTCTTTGATCCTAATCAGATCTGAGATATTTTAGATCTGATTCTTATTATTTTAATAATAAAAATAAAATCTAAATAAATTAAATCAAATTTAATTTACCTTGATGTAGGGTAATCCTATTATCCGTTGATGATCTTGTAAGCAGCGGAAGATTCTGGATCTAGCCACGCAAGTATCTGGCCTCTACCAGTATCCACTTAGGTTGGATCTGGAGATCCTCTTCTTCTCTATCACATCTCCAAAAATCATATCTGGATCTAATCTAGAGGATCTTCAAAATGCCTTTCGAAGATCAGCAGTTGTCCTTTGCAGCAGCGCAGCCTTCTAGCTTTCTGTCGCCTTTCTCTCATCTGGATTGCACCAACTTGGATCCCAAATACCTTTGGACGTGGAGAGGAGAGGGAGAAGATGGACTTGGTGTGGAGGAGGAGGAGGGAGGCAGCCTTGGGGTGTGGGATTCTCAATTTTTAGATACTCCTTGAGTTGGGTGCAGGGTCTTATTTATAGACTATGCGTGATCCAACTCCTCTTCTTCCCAACCAATCACAATCCTTTATGAAATCAGATCTAAATCTGATTGATGAAAATAGAGTCCCTTGGATTCCTCCTTAGATGGTGCCTAAGACCAGTCAAACTTGGTTCTTAGGAGAATTCTAATCGGAATCCAAAAAGGAGATGGAGTCCCTATCCAACAGGGACTCCTGGGCGCCTCCTGCTTGGGCACACGCCAAGGGTGGCGTGCGCCCTCCTTCTTGCCAGGTTCTGAAAGGGGGACAAGCCCCACCAACTCTCCAATAGGTGCATGATACATGGATCAAAAGTCAAAGTGTCAATGGTCAATATTTGACCAGTCAAAGGTCAACTTTTGACCAAAGTCAAAGGACGAAAAATGGCAGGTGACCAAAAATGGCAGGTATTATCTTACAAAATAAGACAACCCTTCTCTAACCTGGACAAACTTCAGTCAGACCAAGTGAAGGCCTCTGAATGAGCACAAACTCCTTTGGCTCAGTCAGGATAACTATTTATGATAGTAAAAGAAGAACGTTAGGTTCAATCGAGTGCTAGCACGATTTTCTTGAACCTAATTGAATCTCATTCAGATCAATTGAACTGGATTAGTTCAATTGATGATCACCAGATTCAAACCCTTGTTTGTGTGATCCCAGTTAGGTTCAGTTCTGTATGGTAATGGGATATGTCATGATCTCTATCATCGACATCATCGAAACTCCTTTCGATGGATCAGAACTCTTCTGATTCGAACAGCTAGAATGATCGATCATCTAAATCATTCTAATTGCTCCCAAAATCCACCAGTGACACCTAGCAGTATATGGTGGCAACCCATCAGAGCTGAATGCGAACCTCTTGGTGCAGCTACCTGTGTGATTAAGTTCTTCTATCTTGAGCTCCGATCAGATTAGGGTTAAGGTGAACTCGTCAAACCCTAGTTTCTGTCATATGATGTAATCATTCGATTCAAGTCCGATGTGAAAATCTAAATAGAAACTCTTTCTATTATTTCACTCTGCCATGGCCATGGACTTCTGGACTTGATTCTCATGATCATCATAGGGCTGCTCCTCTACCACCGAGGTAGATAGATTCCATCTTGATGCAATCCAGTTCCTACAATGAACATGCTATAGCCAACATACACCTCAGGATTCCATATGGCTAGGAGATTGAGTTATGGTGTAGTCAAACTATAACACCCTCAAGGTGAACTGCCGATGCATCTCAGGTCAAAGAACCAGACACACCACTGCATAGCATCGAGTCAGTCATTGACGAGAAGGTAGACTTCCTAATGACTACTCGAGGTGGTCACGCTCAGTGCCCTCGTTCTCTAACGAGTACCTGTACTCTCGCTCCGGTGTCTCCACACCGTAGACTCAAGACTCATCTACTAAAGAGAAGCGATTGTATACCAACTTTCCGGATCAATCACCATCCTCGTGATGATCCTATGGTCGAAAGCATTTTATGAGTTAATAATGATTATTCATGTCTTAAATTTTCAACTCTTGAAAATATGAATTATTATTACCATTAACTCAAAGAATGTATCACAGACACTAAATACACATATGTGATAGAAAATAACCCATTTTATTGATAATAGTCAAAATTATAATTTTATCCCTAGAAGTGTATTATAAGTGTCAGCCAATTATAGCTTTTAGAGCATATATATCTAACAAATATGCCATGCATTCTTGCATTCGACAGCAAGAATTGCAAACATGTGCCAAAAGCATGCATCTATATAACTAAATTTGCATGTGTACATGTGTGTAAGTACATATGAAAATATCTATAAATATGCCTATATACATATTTATGGTGTTCAACTTTATAAATATGATGTGAAAAAAATTGAGCAGGTACTAATTATCCTGCTGATGGTTATGTTTGTTTGTAGGTTGGTGACTGACATCCCAGAAACAACTGATGCAAGTTTTGGTGGGTGATACTAACACTATTTATCTCCTTCTATTTTTTTAGTAATAATGTAGCATTGTTTTAGTAATCTATACATATGAGTCTTCTATTTTCTGCTTTATATATATATATATATATATATATATATATATATATATATAGAGAGAGAGAGAGAGAGAGAGAGAGACATACACACACAATATAATCCACTATTTTTGAATCAGGCCAGCCAATGAACCACTGAAGGGAGCCAGCCAGTCTAACCATTTAATCTAATCAATTGTTTTTTCTTTTTGTCTTTTTGATAAAGTCTGGTCAATTGCATTGAAATATTGAAATATTTACAAGTTAAAAATGGATATAGTGATACCAGGAAAGGAATCATATTTCCTAAGTTGTGATCTTCCTATAGTTGGCCACTAGACTGAAAGATTTGGGTCTACCTTACTTGGCCTACCAATATGTTCATGAAGTAATAACCCATGCTCTGAAGATGGATCATTGCAGTAACAGAAAACATATAACATTTGATGCAAATAGGCAAAAGCTATGCGTGCACATATGCATACAGGTTTCGGTTGTGTCTTCTCCCAAAAAGAATGATTCTCTTTCTTTTGCAATATCAACAATTGGATTGTACAATATCCAATTTGAAATAGGTAGAAAAAATGATTGAAGTGCTTTAAAATCCATGCAATATGTAATCCAATGGTTGATGCAATGAAAAATAATCCATCATCTTTTCACGTGAAAATTGTGATCTGAACCCCATGCATGCATGGTATTTTGCCTAATTACAATAAATGTTATGTGTATCATTGTGATATAATATATTGATTCCAAGAGAAATAATAGGATGCAACATCTTTTTGGAAATGCACATATACCCTTCAAAATAAACAGAGTCCAGTTTGTACCTCTCTTATTCACTAGCACATACATCGCATGGTTGACAACTTTTACATTCCAGAGTCCAGACAGAGACAGGCTAGACCGTGTCTTAAAAATAAAATTATGTAGAAGGACTTTGCTAGAAGGCTGGTGCATCCTATTATTTTCCAATGAAGAGAACTAAAGAAATATTTCTCAAAAAAAAAAAAGAGTGAAAAATTATCACGGTGAGAGAAGGGAGGCATAAATGTAAATAACTATATACTCGGTAACGCACGTGGAAAGCACGCGTGCAAGAGAAGGGGTTGGGGCCCACCTCTTATATAACCCCCCCTATTTTTCATGCAGGTTTGACCTGAAGAACACGCAATTGGACGGTTCTGATCTGCCCAACAGCGCTACGCTCCAAAAGCACATGTTTATGTTTTTTGTGTGGGCCCCATTGAGGCAGTTAGCGTCGCGAGGAGAAATTTTTAGCATCAACATTCAATTAATGTGAGGTAGAATGAGTCCACCTCGTAACAAGGCTTCCAACCGGAAATCGAAGTAGATGGACGGCTGCAGCTTGACCGACACTTTATATTACGTGAGCCCACAAGAAAATGAAGTAAATAGATGGTTGGAGCTGGCCACATCTAATAAAAAAATTGATGTGAATTACATCGACTTATTTTATTGAAACATATAGCTATCATTTTTCAACGTACATTTAATATTCTATGGTACGTAAAATTTTATATGATAAAAATATTTTTAAAAAAAAATTATGATATCTATTTATAAAAATTATAATATTTTTTTATAATAAAATTATGATATTTCTACAAAAAATATAATTTTATGAAGGATGCCATAATTTTGTAAAAAAATATCATAATTTTTATAAAAAAATATCATAATATTTTTTTTATATATATTTAATATTTTTTTCATCTATTAAGATATTTATTTATAAAAATTATGACATTCCTTCATAAAATTATGACATCCTACAGAAAATATAGTTTTGTAAAAAAATATCATAATTTTATAAAAAAATATTATAATTTTTATAAATAAATGCCATAATTTTTGTGAAAAATATCGTAATGTTCTTTTCACATGTATTTAATATTTTTTCTTTCCTCATCGTATTATAATATTTTTTTACAAAAATTATGACATTCATTCATAAAAATTATGACATCCTAAATAAAATATTATTTTTCTATGAGATATCATAATTTTATGAAGGAATGTCATAATTTTTATGAATAGATATCATAATTTTTGAAAAAAAATATTTTCATCATCAAAAATTTTGAATGCCATAAAACATTAAATATATGTTGAGAAGCATGACTACATATTAGAATAGTTGTGTAGAAAGCATTTCTCTGGATGGTTGTGAATTGTGATGTACCCATAGCGTGATCCTGCCCTCCGAAAAGAATTCTATGTACCCCACCTAGAGCACATGATCCCACCGAGAACATTAAGTTTGGATGGTTGTGATTTCTTCAGCATTATTTTTATTTAGCGCAGTCCGTCGGTCCAAAAGTATACATAGTGGGCTTGCAGATTCACATTTTTGACGTGGGAAATTCTTTGCTCACCGCGGATGAGCTTGATTAGCACACGTGCAGGCCCAAGTGAAAAAAAAAAATAAAAACTTACAGAATGCGGACCATTGCCTGCTGGTACGACATTCATTGCTTCCATTAGTTTTACGTGATATTTAACCAGGGTGCCACAAGTGGTCATGAATCAGAATTGCAGGGTAAGTACTAGATGGATAATGCTTCTATTGATGTTCACTTACTTATGCATGCATGCGACACATACATTGAGCCATCCTTATTAATTTTTTTTTACGTGTTCTTGGGCGAGCAAACTTATTTATCTCCTTGGGCAAAGAACTTCGGGAATTAGCCTGCCTCAATTGTCACACCTCTTTGCTTAGCGACCAGAGAGAGATTCAGGGTTCAAATCTTAAATAATATATATCCTCATGTCTTGAGATCTAGAAAATTATGATACAGGTAGGACTCTTTTCTTCTCTCTTAAAAATAAATAAATAAATAAAAATGGGTCAAGATGGACATAATTTTTTAATTGGAGGTCGGGAGGTGAATTTGGTCCGCATTGTCGTTTGCATTTAGAGCATGCCTTGTTAGGCATGTATGGGTCAAGTTTGGGACTAAATCACATCTAAACCAAATTAATGTTGTATTTGGACCTTGGTAGGTTAACTTAATCTAATCGAGATGATATTCATTTTATACAAAACCCTTAGATGGTACATCGCCAAATGCCAAAAATTTAACCTAATAACCTATTATTTCATTTAATAATTGTAATTTGGAAGTCCCTATCTCAACATATATTATACAGCAAAGGATTTATGCCGTTATTGTCACAGTCATCTCTAACCATGAAAAAGGTAATGCATGCATGGCATAACTTTCATACTTCACATAAATATAAAATAGCATGATTGATTTTATGGAGAGAAAAAGATTGATTTTTTTCAAAAATAGAAAAGCCTAGTTGTAATTTCTTGATTTTCAATACTTGCGCTTGAAATAGAAGAAATAAATTATCTCGGGATCTTATATATAAATTGACTTTGAGTCCATCGCTTACTCTTAGAATAACTTAGAAAAGAAGACATTGGTTATTAGAAGGTCAAAATGTTGTTTAAACACCAAATGACTCTAAAAATTAATAATGGTAGCAGAAATATATTATAATAAAAAAATATTCATAGTTACAAGAAATATATTTCTCTAAATATTTACAACATATATGAATCAAAATGGAATAATCAGAAACTCACATGTTATGTTGACCGGACTAGTCATTTTTACGAAGAACAAGCTTTGTTACAATATTCTAATGAAAAATATTGATTTAACAACAAATAAACCAGTAGTAGAGGTCAAAATTTTTCACTTTGCAGTTTCTTAACTTCTTTGAAAACTCTAGGACAGCCGGATGTACAAGCACGCACAAAGATCTTTGTGTTTTTCCCTTTTTTTTAGCAAAAGAATTTATGAAGGGTTGAAGGGGAGGAAAATTGGAAAAGATAGAGGAGCCTTTACATGTAGCCGTAAAATAGGGGGAAAGCTTAATTTGTAAATGGAGAGGCTTAATTCTTAATTCCAAAGTTTGGCTAAGATGTAAAAGGTGAAAATATACACTATTATTTTCATTTGTTGATTGGGGAATTGAGATAATAGAGATCATGTTCAATGCTTTAATGTTTTGCTATTTCTCAACCCCCCCACACCCAACCCCAAAAAGAAAAAAAAAAAGTTTTACTATTGGAAGTTCTAAAAACCTGGATTGTTGGATCAGGTTAGTCACTAATTGATGCTGTTTGTAAAACTGAAGCTTAGGCCTTTGTTACAAAAGTGCATATGAATGAATAGGCACAGAGATCAAGAAATAAAATGCTATTCTATAAATGAAGGCATTTGTCCCTATAAAACATGCCGCAGGACTTGTTTCATTATACATGAAATTGACATTTTAATGCCCATGGAAACAACCTGCGGTTCTCAAAAACTATTAGATATTAGTGATCATTATTTTATAATATTTTTGAGGTATACTAGTTTTTGAAATATATTCGTTTTCTTTTTTGAGTGAAACAGTGCTGTAACTTGCACTTTGTATGGTGGTTTAAAGATTACAATGTTAAAGAAAAGAATTTATGTTTGCAAATATGACCTGCTCAAAGTTCGAGTCATTTATAAACCTTTTAATCTTACGCAACTTATTCATGGGTTAAACAGTTGAGTTTTTATTTTCTACAACCACATATGACAAGTACCGTCAATCCATTTAGTTGCAGAAACCAAATTAAATACTAGCTTTGCATGTTTGTTTTTCTGCTTGTGTGCTAATGACAACATGTAACACAAACACTCCCACTTGTAAAAGCAAACAAGGATCAGTAAATATCACAGTTACTCAAAAAAGAAAAGTATCAATGCCTTGTTGTTGTTATTCTTTTTGTTGTTCCCACTGTATATATCATTGTATAGTTTACTAGCGAACACTTAACACATTGATCAGTTTATCTTTTTCTTGTATTGCACACAAATATCGATGTTAAGATGTACATGCCTAAAGTTGGCTTTTTCCGAGCAGCACTACTAGCATCTCAAATAATTTCTGAGAGGATGATTTCCTAGTGTGTTAAGAAATTGCTAGCTCATGCAGTAAGTTTTCTAGAGAAATGAAATTTGTTGAGAAGACTCATTTTGCATTCCAGTCCCTACTCTTAACCAAGAAATCTATAAGTACCAAAACACCGACAGTAAATGGAATGTAACCAAAACTTCAATACTAGGGACTTCTCAGCATATTACAACCTTGGACCACCTGTTGCTGCCTTATACTTCAATTGCCAAAGGGAGAGTGGTTGTGGCGGTAGATGGTAGAAAAAATAACGAAAATTGAAATTGCCATTGCATGAGACTTAAATACATGCACGCAATAGTTACCATAAAAAGGAAAATAACCCAGGACAGAACCCATAATCATTTCTTAGCTTCTTTCTCAAAAAATAATTATTTCTTAGCTGAGTTTGAGTCAATTAAAATTAATATAGGAATTTGTAAATGAAGAGATATATGTAAGGAAATTCATATTTTAATGCGGAAATAAACATACCTCTAACCATTGTTGATCAAGCTCAAATCCAATCAAAAACGAAAAAAGATGAATCAATAGAAGGATCTCCTCGAAACCTGGAAAAGATCACTACAAAAGATCTCTTCTAGTCTATGCCAGAGGATCTCAATGCCTATACTTGATAGAGGATCATAGGCTATATTTATAAGCTAGACTAGAGACTCTTTTAAATTGACAAAAATTCTTCTTTCCATCAAAGAAGCATATCCGTAGTAGAGTCCTTATTTTGACCTGAGTCAGACTTTATTTTAAAGAAAATTAATCATCTTAATTATCTCAAATTATCTTTAATTAATTAGGTTACAAGTGGGCCACATCAAGTTCCTAATATTTAAAACGAGTACAATATTCTCCCACTTGGCCCATATATCACAATTAAGATATCAAATAGATGATAAACAAAACTGTAATATCGCCATAAACTATCTCAAGTCAAAAACTCTCATTTAAATAAGAAATTTCAATACACAAATCATGGCAGTCATATCCTAAAAATAAATGCTCCCTTCCATGTATCACAATGCATGAAATCTTTTATTTAAGTACTTTATACTTTTCTTTATGAATAACTTTATATAAGCTATTCAGAGTCCAACTTTATGATATAAACTTTATGTGCATCAAACAAAAAAACATGTTCTTTATTTCTAAGAATAAGTATTTTACAAGAAGCAAATCAAAAAAAAATTGAACTAATGATTTCCATATGATCCACGTGATCTTTAAATTGTTTGACCGATAATCCTTTAATCATGGGATCTGCAACCATTAATTCAGTACGGATAAGCTGAATATCCACTTCACGCTTCTTGACATAATTTTTAACAGCAAGATACTTTATATCGATGTGCTTGCTGCAACTTTCACTCTTATCATTCTTAGAAAAGAAACTATAGCAGAGTTGTCACAATAAATCTTTATTGGTCTTATAACAGAACTGATAACTCTCAAACAAAAAATGAGATTCTTCATCCATATAGCCTATGAAGTAGCTTTATAGCATGCAATAAACTCTGCCTCCATGATAGATGAAGCAACTATTAATTGCTTATTACTTTTTGAAGATACAGCACCTCCAGCAAGAAGAAAAATGAATCATAAAGTAGACTTTTTGGTATCTACACATCCATCAAAATCTAAATCCAAATAACCAATCACTTTCAAGTGATTAGTATGTCTATAAATAAGCATATAATGCTCAGTTCCTTGTAGATATCACATAACCTTCTTTACAGCTTTCTAGTGATCAAGGTCAGGATTGCTTTGATATCTTCCCAAAATACCTACTGCATATGCTATATCAGGTCTTGTACAGACCTGTGCAAACATCAAGCTTCCCATTGCAAATGCAT
This sequence comes from Cocos nucifera, assembly GCA_006176705.1. Lineage (NCBI taxonomy): Eukaryota > Viridiplantae > Streptophyta > Magnoliopsida > Arecales > Arecaceae > Cocos > Cocos nucifera. The sequence continues at coordinate 875,565 of QRFJ01000193.1, forward strand.
ATGGGATGTTCTTCATTTGCTCTTTTTCCAATTCACTTTATGGGCACTGATTTTGACTGAATTTGTTACCTTTCATAATGGGTACAACTGTAGGAGCACAATCTATCATTTTAAACATTTTCAAAACCTTTTTGATGTAGGCTTTTTGAGACAAACCTAAAAATTTTCATGATCTGTCTCTGTGAATCTTTATGCCAATGACATAAGAGGCTTCACCCATATCCTTCATCTCAAAGTTTTGAGAAAGATAGTATTGGTGCAGAATTTGGTTGACGTCGGATTATGCTGGAGTGGAGGAGGATGAGGTCGCTGTCGGTGATCTGCAAAACAAAGTTTCGTCCGAAGTCGGTGGTGGTGGCTCCGGCAGGATCCTCCGACGATCAAGTCAGCTCTTCTGGCCAACAAAAATGGAGTACTCAGGCCAGAGTTCGGCAGAGTTTCGAAAAGAAAACGAGAGCTTAGAGCTTAAAGAAAACGTATCTGGAGGATCCCTTTTTATAGACGGAGTTTGATTGATGGTGACGGCCATACCATCTGGTGGCGGGCCGCTCGAGGCCGCGTGAGGTTTGGTATGGAGAGGAAGGCATCGTCAGACTGATAGTGACAGCCATATCGTCCGATAGCGGACCACTCAAGGCCTGGTGGGGTCTATCACGAAGGGGGGTACCGTCTGTAGCGTCGCCTGTAGCAGATCGATGATGATCATTCATCGAGACTTAATAGCCATAGCTCGAAAGAAGCAGACGTTGGTTGGTGGACTTCGACATATAGAAGAGTTCGGCTCCTGAAAGAGTCCGACTGCAGAAACAATCTGGAGGGAGTTCGACTCCTGTAGAAGTCCGACTGAAGGAAGGATCCAAAAGAAATTCGGCTTCTGGACAAGCCCAAATGAAGGAGAAGCTCGGAAGGAGTTCGGCTTCCATAGAAGCCCGACAGAAGGAGGAATTCGGAGGGAGTTCGGCTTCTATAAAAGCCCGATCGAAGAGAAATCTGGAGGAAGTTCAGCTTCCGCAGAAGCCCGACCGAAGAAGAAATTCCGAAGGAGTTCGACTCTCATAGAAGTCCGATCGAAGGAGGAATTCGGAAGGAGTTCAACTCCCATAGAAGTCCAACCGAAGGAGGAATCCGGCTCCTGAAGAAGTCCGACCGAAGGAGAAACCTGGGAGGAGTCCGACTCCTAGAGAGTTCGGCAGAAATTCGACCGTTGGGAGAGTTTAACTAAGGCTCGATCGCTGAGAAGTTCGATCGACTGAAGAAATTCGGCTGGGACTCAATCGTTGAGAAGTTCGATTGGATTCGACTGCTGAGAAGCTCGACCACTGAATGAGTTTGGCTGCTAGGAAGAGAATTTCTGATTGAAGCTCTTCCGTATTTACCAGCTGCATTAGGCTAAGCACCAAGCTAGACTTCGACGGGAGCGGAATTTATCCCCAACAATAGTCCCCTCACTCCCAAGTTCGAAACTCAAAGAAAGGAAGTACAAAAAGGATGACTGCCGAAGTCCTCTTCAATGCTCTGCACCAGCTCAGGTTGAAGCTTATGGAAGATCTTATCTTCAATCGAGGTTGAAGAAGATCTTCTCTCCTTTTGACGTAAGTTTTGAAGCTCGGGAGAGATCTTACCTCTAGCTGAGGTTGAAGTTGTAGTTGAAACTCGAGAGAAATCTCATCTCCAGTCGAGGTTGAAGTTGTAGTTGAAGCTTGGGGAAGATCTTATCTCTAGCCAAGGTTGAAGGAGATCTTATCTCCTGTTGATGTAGACGTTGAAGCTCGGGGAAGATCTTATCCCCAGTCGAGGTTGAAGGAGATCTTCTCTCCTTTTGACGTAGACTTTGAAGCTCAGGGGAGATCTTATCTTCAGCCGTGGTTGATGTTGAAGTTGAAGCTCGGGGAAGATCTTATCTCCAACTGAGGTTGAAGAAGATCTTATCCCCAACGAGGTTGAAGAAGATCTTCTCTCCTTCTGACGTAGATGTTGAAGCTCGGAGAAGATCTCATCTCTAGCCGTGGTTGATAATGAAATCGAAGCTCGGGGAAGATCTTATCTCCAGCAGTCGAGGTTGAAGGAGATTTTATCTCCTTTGACGTAGAGACTCGGAAGAGATTTTATCTCCAGCAGCCGAGGTTGAAGGAGATTTTTTCTCTTATTAACATAGAGGATCGGAGGAGATCTTATCTCTAGCAGCCGAGGTTGAAGGTGAAGCTCGGGAGAGATCTTATCTCCAGTGATCAAGATTGAAGGTGAAGCTCGGAGAAGATTTTATCTCCAGCAGCCGAGGTTGAAGGAGATTTTATCTTCTGTTGGTGTAGAGATTGGAGGAGATCTTATCTCCAACAGTCGAGGTTGAAAGAGATTTTATCTCCTGCCGATGTAAAAGCCCGAACACTCGGAAGAGATCTTATCTCTAGCCAAGGTTGAAGCTTGAGCGCTCGGGAGAAATCTTATCTCTAGCCAAGGTTGAAGGAGATCTTATCTTCTGTTGACGTAGAGGCTCGGGGGAGATCTTATCTTTTGTTGACGTAGAAGCTCAGAGGAGATCTTATCTCCAGCGACCGAGTTTGAAGGTGAAGCTCGGAGGAGATCTTATCTCCAGCAGTCGAGGTTGAAGAAGATTTTATCTCCTATTGGCGTAGAGGCTCGGGAAATATCTTATGTTCAGCAGTCGAAGTTGAAGGAGATTTTATCTCCTACCAACGTAAAAGCCCGGACGCTCGAGAGAGATCTTATCTCTAGCCGAGGTTGAGGCTCAAGCGCTCGAAAGAGATCTTATCTCTAGCCGAGGTTGAAGGAGATCTTATCTCCTATTGACGTAGAGGCTCGGGAGAGATCTTATCTCCAGCAGCCGAGATTGAAAGAGATCTTATCTTCCGTTGATGTAGAAGCTCAGAGGAGATATTATCTCCAGCGACCAAGGTTGAAGGTGAAGCTCGGGGGAGATCTTATCTTCAGTAGCCGAGGTTGAAGGAGATTTTATCTCCTGTTGGCGTAGAGGCTCGAAGGATATCTTATCTCCAGCAGTCGAGATTGAAGAAGATTTTATCTCCTACAGACGTAAAAGTCCGAACGCTCGGGAGAGATCTTATCTCTAGCCGAGGTTGAAGCTCGGGCGCTCGGGAGAGATCTTATCTCTAGCCGAGATTGAAGGAAATCTTATCTCCTATTGACGTAGAGGCTCGGAGGAGATCTTATCTCAAGCCGAAGTTGAAGCTCGAGTGCTCGGAAGAGATCTTATCTCTAGCCGAGGTTGAAGGTGAGGCTCAGGGGAGATCGTATCTCCAGCAGCCGAGGTTGAAAGAGATCTTATCTTCCATTGACATAGAGGCTCGGAGGAGATCTTATCTCCAACAGCCGAGGTTGAAGGAGATCTTATCTCCCTTTGACATAGAGGCTCGAAGAAGATTTTATCTCTTGCCGACGTAGAAGCCTGGATGCTCGAAAGAAATCTTATCTCTAGCCGAGGTTGAAGAACATTGACTCGCTAATGTTAGGACGAGGTTCTCCTCCTGTTCCTAACATGGCCATTGACTGCTCCTTTCCTGTCATCACATAATTTTTACACTAAGAAATAATATTATTGAAATAGAAGAATTTTATTGAAGGATACTGGCAGCACATCCTCAGATTTTCTATGTTTCAAGGTCGTGGGAGCATTATTCCTCCGAGTTTCTTCAGACGATAAGTTCCGGGCCGGACGACCTTCTCTATTTTGTGCTGGCCTTCTCAATTTGGAACAAGCTTCTCTGAGCTTTGATGCTGGGAGATGACAGCCCATCGAAGTATCAAGCCCCTAGAGATAGCATCGATGATACCGAAAGGTGGCCGATCTCCTTGTTGTTCCCCCTTCATTGATGGTTCTAGCTGCGGTAGCGCCATTAGCTTGCTTCAGGCCGGCGTATGTGGAACATTGAGGGAGGCGTAGTTGAGAAACCTTCTGGGGAAGGACTTCTTCCTTGATGACAAGCTCAAGGAGTTCGGACTCGCTTGTGCTCGAGGGGAGGGTCCATGAGCGTGGTCGAGCTTCATTCGGCCCTCTTGTGAAACCTCCTGGGAGAGAACTTCATGCCCTTTTGTCGGAGCTTCCTTGACGACGAGCTCGAGGGAGAGTTCGGCCTCGCTTGCGCTCGGGGGGAGCCCATGAGTGCGGTCGAACTTCATTCCGCCCTCCTGCGAAGCCTCCTAGAGGGGAACTTCGTGCCCTTTTGTTGGGGCTTCCTTGACGACGAGCTCGAGGGAGAATTCGACCTCGCTTGTGCTCGGGGGGAGCTCGTGAGCACGGTCGAACTTCTTTCCGCCCTCCTGCGAAACTTCCTGGGGGAGAACTTCGTGCCCTTTTGTTGGAACTTCCTTGACGACGAGCTCGAGGGAGAGTTCGGCCTCACTTGCACTCAGGGGGAGCCCGTGAGCGCGGTCGAACTTCATTCCGCCTTCCTGCGAAGCCTCCTGGGGGAAAACTTCGTGCCCTTTTGTCAGGATTTTCTTGACGACGAGCTCGAGGGAGAGTTCAGCCTCGCTTGCGCTCGGGGTGAGCCCGTGAGCGCGGCCAAACTTCATTCCGCCCTCCTGCGAAGCCTCTTGGGGGGAGAACTTCTGCTCTCTGTTTCTCCTTCCTAAGGGCGACGGGTATGCTAAGCCAAATGCTATTTCTTGGGATCGATTTCTGACATCCTGTTGGCAGGTTTTCTGGTGGAATCACCGTTGGAGGCTGCCGTATGGCCTGCAGCATGTCGGTAAGGCCCTGAATCCACTACATCAGTAGATTGAACTGCTCTGAATCTACCATGGTCGTCGGTGGAGATGAAGGTTGAAGTACCGATGATGGAGCAGGAGTGAATGGATCCGACTCAGATCTAACGGCAGACGCGGTAGATCTCTGGGTGGTCGCCTTCTTTTAAGGCATTTCTTGGGACTAAGAAAGAGGATGGAGATGAACCTTAGAGAAGGAGGTCGACAGAGTCGGCTGAGCACTTCTTTAAGAATAAGGATACCTTAGAGATAGAGGCCCTCCTTTTAGCGCCAATTCTATTGGTGCAGAATTTGGTTGACGTCGAATTATGCTGAAGTGGAGGAGGACGAGGTCGCTGTCGATGACCTGCAAAATAAAGTCCTATCCGAAGTCGGTGGTAGTGGCTCTGACGGGACCCTCCAACGATCAAGTCAGCTCTTCTAGCCAACAGAAATGGAGTGCTCAGGCCATAGTTCGGCAGAATTTTAGAAAGAAGAAAAGAGCTTAGAGCTTAGAGAAAACGTATCTGGAGGATCTCTTTTTATAGACGGAGTTTGATTGATGGTGACGGCCATACTGTCTGATGGCGGGCCGCTCAAGGTCGCGTGGAGTTCGATACGGAGAGAAAGACATCATCAGGCTGATAGTGACAGCCATACCATTCGATAGCGGGCCGCTCGAGATCTGATGGGATCTGTCACGGAGGGGGCACCACCTATAGCATCGCCTGTAGCAGACCGATGGCGACCGTTCGTCGAGACTTAATAGCCATAGCTCGAAAAAAGCAGGCATCGATTGGTGGACTTCGACATATAGAGAAGTTCGGCTCCTGAAAGAGTCCGACTGTAGAAGCAATTCGGAGAAAGTTCAGCTCTTATAGAAGTCCAATTGAAGGAGGGATCTGGAAGAAGTTCGACTTCTAGAGAAGCCCAAATGAAGAAGAAGCTCGAAAGAAGTTCGGCTCCCATAAAAGCCTGGCTGAAGAAAAAATTTGGAGGAAGTTCGGCTCCCATAGAAGCCCAATCGAAGAGGAATTCAGAGAGAGTTCGGCTCCCACAGAAGCCCGACCGAATGAGGAATCCAGAAGAAGTTCGGCTCCCGTAAAAGTCCGACCGAAGGAGGAATCCGGAAGAAGTTCGACTTCCATAGAAGTCCGACCGAAGGAGAAGTCTGGGAGGAGTCCAGCTCCTGAAGAAGTCCGACTGAAGGAGAAGCCTAGGAGGAGTTCAGCTCCTAGAGAAGTCCGACCGAAGGAGAAGCCTGGGAGGAGTTCGGCTCCTAGAGAGTTCGGTAGGAATTCAACCATTGGGAGAGTTTGACTGGGGCTCGGCCGCTGAGAAGTTCGGTCGGCTGAAGGATTTCAGCTGGAGCTCGGTCGTTAAGAAGTTCGATTGAATTCGGCCACTGAGAAGTTCGACCACTAAATGAGTTTGGCTGCTGGGGAAAGAATTTTCGATTGAAGCTCTTCCGTGTTTACTAGCTGCATTAGGCTAAGCACCAGGCTAGACTTCGATGGAAATGGGGTTTATCCCCAACAGATAGTTTTATCTCTTTTAACAAACCCAAATCACTGCTTGCAAGTAATATATCATTTACATATAGAACCAGATATATGTATTTACTTCCACTAACCTTAAGATATATGCATTGATCCATAATATTTTCTGTAAAGCCAAAAGAGTTAATAACATCATGGAATTTTATATACCATTGACGGGAGGCCTGTTTAAGTCCATATATAGACTTTTTTAACTTGCATACAAGATGACTATCTTTATCTGTATAGAAACCTTCAAGCTGAGTCATATACACTGTCTTTTCTATATTTTTATTAAAAATATCGTTTTTACATCCATTTAATGTAACTCTAAATCAAAATGAGCTACTAAGACCATAATTATCCTTAATGAATCCTTCTTTGAAACTGGAAAGAAGGTTTCATGATAGTCAATGCCTTCTTTTTGAATGAAATCCTTAGCTACAAGTCTAGCCTTATATCGTTCAATTTTATCTGAGGAATCTCTTTTGGTCTTAGAGACCCATTTACAGCCAATGGCTGATGCATCCTTAGGTAACTCAACGAGATTTCAGATTTGATTTTTAAACATGGATTCCATCTCATCCTTCATGGCATCATATCAGTATATAGAATTATTTTCACTTATGGCTTGTGAAAATAATTTAAGATCATTATCAGATCCAATATCAAAATCAGATTCCTACAGGTAGACAATGTAATCACTAGGAACTATAGGTCTTTTTTCTCTTGAGGATCTTCTTAATCCTACTATTTCGTCCGTATTTTGAGTAATTTCGGTTGTAGGTTCATCATGAACTTGTTCTTCATAGAGTAATTGTTTTTGAATTGGTTGTTCACGATCTTGTGGATCATCTTGAATAACAATCAATTCTTTATCTTTTATGGGTTGATCAATTTGATCCCTTATTTCCTTAAATTTATCCTTATGAGAAAAACCACTCCCACTAACTTCACAATCCTCAAGAAATTTAGCATTGCTAGCCTCAACAATTTTGGATACATGGTTAGGACAATAAAATCTATATCCTTTGGAATTCACTGCATAGCTAATAAAATAGCCACTAATTATTCTAGAGTTTAATTTCTTTAAATATGGATTATATCCGCACATTAACTGGACATCCCCATATATGTAAATGACTTAAACTCGATTTTCATTCTTTTCATAACTCAAAAGGAGTTTTAGATATAGCCTTTGATGGAACCCTATTTAAGACATATACAACAGTCTTTAATGCTTTGCTCCAAAAGGATAAAAGAAGATTAAAACTATTAATCATGCTCCTTACCATGTCCATCAGTATACGATTCCTTCTTTCTACTACACTATTTTGTTGTGGTGTTCCAGGCATTGTATATTGGGCAATAATACCATCTTCTTCAAGGAACTTACCAAATGGGCCTATCAACTAATCTCTTTCGGTGTACCTTCCAAAGTACTTCCCACCTCTATTAGATCTTACGATCTTTATTTTCTTATCCATCTATTTCTCTACTTCTGCTTTATAAATCTTAAAGGCATCTAGTGCCTCATCCTTTTCAAATAGAAGGTAGAGATACATGTATCTAGTATAGTCATCAATGAATGAGATAAAATATCGCTGACCATTAAAACAGAAAGTAGAAAACGATCCATAAATATCGGTATGTATGATTTTCAGAATATTAGAACTTCTTTTGGCATCTTTAAAAAACTTGTTAGTTTGCTTTTCCTTTATGCAATCCAAATAAGTACCAAAGTCAGTAAAATCAACATCTTTTAAAATACCATCATTTACCAACATCTTTATTCTCTCTAAAAAAATATGAGCTAATCTTTTGTGCCATAAACTTGAAGGGTTCTCTTTAATAATATTCCTCTTTATGCCAATATTATCACCATGCATAAATGAATGATTACTTTTATAATTTAGATTCAAATCTAATTTATATAAACCATCCATCAGAAAACCAATTCCAATAACCTTTTTTATTCCAAAAAAGATTAACTATAGAGTTTTCAAAATAAAAACTAAAACCAATACTTGTCAACTTGGAAATAGAAATTAAATTTCTAGAAAAACTAGGGACATAAAAAGTATTTTCAAGATCTAATATAAAATCAGAACTCAAAACTAATCTAAAGGTTCCCACAACCTCCACATATGAACATATTCGATTGCTTAAGTAGATACCTTGTTTACTTTCCTTCAGGTCTCTTAGATTGAGAAAGCCCTGTATAGTATTGGCAATATGAATTATAGTACTAGAATCAATCCACCAAGTGTTATTAGGAACATCAATTGAAAAAAATTCATGACACACAAGAGATATGAAAGTACCTTTCTTTTCAAGCCATTTCTTATACTTTATGCAGTCCTTCTTCATGTGTCCTTTTTTTTTGTAAAAGAAGCATGCATCTTTATTGCCATGACGCTTCATTGGCACTGCAGCATTCTTCTTTCCTTTAGGAGCATCTTTTTCCTTTTCATTTTTACCATGAGTAGCAACATTGGCACTTTCATGCTTTATATTTTGCTTCTCTTATTTCAGTCTTACTTCGTTGAACATACATGGTTAAAAGTTCATTAACGGATCATTTTTTTTATGTATGTTGTAAGAATTTTTGAAAGAGCTATATTCTGCAGGTAGAGAATTCAAAATAAAATAGACTAAAAAAGAGTCAAAAATCTCAACTTCTAAAGATTTGAGTTGAGCAGTAATATCTCTCATTTCCATGATATGGTCATATACATCTTTAAAACTATCAAACCTCATGCCTATAAATTTTTTCATTAGGGTACTGGCCAAAGCTTTATCAGAACTTTCAAATTGTTCTTCAATGGCCTTCATAAAATTCTTGATCTTATTACATTGTGGTATTGATCCTTTAATACTTTTAGGCACTCGAGACTTGATGAGCATTAAACTCAAGTAATTAGATCGCTCTCATTTCTCATATGCCTGAACTTATTGTGGCGTACTTGAATTTGTGAGAATAGGTGGTTCATCCATATGAAGTGCCAAGTCAAGATCTTTATACCCAAGAGTGTAAAAAACACTATCTTTCCAGTTAGAAAAATTATCATCATTTAGCATTGAAATAAGAGCAACATTATTAATATATACAGTAGGATTAGCTGCAATAATAAAAAAGTATAGAAAACTTTAGTGCTATGAAGCTAAACCATAATTTAAAATAATTAATTTTAATAATAAATTCTAACCTTTTTGTGGATAGAGGTGCATCATGCATAACATTTATTAATACTTGATTAATAAGACCAGCAATATAAATATTAAAAATAACAAATTTTCATACCTGTGGATCTAGAAAAAATCTATCCTTAATATCTAGATTATCATCTTATTCTAATTAAATCATAAAAAAATAACCACTCTCTATGGGTAAAGATAATTATCTTTATGACTTAATTATAATTTTATTCTTATGCCATTATTCTTTTAATTTATCTTCTTTATATGGCTTTTATTATTTTTCAGGATGCCGTGGCTATTCCCGAAAATAATAAACCCACTAACTTTAATATGGCATTTGAATAATCCCATTAACCATATAAAATTTTATTATGATTTTCAGTACAATCATGATAAGATATTTTTAGCAAATAAATAATAATCCGATCAAAATAAATTGTAAAATATAATTTAAAAGATCTTTATGCAATTAGGTTTATTATGGGAACTAAAAACTAATCAATGTGTCTTTACATAATAAACTCTATCATAATTATCAAAATAATATTTTTTTAGAGATCTTTATAAAATTATTACCTTTTTTATGGACTAATTTGCAAAAATCCCTATAGGACCTTTATGGAATATATAACTTGTTAGGGGGTTTATTGCAAACTTTTTTATTTAGCTAACGGATCCAAACCGGTTTTCGGGTTTTAGGTTGAGACCTGAACCCGTTAGCCCAAAATCCCTTTCCTTCTCTTCTTCCCCGATCAAGTTGGAAACCAATGGCCACCCCTTTTTTGGCCGGCGATTGGCCACCCCTCAAACACCGTCGACGAGAGCCGATCGATGTTCATGCATCGACGGTCGGCTTGAGACTGCCGTCTGACCACCGTAAGAAGGCTTTTCTTCTTTTGGAAGCAGTGGAGGCGGCGGAAAAAATGGATGCCCCTTTTCTGTTCATGGATGTCGTACCACCTCCCAATCCACCACCGGTGAAGAACCGGTGGTCCTCAACCATCAGCGGTCGGCAGGAGACGGCTCTTCCGACCATTGGTGTGCCGACGATGGCCGATCTTGGCGGATAGAAGATCAGTGGAGGAGAAGGCGCTCCTCCCCTCCAAAACATGGCCGGCGGCCACCATTAACACCGGATCGATGGCTCACCGGTGAAACTTCAACGTCCACGACCGGCGATTGGTAGTGGGAGCCGCTAGTTTGCCTTGATCCATCGGTTCCATCTATGCCCCTTTCTTTATTTTATTTTATTTTATTTTTTTAAACTCTCGATGCTCACCACAGGCGGTTGCAGAAAGCCGGCAACTGGCGTGGGACGCCGACGGCCATGCAATCGAACACCAAGGGTGGGACACGGGCAAGAAGAGGAAGAGAGCACGCCGTCGGCCCTCTTCTATCTTTAAATAATTTATTTATTTATTCATAAATAAATTTTTGATTGAAATTAAAAATTATATAATAAATAAATAAATAAATTTTAAATTGATACGAAATTCAGGATCCAGATCTTGATGATTTCAATTTTACATGATCAATAAGCTGAACAGAATAGTATGGAGGTCGCTGTGATACCACTAAATATAAGAAATTCAGATTTTAATACAGGAATAAGCATACATTCAGTAATTATTGATGAAGTTCAAATTCAAAGATGAATCGAAACCTATAAAAGATCACTATAAAAAAAACTCTTCTAGTTTATACCTGAGGGTCTTAATGTTCATACTTGATAGAGGATCACGTGCTATATTTATAGATTAGATTAGGGACTCTTTTAAATTAATACAAATTTTTTTTTCATCAAAAAAATATATTTATAGTGGAGTCTTTACGTCAGATTTTATTTTAAAAAAAATTAATCATCTTAATTATTTTAAATTATCTTTAATTAATTAGGTTATAAGTGAGCCACATCAAGTTCTAACATTTAGGACGAGTATAGTAATATATGCTAGTAGCAACGATGAAAATAAAATCAATTGAAATTATGTGGCTCTATTAATCATTGAAGCTGGTTCAGATCCATGGTTTTCAAGTTGACTCAAGTAGGCGAACACCCAACCTCACTCTCACAAACTTATGGAGACACTGACTAAATGCTTCAGCAGTTCACATTACCACCTTATGTTTGAAGTTTTATTGAATCTCACAACCTTTTTGTTATTTTGGTGGATAACCTCACAACCTTTAGCCTATTAACACATGCTTCTGTTTTGACCATTCAGTGCTATATCGATGCGTCGTAGAGAGTCATATCATTTCTTTCCTACTTAAGATTCTGCATGATTTTCTCGTAAGGAAACCAACTACCCAAGAAAAGACCTATAATAAGGATGATCATCATCACTGCTTTAAAGAGCATATGGTCATTACTGGTTCTTTATTTTTATTCTTTTGGGGAGAATTAATGATTGAGTAGAATGTCTGCAAAAGACTCTGATTTACAATATTCTACTGATTCCAATCCATAAGTTTAAAGGCACGCTAGGTGTAGATTGAATTGGCAAATGGATCTTTAATTATGGAGAAAAACTAAAGTTTGTCTTGTTGGATGGAAGGTTCTAAGGATTGAGTAGAAGCATCAAAGGTCGAGAGGTACCCTTCACCAACGATGCAGCTTGTCAAAGAGTTGGGCTTCAGAAGTCTTCCCAATCTACGATAAAAAGAAAAAAAATGCTTTTGCTGATCTTTTAGGTGATTGCCATGCCTACTTGCTTTCTCTCTCTCTGTTTTACCTTTGTATAAGTTTGTTTTGTTTCTCTTATCTAGGCTATTGAAGGAAGATGATGGTTGCTCCAATCCAAAACATCCCCTCTTCTGTTCTTAGGGATTTCAATTTTTGGCATTGCTAACCCACCTAACATGATCCATTAAAATGTGTTTATGTATTTCATCCGTCAGTTGAGTACAAATAAAGCACAAAGAATTTTCACCGGAGAAAAAAAAGCACAAAGAATTAATAAAAAGTATGATTTGATAATCATGATAGCCTATGAAGAATTATTATGCAGCATACAAACACATGTTACTAATACTAAAATAAGTTAAGATCTTCTTGCTACCTTCCAAAAAAAAAAAAAAAAAGGAAATTCTGGTAGCAACTAATGACAAGTTTCATGCACAATCAAAGAAAAATAGTAAGTTTAAAAGATCAGGAAATGAAAGGCTATAAAACATAGACGTTTTTTAACCAAATGTAACTAAATGAGTCATGCAAGTTCGTCGAGGATGATAATTGTACTAAAATTAGATGATATATAACCCTAAACCAACCTCACATTTTGATTAGTTTCAGATCCTCTCCTGCCGTAGAATTTAAAAAATATGTAAAACCGCATATCCTAAAAACAGTTTTTGGACATTTCAATAAGCTAAAAAAACTCTTATGATCAAAACTGAACTAATGTTCATCCCTAGTTTAGGTTCTCCTGCTGATTAGATAAAGGCTCGGGTCCGACCACATGGCGCTTCTTCCAGGGGAACCATTTGCCTCGTGAGGACTGTCTTTTGACCAATATCGATATCTAATATGTAGCTCAACCATAAACAATTGCCAAAAGTCCATTGATCCATAAACTCATTTTCCATCTATTTGCTGTCTCTAAGAGATACAAACTGGTTTAGTTCAGAATTTCATTGGAGGTAATTCTGAAGGTTGGACAACCACTCTCATCAGGAAAATCAGAAAAAAAAAAAAAAAAAAAAGAAAAAGGGAACGTCTCCTCTAGCATAAATCACGTGAGCCATGCCATCAGAACCAACTGATGATCTTCAAAGCAGAAGAGAACAATTTTCTTCATTAAAAAGCCCAGCGCTTAAACCGACTGGATAAACGGTCCACAGTATACAACATAGATATATCATGGTAAATAACAAAGTGCTGTTGATCTGCTATTTGATGTAGCAACCCATCCGGCTCTGGCATTCCCAAAGAATTTGCTACTGTGTGACTGGCGAATCCAGGATCTCAGAGTTGATACCTTAGAACAAAGCATCTGTGAAAAACTTTGCCTTATCCTTTTTCCTGATGTCCTTATTCCTTATGCTCAAATATACCCTTCAGAAAAAAGGAGGAGATAAGAAAGCAAAGATTTTCTGTGTTAAATCATGACAGCATTGTCATCCACAGAAATGCTAGATCAACAGATTGTTTTTTGTATCCTAGTTTTGCACTAGGATTGTTTTTTGTGGCCTAAGTTGCCAACGATGAGAAGCTTCTCAGGGTGGAAGCACTCATTGTCACTATGAAAAATCTTGATTTCGAGTAGATGAGAGTTACTATGACACGGAACCTTTCCCTTACAACTTATGGAACGAAAACATTCCGCTTATATCCATAAAACCATAACACATTTTTTGCAAATAACAACCTACTAAATGATTAGGAGGATGTACTAACTTCTTATTTATTGTCAGCTGTGACTAATACTTTCCCGGACAATTTCAGTAGTTTTAAAAATAATACTAATATCCTATTGGATGCAAGATTTCTATATTTGGAAAGTTTCATGGATTATGTTTTATGCTCGAAGGGCAAGTAAAATCATTTTAGGGTTCTTGAACTTTGCTGGACTTGTGATACAGCAAGGAGATAGACAGGATTCAATTAGTAGCTCACTTACAGACCAAAAAAGAACAAGTCATTACTGATAAATAAAAAGGAATTTATGCAATAACCATAAAAAATACACCCATTATACTGAGATGTGGGAGTGTTCAGGATATATCAAGGGTCACTAGAGTATGGGTTCACCAATCATTTCCTTGGGGTTAGAGGGTAGAATTCACCTATCACTACCTCCAAAATTGCTCAAAATGGCAAACTAAACATTAAAAAAGAATCAAGTTTCCAGATCAAAATGCATCAAAAATTCCCTTCTACAACTTCTTAAAATAACATACGGTCACTGATATTTTATGGTCAAAACTTTCTAGAAATGAATAGTGTTGGTTTGATAGGAGAACGCAAAGGGAAAACATTCTACAGAAAGTGAAGATTTACGTAACAGACTAAAGTAAGTCAGTAAATATATTTCTCATCAATTCTACTTTATTTAGAAGATCTCCCAAGAAGACATCAGATAGAAAAGTCATGGCTATACAAAGTTAGGAAAGTAGTAGCATGTTAAAATCCATGTTTGGCATGAAAATTGTCCCATTAGACGCAGATCTGGTAGTGCTCCTCCTGTGGATGTTGAAACTTGAATGAAGAAAAGAACATTAATAATGGATCCACCACAACCATTGATCCCAGTCATAATAAGGAAGAGGTATTCTTGTTGAGAAAAAGAGGCATGAAGAATATCAACTCCCAAGGCTGATCATCTGGAGAAATTATCTCTTCCCCTTGTCAAAATAATGATAAATTGGCAGTTGTAAAGGTCTAAACAAGTCAGTTATATTGTTTTTAGCAGTTAGAAGTAAAATGTGGAAAGGCGAGAAAGCAAATCACCACTTATAAAATGTGAAAGCAGATATAGTAAAATGGAAATACTTTCTACACCACCGGCGGTTCCGGCCCCGCGTATGAGCCAATCACGTGGGCGGTGCACGGCTACACCACCCACGGTGCAGAAAGAATTTCCCTATAGTAAAATAAAAGCCCTATTCCAAATTATTTTGTTCTTTGTGAAGAATTATTCCACAAATTACAAATTTTCCTATCAGATTCAACGATAACAAAGGTATCTAAGGTGACTACTTCAGCTTGGGAAATTGTCTTTTTGCAAGTTGATTGGCTTGTGAAGGTATGAAATTATCCTTTTATGAAGGACATAACTATAAAGTTCAAACTGACCTATATTTTGATCTAGTGCCTAATGCCTGATGATCTAGAACATCCTTGTTTCTATTTGAGATAATTTAAAACTTGATTCTTTTGGGCTTATTTTCCAAAGGAATTTAAGGCCCAATTTATAGATTAGACAATGTAGTGACAAAAAAGAGTCATTCTACAAAAACCAATGATTAGAAATTAAAAAACACACACATGTGCACGATAACTTGATAAAATGCTTGACTTTTTAAAGAGTAAACCGGTATCAGAAGCCTCCAAGTCATTCGATAAGAATAAAGTTGAAAGACTAAAAGCAATGAAGTTAGATGAGTGACCCAAGATAGAGGGAGAAGGAGAGAGAAGAATAAGAGGAAGAAAGAGGAGAAGAAGAAGGTAGAGGGAGAGGGCAACTCAATATTCTATATTCTCAAATTTTAATAACGTAAACTTATTCTCATTAACATAATGGATTTACATAAACAACCCAAAGCCCTAATAAGAGTCCACATAAAAATAAAAACTAGAGTCCATATAAAATTCTAATTCTAGACTCCATAAAATTCTAGTTCTAGAGTCCACATAAAAATAAAATTTTCTAATACCTAAATAAAATAAAATTCCTAATATCTATATTTTCATCAAACAGAAGTTTGGCTATATTTTTTACTAGATTATAACCCCATGCAATGCATAGGATGTGAGGCTCAAGAAGGTTCGAGAGACTCGCCTTTCATATATCCTTCCTCCTACACTATTCCTCAAATGAATCACTGCGGTAGATTGATGATACGATTAAAGAAAGATTGATGATGCGATTTGAATGGCCGACAGTAGAGATCAAGTAAAAGCAAAAGAGAGATGCTGGGTTGATGAGTAGACAAGAGGGGAGATAGGAAGGAAAGGAGTTAGTGCGGTGGAGCTTCAAAAACCAAGGGATGGGCACCTACTTTTCCGATGAAAATTTATAACATACACCACAATGTCAGGTCTCAGTTGCTAATACATCCCATCCATCAATGTCAGCTATCGTTGGCCGTGCCCCTTGTTTGGTACTTACAAATCTTGGCCGTCCATCACCGAATGATCATCTTTGATGAATTGCACGACCTACAGAGAGGTTCATACGAGAGGCCCTCATGGAGGATCAGGGGAGGAAGGGAGGGAAAGAGAGAGACTATCGAAAAAGTCCCTTACTCTCCATCGATTTTGGAGGATTAAGACTCAACGGATCTAAACTCCTCTATTCGATGGAAAAGATTTTATCCTTAAATTTTTTTCGTCTTTCCTCTGTTTTCATTGATTTTTCCTATGTTTTTCCCCATTTTTCCTCTATTTTTTCCATCCTTGGGAGTCCCAACCAGGTGGAAGGCTTGGAGCAACCAAATAGGGAAGCTTAGATGATGACTAGGGTTTTGTGTTGAGATTTGAGAAGATGTACCTCCAAGGCCATCAAGTACCTGGACTCCGCTCACTTCTCCATCCCCTGCGACAGCCACGCTGTCGAGCTCCTCGTCGGCAAGAAGAGTGCCCTCACCTAGAAGGTCCGCACTATCCCTGACCATGCCTACGCCCTCACCTTCTCCGTCGGCGATCCCTCCAACACCTCCCGAGGCACCATGATCGTCGAGGTCTTCGCTGGAAAGCATACCATCAAGGTCCCCTTCGAGTCCAAGGGCATCGACAGCCAAGCACGCCATACTTTGCTTCTGCTTCCGGACAAGCAAGATCCGAACCTGCATTTTAGCTCTAACGAAAAGCCATGTGGAACATTTTTTTTCATATCATCAATCCCTCAATAGCCGGAGACACGTGGTGGATGGAGGGATGACACAACGCGGATGTATGTAAAAGCTTTCATTTTAATATATATATAAATAGACTAGACAGTCCTACATCATACTCCCCCGGTTGGAGAGAACTTGACTTCAGCAAATTTGACTACAAGTACCACTCTAGAAGCTTAGGATCCAAGGCATGAAATTCAACCTCTATAATCTGGGAAGCATCAAATTAAGGACAACCTTTCTATCAGGCAAGATGGCAATGGAAGCTATTATTAGAAGAAGCAACAATCTCATCATCCAAAATTATCTCGATCTTATCTCTCCGCTGAGGAAAATATGGTGCTATAAAACTGAAATACCTATAGGAACACTCACAAAGAGAAATTTAAACTGCTACTTCACCTTCTAGCAAAGAAAAAACTCATTGCAAAGGCAAAATCAGCAGAAATAGATACCAAAAATGGAATCAACATATCAAAATTAGCTAGGAATAGTTTTAGGTGCTAATGTTGTAGACACTGCTAAGGTATCACGAATGTGAAAGCTGATGTTGATAGCTGATATGGCAATGCTAACCTGGCAAGATTGCCGATGTCTTGCTGAGTGGATGTTGACATATCACCGTTGGCTAGATGCTGAAGAAATAATGACATGACCATTTGAAGCTAACATGTAACTGGCTCAGCTGCTAATATGGCAATGACTGGACTAGACGCTGCTATGGTGATAACATGGCAAACTTGTTACGTGGCGCTAACATGTCAATGACCTTGTAAATTATCGACATGGTCCAGTTTAATTAAACAGATCCAGAAGAAAAAAGTCTGGGTCAGATCTTGACTAGATTCGAATACGTGGCGGCTTCCTTCCCAGCAAGGTCTTTAATCCAACGCCCTAATAATCAAAATCGCTTGATGGAGGACTCCACAGCAGCAAATTTCAACATCAGCGATGGACTTCAAAGTAGAAGGAGAGATCGGCAGCATCGGGGTGGTGGTGGCCCCCTGGAGGTCAAGGTCAATGGCATGGCCAGCCTCCCCGAAGGGGTGAATTGGGTGCAGATAAGGAGTGGGATCAATGGTGAAGGCCAAAGAGAACAGAGAGGAAAATGAGAGAGAGAGAGAGAGAGAGAGAGGACAATAGCGAGGAATCGAAATGATGAGTGGCAATGGGACAAGAGGATGGAGTTGGAGCAAAGCATGTTGAGCGATGCTTGGGATGGGCATGGTGATTGCAAAGGAAGACAACAAGAACTCCATCATCGGAGAAGGAGATGATCGAAAGGTAATAAGGTCCATCAATGATAGCAATGAAGGGTGGAGCCAAGCCCGAGGAATGGGACCAGGCGATAGCATGGGATGAACAAAGGATGGAGCAATTTTTTTTCCTTCATATTTTTCTTCCTCGCAATGCTGAAGTTTTCAAAGAAATAAAAGGATCGAGGTGATGTTGTGGTGGACAAATACGAATCTCAAGGTGGTGTTGATGGAGTATTTAAGATGCTATTGCAGTGGTAGTAGATATAGATTTGCTCTGATATCAATAGATGCAAGATAGAACAAGCTCTGATATCAAACTAACATGAGACCGAGGGAGGAGAGAGAAGAAGAAGGGGAGGAAAAAAGAGAAGGAAAGGAGGAGAAAAATACAAAGAGAGAGGGCAGCTCAATATTCTATATTCTCAAATCTCAATAATGCAAACTGCATTCTCATTAGTATAGTAATGAATTCATATAGACAAGCCAAAATCTTAATAAGAGTCAGTATGAAAAAAAAATACCGGAGTTTACATAAAAATCTAATTCTAGACTCCACACCATTCTAGTTTTTGAGTCCACATAAAAACAAAATTTATTCTTAAATAAAATATATTTTTTTAGTTTCTATATTTGTGCCTAATAGAAGTTCACCTAGATTTCTTATTAGATGGTCCTCTATCAATAGGTCTAATATAGAGATTAGAGAGACAATTAGACATTGGCTCCCCCATACTCACACATGCAAAATAACTTGACAAAATGCTCGGCTTTTTAAAAGTGATTTGGCATCAGAAGCCTCTATATGATTCAATAAGAACAAAGTTAAAAGACTAAACGCAATGAAGTTAGATGAGTTTAAAACAGAGAGACAATTAAAACTTGCCCCAATGTCATCAAAAATTCCAAAAAAAAAAAAAAAAAAAAAAAATCAATAATTTGCATCGCTAATTTAAAGCAAATTAGGGGCTAGTAGAAGGCAAAAATAAGAAATGCATGGAAAGAGATAATAAGTAAAAAATAAAGGAAAAGGGTTAAAAGGTAGCAGTAAAGTCACGGAGCAAAGAGATCAAACTTGTTGCCGACCATCTCATTCCAAAAAGATTGGAACCACATCAAGTGCAAAAAAGATAGGAAAAGATACAAAAGCTATAGGCATCTTTATTTCTGCTTTTTGGGAAAGATGGGAATACTATCAGTAAGCCTCCACAAGTTCCTCTCCATAACACATGAAACTAGATCACTTAAATGGTGATACAGACACATCAGGATACAGTCCAAGTAAAAAGAAAGTGGCTGAAAGTTGTCACTTGACACCAAACACAAATGTGAAGTCTCTGGCAACAAGATTGCCAACAGACCTTCAAAAACTTGATGTAGTAAGCAATTATGCAACAACCCAATATAAATCAAATGGGATTGTCGAAACAGCAAATTGAAATCTTTCTAATTCTCTTTAAATTTTTTTGTGATTGTCATATACTGAAGACTAAGAAGGCCCAAAATAAAGCTGGAATAAAGCATGAAACTATCAAGCCACATAGCACCGCCAGTATCAAAGAATTGTTCCAGAAAGATAGGAAAACCTTGTAGAAGCAATAGAAGCTGCCAAACGGACTAGGAAATCCGACTCACCCCGCACCCGATGTCAAGAACAGTCCGGATCTTCCCGCTCTTCAGAGGGACGAGCTTCGCCATCTGTTCGACGTACCACTTCACCCCCCGGGAAGAAGGACGTCCCGCCACCGGAGAACACCTCCACCCGCACCCAGTTCTGATCGGCCTTGGCGATGCTCAGCTCCTTGGACGGCACGTTTGCGAATCAGGCACGGTTGCGGCTGGCCGACCGCGGACCGCTCATCAGGGCCGGGGCACCGGCGCTCGCGGTGGTCGAGGTTGTGCATGGGAAAGCGGTGCTTGCGGCCGGGTTCTTGGCATGGGTGGTAATCCGTGAGGTTGGGGCGCAGAAGGGGATCGGGGGGAGGGCGGCGGCGGTGGAGTGGAGGGGACGGGGAGAAAGTCGAGGTCGGCGGCGGCGGCATGGTGGGTGGGTAGCGGAGGAGGAAGGGAAGGGCGGGAGTTTTGATAGATACCGAGGAGGTCGGAAAGGAGGCAAGGGAGGAGGGTGAGAAACTACAGTCCGGCGGTTAAAATTTTTTTTCGTTTGGGCTCGCGTGTGAACCGATCACCATAGATGGCCGGTGAAACCACCACCCACGATGAATAAAGAATTTTTTTTTATCCAAATCCCTAAGCCCGGGTTTGGTAGGTTGTGCCAGGCATGGCATATGACCCATCAAGCCTGCAGGCCTGATGGATAATTTTTTTAAAAAAATAAATAAATAAATAAATAAAATAGTTCAAACAGGTCAGATCTATTTAATAACATTAGGGCCAAGCATATAGTCCGTATTGGCTAATTTAGTTATTTTTGGTTTTTTGGATTGAATAATGCTAGTTTTTATTTTTTTTATCATTTTAACCCTCCAAACAGACATAAAATAGCTAATTTTAGGGATAATTTTAAAAAATAAAAATATTAAGATTCTTATAAATACCTTTTTTTCTCTCCTATTTTCATCACATCAAATTAATTTTCCTCTCCTTCTATACTACTACTCCTCTTCTAGTAATATTTAGCAAGTATTAAATATTTAACAATTAGCAAGTATTCAAGTACTACATAAGAGGAGGATTAGTCTACCTATTGAAGCCTTAGAGATTCTTATTGAGGTCCTGAGGAGCACAAGAAGAAGCTCATAAATCTCCGCCTACCTCTATTCAATAGCCTTAATTTTTTTATTTGATAAATTTTTATTATTTATATAACTCATATTTAGATATGGAATCTTTTGATGAGAGTCATTTTAATATTTTTTGGATTTCTGAGAAAGAAAAAACTACTATTCTTACTCCCTCTGAAATCAATATCTAAGATCAAGGCTCTTCCTTTTCTTTCTATGAGAGGACTAATATTATATAAAATTATTTTGAAAGAGTCATGGTAGATAGAGTTTTAAAAGCAAAATATAAAAAATATGCTAAAGTATATAGTTATGCTAATAGTGGAAAAAATGACCATTTGAAAAGATATCAAGAGAACTATATTATGAATGATGCTCATCTTCAAAGCACCCTTAACATATAAAGAAATAATTTTATAAGTAATTTTACATATAATCATGAAAATCAAAAAAAATACTAGTAAAATGGATAATTAAGAATGAATTATCTTTTAGCTTATATAAGTCTTTTAATTTTGAAGAATATATTCAATTAGCCCTACAACCTGCTTACAAAAGAACTAATAGATGTATATTTAGAAAAGTAGCTATGACTAATTTTTTAGTAATAAAATAATTTAATTGGAACTCTCTCGGCCCTAAATTCAAAAATATTATTAACTTTTGATATTTAGATAGCATGTTGGTAGTTATTATTTTATTGCTATTATCGCTTATTATATTGATAATGATTAGCTATTAAATAAACGTATTCTTTCTTTTCATACTTTTAATTTTTCATATTCTGAACAACAAATTTTTAACTCTATTTATCAAATTACATGTTTATATAGTATTAATAATAAAACTATATTTATTACTTTTGATAATGTATCTAATAATAATACTAATGTCAAGTTATTGAAGGACTCATTATATTCCATTCTAAATAAAAATTTATTATATATTAGATGTGTATGTCATATTTTAAATCTCTCTGTTTAATCTGATATGGATATGGTTCAAGATGTTAATAAAAAAATTACATATGCAGTTTTTTTATTCATATTTCAAGAGCAAGACTTCAAGAATTTAAGCAAATATATATAGATCATAATAAATGCTTTAAAAAAAATTAAACTTAATGTAGTTACTCATTGGATCTCAATGTATACAATAATACATTATGCATATAAAATTTATTAAATACATATATTAATGATTGTAGATTAGGTTTGAAAATGATTGGAACATAGATAAAATTTTGAAAGAATTTTTTGTTAGTTTTTGTTGTTGCTTAAAATCGGGCGCATGGGAGCGGAGCGGTCAACTTCGCATAGAAATGCTGAAATGACCTATAAAATAAAGTTTGAGCTGGAGGATTGGACTTCAGCGAAGATCTTTCGACGCTCATGTCAGCAAAGAATAAAAAAGCAATAACGGATTCTCTGAGAGGAATTACTTACCTACTTGAATCCTCGAGACTTATAGTACTTGTAGAAGGAGCATACATGGACGTTATGCTATTACACTGATTCTAGGCCGTTAATTTTGCTATTCTAGGATCAAGACTGCTCTTCTTGAATAAGAAAATCATTACTGACATGATCAGAATGCCTTATTGATTCTCGAAGGTTTAGTTGGAGTGGAGAATTGCTTGATCGTGGATATAGTATAGCTGGACTTCTATTTATCTTCGAAGGAGCCATTGAGGGTGCTGAAGAGTCATTTATCCAAGATGGTCTGAGAAAATATGTGCACCATTATAAGATCAACTTGGTGATGCACTTCGGCTCGATCTTCAGATCGGAAGAAATGTGGGGGGTTTTGGTATCTCAGAATACTAATGTCTTTTATACTGATCTGAGGTAATTCGAGTGTTGATTAAATTTATCTGAAGTGTTTATATACTATCGTAATAGTTTTTATAATGCTACTGAAATTCTTTCTAGTATTTGTTATCCAATCTCTTATTTATTTTTACAACAAGCATATCTTATTAGCCAAAATTTTGTACAACATATATATGATGATGTTTTAGCGCCTATTATTTATGAAATAAAATCTAAATAGAATGAGTATTGGGACATGATATATCCTATGCATAACTTAGCTACTGTATTTGATCCATATATTAAATTAAGTAGTATGTTAATTTTACTTGATGCATTTTGTAAAAATATGAATCAAGATCCTGAACCCACTAAAACTGTGGTAAACTAACTTTTTAATAATATTTATGCTTTATATGATGAAAAAGTTTGCGGATCTAGTGCTTCTCATTCATAAATCTCTATTTATTCTTCTAGTACTTCTCATTCATCATCTGTTTTCTCATTCCTTGCACATAGAATATATACACATACTTCTTCAAGTTCATCTACATCTTCATCTTAAATAATGAACTTGAATTTTATTTACAAAATGATCTTCAATCTGCATATGATAAAAATTAAATAGAAAGTCTTGATGTTTTAGTCTGGTGGAAAAGTGTTAAAAATTAATGTCCTATAATATCCGCTGTTGGTGCAGAATTTGGTTGACGTCGGATCGAGCTGGAGCCGAGGAAGACGAGATCACCGTCGGTGATCTACAAAATAAAGTCTCATCCAGAGTTGGTAGTGGTGACTCCGATAGAATCCTCCGACGATCAAGTCAGCTCTTCTGGCCAACAGAAATGGAGTGCTCAAAAAAGAGTTTGGCAGAATTTAGAGGAGGAGAAGAGAGCTTAGAGAAATCATATCTAGAGGATCTCTTTTTATGGATGGAGCCTGTAGCAGATTGATAGTGATAGCCATATCATCCAGTAGTAGATCTCGTGGGATTTTCTACAGAGAGAGAGGTGTTGCCAGACTGATAGTGACGGCCATGTCGTCTGATCATGGGCCGCATGGGATTTGCTACAAAGAAAGAGATGTCGCCAGACTGATAGTGGCAACCATACCGTCTGATCATGGGCTACGTAGGATTTGCTATGGAGAAAGAGGTATCATCAAACTGATAATGGTAACCATGCCGTCTGGTGGAAGCATGCGTTCGGAGTTCAACTGAGCTGGAGGAGTCCGATTGCAAGAGTAATCCGAAAAGAGATCGCTCCTATAGAAATTTGACTAAAGAAGAAGTTCGAAAGGAGTTTGACTCCTATGAAAATTTGACTGAAGGAGAATTCTAGAAGAAGTTCAGCTCTTGGAGGAATCCGACTGTAGGAGCAATCTGGAAGAAGTTTGGCTCCTAAAGGAGTTCGACTGCAAGAGCGATTCAGAAGAAGTTTGGCTCCTAGAGGAATCCGATTGACGAAAAATTTTGGAAGAAGTTTGGCTTTTGGAAGAATCTAATTGAAGAAAAAGTCCAAAAGAAGTTCGACTCCTGTGAAAATCCAACTAAAGGAGAATTCTAGAAGGAGTTCGGCATCTGCAGGAATCCAACTGAAGGAGAAGTTTGGAAGGAGTTTGGCTCCTGTGAAAATCCAACTGAAGGAGAATTCTAGAAGGAATTCGGCTCTTAGAGAAATTTGACTGCAGGAGCAATCGAGAAGGAGTTCGACTTCTGAAAGAGTCTGACTGTAGGAGCGATCCGAAAGAAGTTCAGCTTTCGTAGAAGTCCGACTAAAGAAGAAATTCGAAGGAAGTTCGACTCCCGTAGAAGTTCGACCGAAGGAAAAATCCGGAGGAAGTTTGGCCCCATAGAAGCTCGACTGAAGGAGTGCGGAGGGAGTTCAGCTTCCGTAGGAGTTCGACTGAAGGAGGAGTCCAATCGAAGAAGGAATTCGGAAGGAGTTTGGCTCTCGTAGAAGTTCAAGTGAAGGAGAAATTCAGAGGAAGTTTTGCTCCCATAGAAGCTCGATCGAAGGAGGAATCCGGAGTTCGGCTCTTAGAGATATTCGACTAAAGAAGAAGTCTAGAAGGAATTTGGCTCATGTGAAAATCCGACTGAAGAAGAATTCTAGAAGGAGTTTGGCCCCCGTAGAAGTTCGACTGAAGGAGAAATTCGGAAGAAGTTTGGCTCCCATAGAAGTCCAGCTGAAGGAGGAGTGTGGAAAAAGTTTGGCTCCTGTAGAAGCCCGATTGAAGGAGAAATTCAGAGGGAGTTCGACTTTCATAAAAGCTCGATTGAAGAAAAAATCTGGAGGAAGTTCGGCTCCCGTAGAAATCCGACCGAAGGAGAAATTCGAAAGAAGTTTGGCTCCCATAGAAGCTTGACTGAAGGAGTGGGGAGAGAGTTCAGCTCCTGTAGGAGTTCGATTGAAGGAGGAGTCTGACCGAAGGAGATATCTGAAAGGAGTCCGGCTCCTAGAGAAGTCCGATCGAAGGAGAAGTCTGGGAGGAGTCCAGCTCTCGGAGAAGTTCGATCGAAAGAGAAGTCTAGAAGGAGTCTGACTCCTAGAGAAGTTCGATCTAATGAGAAGTCTGGGAGGAGTCCGAATCCTGGGGAAACCCAGTCAAAAGAGAAGTCTGGGAGGAGTCTGACCCCTAGAGAGTTCGGTAGAAATTCGATCATTGGGGGAGTTCAATTAGAGCTCGATCATTGAGAAGTTCGATCGGCTAAAGGGGTTCGACTGGGGCTCGACCACTGAGAAGTTCGATTGGATTCGACCGCTGGAGGAGTTCGATCACTGAATGAGTTTGGCTGCTGGAGAGAGAATTCTCGATTGAAGCTATTTCGTGATTACTAGCTGCATTAGGCTAAGCACCAGGCTGGACTTCGATGGGAGTAGGATTTATCCCCAACAATAGTCCTCCCACTCGTAAGTTCGAAACTCGAAAGAAGGGAGTATAAAAAGGGTGACTGCCAAAGTTCTCTTCAGGGCTCTGCACCAGCTCAGGTTAAATCTTGGAGAAGATCTTATCTCCAGCCAAGATTGATGTTGAAATTGGAACTCAGGAGAGATCTTATCTCTAGCCGAGGTTGAAGTTGAAGCTCGGAGGAGATCTTATCTCCAACTGAGATTGAAGGAGATCTTTTCTCCTGTTGACGCAGTCGTTGAAGCTCGGAAGAGATCCTATCTCCAATCGAGGTTGAAGGAGATCTCATCTCTAATTGACATAGACATTAAAGCTCGAGAGAGATCCTATCTTCAGCGGTCGAGGTTGAAGGAGATCTTATCTCCTATTGACGTAGACTTGAGGCTCGGAAGAGCTTTTATCTCTAACAGCCAAGGTTGTAGGAGATCTTATCTCATACTGACATAGAAGCTCGGAAAAGATCCTATGTCTAGCAGCCGAGATTGAATATGGAGCTCGAAAGAGATCTTATTTTCAGTAGTCGAGGTTGTAGAAGATCTTGTCTTCTATTAATGTAGAAACTCGGAGGAGATCTTATCTCCAACAGTCGAGATTGAAGGAGATCTTATCTTTTGTTAGCGTAAACGTTCGGGGAAGATCTTATCTTCAGTAATCGAGGTTGAAGCTAGAGCTCAAAAGAGATTTTATCTCCAATAACCAAGGTTGTAGGAGATCTTATCTTCTGCTGACGTAGAAGCTCGGGGAAGATCCTATCTCCAACAGCCGAGGTTGAAGGAGATCTTATCTTCTATTGACGTAGAAGCTCGGGGGAGATCTTATCTCCAGTAGTCGAGGTTGAAGGTGGAGCTCGGAAAAGATCTTATCTCCAGCAGTCAAGATTGTAAGGAGATCTTATCTCTTGTTGATGTAGAAGCTCGGAAGAAATCTTATCTCCAGCAGTCGAGGTTGAAGAAGATCTTATCTCCTATTCATGTAGACGCTCGGGGGAGACCTTATCTCCAGCAATCGAGGTTAAAGTTGGAGCTTGGGAGAGATCTTATCTCTAGCAATCGAGGTTGAAGAAGATCTTATCTTCTGTTGATGTAGAAGCTCGGGAGAGATCTTATCTCCAGCAGTCGAGGTTGAAAGTAGAGCTCGAAGAAGATTTTATCTTCAGTAGTCGAGGTTATAGGAGATCTTATCTCCCGCTCTATTGTCGGATACAATGGGACCGACTTTGCTCATGTTAGGATGAGGTTCTCCTCCTGTTCCTAACGGATTGTGGGAGCACATAAAAGCCGTTGTCAGGACCTCTCCCCCCATCTTATCTAAAATGAACGAGACCTTCGACTTTGCTCACATTAGGATGAGATCCTCCTCCTATTTCTAATAGACTATGGGGGCACATAAGGACCGTTGTCAGGGCCTCTCCTCCTATCTCGTCTAAAATGAGCGAGACCTTCGACTTTGCTCATATTAGGATGAGATCTTCCTTCTATTCCTAATGGACTGTGGGAGCACATAAGGGCCATTGTCAGGACCTCTTCCTCCATCTCATCTATATCTCATCTAAAATGAATGAGGCCTTCGACTTTGCTCACATTAGGACGAGATTCTCCTTCTATTCTTAACGGACTATGGGGGCACATAAGGACCGTTGTCAGGGCCTCTTCCTCCATCTCATCTAAAATGAATGAGGCCTTCGACTTTGCTCACGTTAGGATGAGGTTCTCCTCCTGTTTCTAATGGACTGTGGGGGCACATAAGGACCATTGTCAGGGCCTCTCCCCCCATCTCATCTAAAATGAATGAGGCCTTCAATTTTACTCATGTTAGGATGAGATCCTCCTCCTGTTCCTAACAGACTGTGGGGGCACATAAGGATCATTGTTAGGGCTTCTCTTCCCATCTCGTCTAAAATGAATGAGGTCTTTGACTTTTCTCACGTTAGGACGAGATCCTCCTATTCCTATCGGACTGTGGGGGCACATAAGGACCATTGTCAGGACCTCTCCCTCCATCTTCTCTAAAATGAACGAGGCCTTCGACTTTGCTCATACTAGGATGAGGTTTTCCTCCTGTTCCTAACATGCCTGCTTTTAGTTGCTTCTTTCCTATCATCACATAATTTTCGCATCAAGAAATAATAATGTTAAAACCAAGATGTTTTATTGAGAAAAAATTACTGGTAGTACATCCTCAGATTTTCTTAGTTCTAAGATCGTGAGAGCGTTGTTCCTCCAAGCTCCTTCAGACGATAAGTCCTGAATCGGACGACCTCTACCGCTTCATATGGGCCTTCCCAATTTGGAGCAAACTTCTCCTGACTTTGAGGCTGGGAGATGGCGGCTCGTCGAAGCACTAAGTCTCCTACTTTGAATGTTTTACTTCTGACTCTGGAGTTATAATATCGGACCACCCTTCGCCTGTAGGCCACCATCCGAACCTGGGCTTTCTCTCTTTTTTCTTCTAGTAGATCGAGGTTGGCTCTGAGGTTTTATGGATTATACTGCTCATTGAAAGTCGCGATCCATGTTGATGGAAGTTTAAGCTCGATTGGTATGACTTCCTCTATTTCGAAGGCCAAGGCGAAGGGTGTTTTTTTAGTCGATAATCTTTATGTAGTTCGGTACGTCTAGAGGATGTGGTAGAGTTCGTCCACCCAGGCCTTCTTTGCTCTGTCAAGTCTCGTCTTGATGCCTTGCAGCAAAGTTCGGTTGGTCACTTCAGCTTTCCCATTTATTTATGGGTGAGCCACCGATGTGAAGTGGTGGGAGATATTTAGGTTTTCGCAGAACTCAGCGAATCTCGTTCCAGCAAACTATCGCCCATTATCAGTTATGAGAGTTTGAAGTAGACCGAACTGGTAGACTAACAACTTTCAGATGAAGTTCTGTACCTTGATCTCAGTAATTTTTGCTAGTGGTTCGGCTTCGACTCATTTGGTGAAATAGTTGATCGCGATCAGGAGGAATCCGGACATCATCGAAAAAGAGTCAAGTATGTCCATTCTCCATTACGCAAATGGCCAAGGCGCACTTAGCGGAGTAAGCTCGGAGGTCGGCTATCTTTGTACGTTTGCATTCTTCTGACAGCGGTCATATTTCTTAACATACTCCACAGAATCATGAAATAAGGTCGGCAATAGTATCTTTGTCGAAGTAGTTTTTGTGACAAGGATCTAGCTCCTACGTGACTTCCATAAATTTTCTCGTACACTTTTCATAACACGAAGTCGACCTCTGAAGGTCGGAGACATCTCAGCAGCGGTAGTGAATATGACCTCTTATACAATCTGTCCTTGTATAAAACGTACCGAAAGGCTTGATTTCTGAGTTTTTGAGCTTCTTTTGGATCACGAGAAAGGACTTTCTTCTTGAGGTAGGCAACCAACGGATCAATCTAGCTCAGCTCGAGCTCCATCTGCAAAATGACCTATGATTCCTCTGGGCCTGGGCACTTCAGAGTCTCAAAAAATACTTCTTTGGATAGTTCGGCTGGGCTGAAGTGGCCAACTTAAAGAGAAGATCGGCTCTTACATTTTCTACCCTCGAAGTCTATCGAATGCCAAAACTATCAAAGGCCAGAGTCAAATCATTTACTTTCTCAAGGTATTTCATCATGCTTTCCTTCCATGCTTCGTAGCTGCCACTAACTTGGTCGACCACTAATTGAAAATCGTTGTAGACTTAAAGTCGATCTATTTTTAATTTTTTTGCTATTTTTAATCCGACAATCAGCGCTTCATATTCGATCTCATTATTAGTTGCAGAGAATTCGAAGCGTAGCATGTACTCGACGATGACTCCCTTGGGGCTGACTAAGATCAACCCCGTATCTGCTCTAATGGAGTTGGACGAACCATCCACATACAGAGCCCAAAAGTCTTCAAAAAGGTTGGCACTCTCCTCAGAGAGGCTTGGTCGTGACAGCAGGATGCCGGTCTCGTTCTGTTCAAGCTCGGCTTCAGTTGGAATAGTACATTTTACTACAAAATCTGTCAATATCTAGGCCTTGATCAATGGTCGGGGTTGATAGTTGATGTTAAATTTCGTAAGCTCGATCGTCCATTTTGTGATTCTTCCGAAAGTATCCATTCGATGAAGGACTGCTTTTATTGGTTAGTCCATAAGGATCGTTATGGTGTGCCCCTGAAAGTAAGATCGGAGTTTTCTAACAGCAATTAGAAAAGAGTAAGTCAATTTTTTTAGTTTAGAGTACCTGATCTCTACATCCCTCAGGATTTGACTTACGTAGTAAATCGATCGCTGTATCTTCACTTCTTTCTTGACCAGGACTGCCGCCAGGATCATCGGAGAGACTGCTAGGTACAGAAATAATTCTTCTCCAAATTTAGGCTTTGCCAACAGTGGGGATGAGCTGAGGTAGTTTTTAAGCTCTTTAAACGTCCGTTGGCACTCCACCATCCAGTAAAAGTTCTTTGGTTATCTGAGAACTTGGAAGAAGGACATGCATCGCTCGATCGATCTTGAGACGAAATGATTTAGGAATACCACTTTCTCAGTCAGGCGCTGAACTTCTTTGATCATTTTTGGAGCAGTCATCTTCTGAATGGCTTAGATTTTCTTAGGATTTACTTCAATCATGCACTCCATTTCTGTTGGTCAGAAGAGCTGACTTGATCGTCAGAGGATCCTACCGGAGCCATCACCACCGACTCTGGATGGAACTTTATTTTGCAAATCACCAACGGTGACCTCATCTTTCTCGACTTCAGTTCGATCCAACGTCAACCAGATTCTGCAACAACATCTTCGAAGGAGCCATTGAGGATGCTGAAGAGTCATTTATCCAAGGTGGTCTGAGAAAATATGTGCACTGTTATAAGATTGGCTTGGTGATACACTTCAGCTCGATCTTCGAATTGGAAGAGATATGGAGGGTCTTGGTATCTCAGAATACTAATGTCTTTTATACTAATTTGAGGTGATTCGAGTGTCGATTAGATCTATCTGAAGTGTTTAATTATATACTACCGTAATAGTTTTATAATGCTACTGAAATTCTTTCTAGTATTTGTTATCCAATCTCTTATTTATTTTTACAACAAGCATATCTTATTAGCCAAAATTTTGTACAACATATATATGATGATGTTTTAACATCTATTATTTATGAAATAGAATTTAAATAGAATGAGTATTGGGACAGGATATATCCTATGCATAACTTAGCTATTATATTTGATCTATATGTTAAATTAAGTAGTATGCTAATTTGACTTGATGCATTTTGTGAAAATATGAATCAAGATCCCGAACCCACTAAAACTGTGGTAAACTAACTTTTTAATAATATTTATGCTTTATTTGATGAAAAAGTTTGCGAATCTAGTGCTTCTCATTCACAAATCTCCGTCTATTCTTCTAGTACTTCTCATTCATCATCTATTTTCTCATTCCTTGCACATAGAAGATATACACATGCTTCTTCAAGTTCATCTACATCTTCATCTTAAATAATGAACTTGAATTTTATTTACAAAAGGATCTTCAACTGCATATGATAAAAATTAAATAGAAAGTCCTGATGTTTTAGTCTAATGGAAAAGTGTTATAAATTAATGTCCTATAATATCCGCTATTACACATGATATCTTAGTGTGTCGATGTCCACAGTAGCATTGGAATCTATTTTTAGTGCAGATTTATATATTTTGAACGAAAAAAAAAGTAGAATGGCCGACGAAATAATTGAGATATTACTCTACTTCAAAAATTAGTTGGATGCCAAGATAAGATTTCAAGATAAATGTAGATATGATATAATATCCGATGATAACGATACAAATACTATCGACAATTAGTAAGATTTTTATTATTTATTTTTGATTCTTAATTTCTTATAATTATATATTTTTATCTTTTAATTATTGAGATGAGTTACCTTTATTTTTTCTCTCTTCCTCATTATATTCTGGATGTCGGGCTTAGCCCTCCTCCCTTCTTTGTGCTATTTTGATTGTTATTAATAAATTAATAGAATCCATGCCAAAGCCCCCACCATTACAAGATGATTTTTTATTTTTATAAAAAAAATTAATATTTATATTTAATTTTAATCCTTAATTTTTTTTAATTTATAAATATATATATATATATATATATATATATATATATATATATATATATATATATATATATATATATATATATATATATATATATATATATATTTTAAATTAAAAAAAAGGCCAGGCCAATATATGGGTCATGTTGTGTCTGGATCGTGCCAGGCTTGGGCCATGGGCCGCAATCCCTCAGTCCAGCCTGGCTCTCTTTTAATGGGCCTGGCCGGTTGCCATGTTTAGGGAGAAGGAAAGAAAGGTTGGGTTTTGGCCATTTCGGTGTTTGATTTGATCTTTCGCCTCTTTTCCTTCTGTTTGATTTCCCCTGCACACACCCCCCCCCCCCCCCCCCCACCCCCCTCTTTCTTTTCTCTTTGGTCATGTGAGAGGGTTTTGGGGATCATATTTGGGTGTTGGAGGGTTTACGTTATGGCAAGTAAGAATTCGCCATCTTCCTCATAATTAGTATGGAATTTGGTTTGGAGTATGGTATTTGATTTCTCTCCTCAATTTTGTCTTCTTTAATTTGAATCATTCTATAATCGTCCAATGGCTTGGGGGCTGATGAATGAAAGGCAGGCGAAGGATGGAGGGAGAGTACGAGGGGTTGTTTACACATCAGTTCGTATCTTTTCTTGTTGTAGGATTATTAGAATGATCGGCAATTTGTGGGTGTCTTTTCTTCATCATCCAGTTTCAGTGGGCCTATCGAGTCGTTTCGGCATCTCATACTTTATACGAGTCAAGAACACCGGCCTTCCTTTGCTCTTTTTAAGTTTCATTGTTTCAGTAATCTTTTATTTTGCTAATAGAGTTCCATCATTGCACTCTACATTCTTTAGATGCTATATTTCTATTCATGCGCTTTTTTTAAGATAACCAACTTGTTTTCTTTTAAAAAAATACGTGTACTTTTGATGGATGGCTGTAAGGATGCAAACAGGTCGAGTAGGACCAAAATATGCTCAACCTCCTTCCTACTTCCTACTTTGTTTTTATGTGTGAGCGATATTGAACCTGAACCTATTCTAATGGATAATTAAATCGGGTTGAGTCGTGTGGAGAATATTTTAGATCCAACTGATTGTTCGGATCGGGTCGGGATGAATCAAACTCAATCCAAAATATTCAACTCCAAATCAAATTTAGATTAGATCCAAGTCTATATTTATTTACTCATAATAATTCAAGAAAAAAATTATTCTTATTTTTTAATCAAATCAAGTTTTGACTGCTACAAAATTGTATGTTAGTATGGTCAAAACTCCATCAATTAATGTTTATTCTTTTAATAGAGAAAAAAAATAATAATTTAAGATACGTTTTTAGGATCAATTTGGCTCTGATTAAATTGGTAGGTAATAAGAAGATGCAAAATAAACTTATATGATATTGGGGATAAACCACGCTCCTATCGAAGTCAAGTTCAGTATCCAGCCTGATGCGGCCAGTAGCCATGGAAGAGCTTCAGCAGATGGGCTTTAGCCGAAACCCCAGCGGTCGAGCTTCTTCTAACCCATTCAGCAGGCCGAACTACTTAGCGGTCGAACTCCTTCTGACTCCCCAATCACTGAGCTTCTACGGAAGCCGAACTTCCTATAAACTCCTCCAACGGCTGAGTTTCTATGGAAGTTGGACTCCCTGTGGACTTCTCCAGCGGCCGGGCTTCTACGGAAGCCGGACTCCCTGCGGACTTCTTCAGCGGACGAGCTTCTCAATGGCCGAACTTCTATGAAAGCCGAACTTCTTATGATGGATTCCTGCAGGCGATTCCGCTATGGTTACACGATAATAACGATCGGCATTATCGAGTCAATAACGATCGGCATTTATCAAGTCAATAATGATTGGCATTGATCAGGATAGTTACGACAATCATTAATCAAGGCGGTTACAACAAGCTCCCTCTATAAAAAGGACCCTTCGGATACACTTACGCCAGGTTCTGAAAATCCTTTTTTCTTCCTTAAAACTCTACCGAGCACTCCATTCCTGTTGACTGGAGCTGACTTGATCGTCGGAGGGTCCTAACGGAGCCACCCCCTACTGGCTCCAGATGGAATTTTATTTTGCAGGTCCCCGACGGCGACCTCATCGGCCTTCACTCCAGTGAATTTCGGCGACGACCAGATTCTGCGTCAACAAATTGGCGCTAGAGGAAGGGCCCCGGCAACGATTTCTCTCTTAAAGGAAGCCAGGGTTCCCTTGTTCTTAAAGGAGTGCTCGAAAAATCTCTCTTCCTCCTCTTTCGAATTTCCTTCCAAAAAAGAAAAGATGCCCCCAGGAGAGCCTCCATCCGGCGATCGGCGGCCTCCGCGGCCCAATTCCATTCCGATCTGTCCGCTCCCACTCCAGCCCCGGCGACCTAGGCTCACTCTGTAGCCGCGGTAGACGCTGAGCAGTTCAACCTGCTCGTCCAGCAGGTTCATGGCCTCACTGAGGTAGTTCAGGCGGTGTAGGCCATGCACCAGTAGGCCCCCGTACCAGTTCAATCGGCGCAGGATTCTCCAGAGCCATGTGGTCCAATCCAGGGGCAATCGACATGGGCTACCCGACCTCCAATCTCCGGAAGAGGAAGGCAATGGAAGGAGAGCCCTTGTTCGGACCATGGCTCGTCCCAGGGTGAAGCTTTGCACCCATTCAGTAGGAAGATCTTGGAGATTAGAGATCGCGAGGATCTCCTAGATCAAAGGCTCTTAGAAATGAGCCGATGAATCGAAGAACTTCGTCACACTCCCTCCTCACGCGGTAATGACATATGCATTGACCCTCCTTTTTTGTAGAAAATCATGTAAGAACCGATCCCGCTAAACTTCAAGCTCCCACAGTTCGAGAGCTACGATGGGACCACCGATCCGTCGACCATCTGAAAGCCTTCCGGACAACGATGTTGCTCCATGGCGCTTCAGACGCTATCTTATGCCGGGCTTTTCCCTCTATCCTTAAAGGGGCCGCTAGGAACTGGTACTCGATGCTCAAGCCAAATACCATCTTATCGTTTGACCAGATGAGTCAACAGTTCGCGGTCCACTTTATCAGTAGTCGACGTCCGCGCCGAGGTTCGAAGTCCTTAATGGCCATCAGGCAGAAGGAGGAAAAATCCATCCGGGCTTATATTATCCGGTTTAATACTGCTGCACTAGAGATCCGGGACCTGGACCAGTCAGTCGCCATGGCCGCTCTCAAAGGCGGCCTTCAGAAGAACGACCTACTATTCTCCCTGAAAAAGAAGTATCTCAGAGACTTTGCTGACATGCTGGCTCGGATCGAAAGTTATGCCCGGGCAGAGGAGGCCTTCGAGGCTAAGGATGACGAAGTCGGCGTCAAGCGACGAATCAGTGGGCCAGGCAGACCCGTCGAAGAAAGGAAGCGGACTGAAGCTTGGCCGCGTTCCCGGACTTCCCCTGGTCGCGGGCGAGTCCGGACTCCCCCTCAAGCTTGGAAGCGGGAAAGCCCTGACGGAAGGATACACCGAGGTTCCCCTAAGTGCCGAAGTTCTCCCCGACGACGATGATTTCACAACTACACCCCCCTTAACACCCCGAAGACTTAAGTATTGATGGAGATCCGGGAGCGACTTTTAAGATCGGAGAGAATACGTTCCCATCCTAGCAAGCGCAATCCCAACAAGTTCTGCTTTTACCATCGGGACCACAGTCATGACATTGAGGAGTGCATCCAACTCCAGGACAAGATCGAAGAGCTCGTCAGACGAGGCAGACTAAGCCGATTTCTTTGAAGATGGCCTGAGGAGAAGGAAGATCGGCCAAGAGCGTTATCGCCAAGTGAGGAAAACCTGCAAGAAGATCAGCTTCCCCTTGGCATCATCAATACTATCTTAGGGGGACCTCAGCAAGGAAAGATCGGCAAATCCGAAGGATCGGTGAAGAGGCAGAGGATCATGGAGCCCGTGGCCTTCACCGAGGAGGACGGTCAGAGAATCCAATTTCCACACAATGATGCGGTTGTAATTTTCTTGAATATTGCTAGCTACGATGTACGCCGCATTCTGGTAGATAATGGAAGCTCAGCCAATATGTTGTTTTACGATGCCTTCTTAAAAATATCCCTGCTCGATGACCGATTGGGGCCGATGAATTCTCTGCTAGTAGGATTTGCTGGCAATGCTGTACCAGTCAAAGGCATAATAACATTGACCATAACAACAGGACAGCGCCCGAAGCTGACCAAAGCTCGGGTCGACTTCCTAGTCGTAAGGACCCCGTCCGCCTATAATGCGATCCTTGGCCGACCTTGTCTAAATGCACTCCGGATGGTAGTGTCAATCTATTATTTGAAGATGAAGTTTTCGACGAGTCATGGGGTCGGAGAAGTCAGAGGAGACCAGACTCTGGCGAGGTATTGCTACTCGATCGCCCTACATAAGGGAGATCAGCCCGACCCTTTTCTTGTTGATGGACTGGACGTCCGCGATGACCTCACTAAGGAGCGAGGCGAGCCTGTGGAAGACCTCATTTCTGTGTCCTTGAATGATGAAAACTTGGAGCATGTGGTGCAGATCGGCTCCAACTTGGCGGCCGAGGTTTGGGAGCAGCTCATCGCTTTCCTCATAAGAAATGCGGACGTCTTCACCTGAACCCCAGCGGATATGTTGGGGATCGACACTGAGATCATGAAACATCGACTGGTCGTCGATCCGAAGCACCGACCGATAAGAGAAAAGCTGCGCCATCACGCCCTGGAGAGGCAGAAAGTGATAGCCGAAGAAGTAGACAAGCTCCTCAAAGCCGAATTCATCTGGAAGGTTAACTATCCGACCTGGGTCTCGAACGTGGTTCTTATCAAGAAAGCAAATAACAAGTGGAGGATGTGCGTCAACTTCAAAAAGCTGAACAAGGCTTGCCCGAAGGACAACTACCCCTTACCCAGGATCGACCAGCTGGTGGATGCAACCTCGGGCCATGAGCTCCTCACCTTTATGGACGTCTTTTCTGGTTACAACCAGATATGCATGGCACCTGAAGATGAAGAAAAGACTGCCTTCATTACCAACTGAGGTCATTATTGCTACAAGGTCATGTCTTTTGGACTCAAGAACGCAGGGGCAACATACCAGCGTTTGGTTAATAAGATCTTCAAGGAATAGATCGGCCGCAATATGGAGGTGTACGTAGATGACATGCTCGTCAAAAGTCGAGCTTCAGCAGACCACCTGGCCGATCTTGAAGAGACCTTCAGTGCACTCAGGAAGCACAAGATGAAGCTGAACCCAACCAAATGCGCCTTTGGCATAACCTTCGAAAAATTTCTCGAGTTCATGGTGTCAAGATGCGGAATCGAGGCAAACCCTCAGAAAATTCGAGCCATTCAAAAAGTGACCACTCCAAAGATGATCAAGAAAGTTCAGCACCTGACCGGGAAGGTGGCGTCCCTAAATCGCTTCGTCTCAAGGTCGATCGAACGATGCATGCCCTTCTTCGAGGTTCTCAAGCGACCGAAGGACTTCTGCTGGACGATGGAGTGCCAACAAGCATTCGAGGAGCTTAAAAACTACCTCGGTATGCCCCTGCTGCTGGCAAAATCCGAACTTGGAGAAGAATTATTTTTGTATCTAGCTGTCTCCCCGATGGCCCTGGCGGCAGTCCTTGTCAGGGAAGAAGCAAAGACGCAGCGACCGATCTACTACGTGAGCCGAGTCCTGAGGGATGCGGAGACCAGGTACTCTAGATTAGAAAAACTGACTTACTGTCTCATAATTGCTGTTAGAAGGCTCCGACCTTACTTTCAAGAGCACACCATAACGGTCCTCACGGACCAACCAATAAAAGCAGTTCTCCACTGAGCAGACGCTTTCGGAAGAATTGCAAAATGGGCAATCGAGCTCACAGAGTTCGACATCAACTACCGGCCCAGGCCGTCGATCAAAGCCCAGATACTGACGAATTTTATGAATGCACCATTCCGGTTGAAGCCGAGCTTGAATTGAGTGGAACCAGCACCAGAGTGAGGCCGAACTTCGATGAAGCCGAGCTGTCGCGGTCGATCCTCCTCGAAGAGAGCGTCGACCTTCCTGAAGATTCCTGGGCTCTGCACGTGGATGGTTCGTCCAACTCTGCTGGAGCTGGTGCGGGGCTGGTCTTGGTTAGCCTCGAAGGAGTTGTCGCCGAGTACGCACTGCATCTCGAGTTTCCCACGACCAACAATGGGGCCGAGTATGAAGCGCTGATCGTCAGATTAAAGATAGCAAGAAAATTAAAAATAGACCAGCTTCATGTCTACAGCGATTCTCAGCTGGTGGTTGGTCAAGTCGGCGGCGGCTACGAGGCATGGGAGGAAAGCATGGTGAGGTATCTCGAAAAAGTGAAGAATTTGATCCCGGCCTTCGACAGTTTCGACATTCAGTACATCCCGAGGGCGAAAAATGCAAGAGCCAATCTTCTTTCTAAGTTGGCCGCGTCAACGCCGGCTGAACTGCCCAAAGGAGTATTTTTGGAAACTTTGAAGTGCTCGACCACAGAGGAATCTCACGCCATCCTGCAGACGGAATTCAAGCCCAACTGGATCGACCGGTTGATCGCCTACCTTTAAGAGGGGGTCCTTCCGCACGATCGAAAAGAAGCTCGGAAGCTCAGGAATCATACCTCTCGCTACGTCTTATACGAAGGCAGATTGTATAAGAGGTCGTACTCCCTCCCATTGTTGAGATGTCTCCGACCTTCAGAGGCCGACCTCGCGCTATGGGATGTGCACGAAGGACTCTGCGGAAGTCACGTAGGAGCCAAGTCCCTATCACAAAAACTATTCCGACAGGGATACTACTGGCTGACTTTATTTCACGATTCTGTGGAATATGTAAAAAGGTGCGACCGCTGTCAGAAGAATGCTAACATGCAGAGGCAGCCGGCATCCGAACTCACTCCGCTCAGTTCACCTTGGCCGTTTGCATAGTGGGAAATAGATATACTCGGCCCCTTCTCAACGACGTCTGGGCAGCGAAAATTCCTTCTGGTCATGATCGACTACTTCACCAAGTGGGTCGAAGCCGAACCACTCGTAAAGATTTTCGAAGCCAAGGTGCAGGACTTCGTCTGGAAGTCACTAGTCTATCGATTTGGCCTGCCCCAAACCCTCATAACCGATAATGGGCGATAATTCACCGGGGCGAGGTTCACCGAGTTCTGCGAAGGACTAAACATCTTCCATCATTTTACATCGATGGCTCACCCACAAGCCAATGGGGAAGCTGAGATAACCAACCGGACCTTGCTGCAAGGAATCAAAGCAAAACTCGATAGGACAAAAGGAGCCTGGGTGGACGAACTCTACCATATCCTCTGGGAATATCGAACTACTCAGAGGGTGCCAACCGGAGAAACACCCTTCACCTTGGCCTTCGGTACTAAGGCAGTTATCCCGATCGAGCTTAAGCTCCCTTCTGCACGAGTCGTGGGCTTCAATGAGTGGCACAACCCCCAGGACCTCAGAGTCAACCTCGATCTTCTAGAAGAAAAGAGGAAGAAAGCCCACATTTGGATGGCAGCCTACAAACAGAAGGTAGCTCGGTACTATAACTCCAGGGTTAAAAGCAAGACATTCAGAGTGGAAAACTTAGTGCTCCGACGAGCCGCCGTTGCTCAGCCTCAGAGTCAAGAGAAGCTCGCCCCAAACTGAAAAGGTTCGTATGAGGTAACGGAAGTCATCCGACCCGAAACTTATCGCCTAAAGAAACTCGGAGGGATAGTGCTTTTCCGACCATGGAACTCAGAAAATCTGAGGATGTATTATCAGTAAACTTTCTTTAAAAACTTCTTTGCTCTGGATTATTGATTTCTGGCACAAAGATTATGGAATGACAGAAAAGAAATGAGTAAAAGTAGCCCATTAGGAACATGAAAAGAATCGTGTCCTAACGCGAGTAGGTCAAAGACCTCTAAACCTTGGCTGCAGGAGACAGGGTCTCCCCCAAGTCAACATTGGCCACGAGAAATAAGACCCTACCAAAGTCGAAGGCCTCATTCATAAAGGATGAGATGGGGGGAGAGACGCGGACGACGGTCCGCATGTGCCCCCACAGCCCGTTAAGAACAGGAGGAGGACCTCGTTCTAACGCGAGCAAAGTCGAATGCCTCATTCACAAAGGACGAGATGGGAGGAGAGGCACGGACGACAGTCCGCATGTGCCCCCACAGCCTGTTAGGAACAGGAGGAGGACCTCGTCCTAACATGAGCAAAATCGAAGGCCTCGTTCACTTTAGACGAGACGAGGGGTGACGGACAATGGTCCGAATGTGCCCCCATAGCCCGTTAGGAATAGGAGGAGGACCTCGTCCTAACGTGAGCAAAGTCGAAGGCCTTGTTCACTTTAGACGAGATGGAGGGAGACGAACGACGGTCCGAATGTGCCCCCACAGCCCGTTAGGAATAGGAGGAGGACCTCGTCCTAACGCGAGCAAAGTCGAAGGCCTCGTTCACTTTAGACGAGATGGAGGGAGACGGATGATGGTCCGAATGTGCCCCCACAGTCCGTCAAGAATAAGAGAAGGACCTCGTCCTAACGCGAGCAAAGTCGAAGGCCTCGTTCACTTTAGACGAGACGGAAGGAGACAGACGATGGTCCGAATGTGCCCCCATAGCCCGTCAGGAACGGGAGGAGGACCTCATCCTAATGCGAGTAAAATCGAAGGCCTCGTTCACTTTAGACGAGATGGAGGGAGACGGACGACGGTCCGAATGTGCCCCCACAGCCCATCAGGAATAGGAGGAGGACCTTGTCCTAATGCGAGCAAAATCGAAGGCTTCGTTCACTTTAGACGAGATGAGAGGAGACGGACGATGATTCAAATGTGCTTCCATAGTCCGTTAGGAACAGGAGGAGAACCTTATCCTAATACGAGCAAAGTCGAAGTTAAGAACAGGAGGAGAACCTCATCCTAACCCGAGCGATCAGGCCAATCTCGATTGGAGAGCTTCAACTTTCACTTCAGACAGAGATAAGATCGGAGATAACCTCGCCCTAACGCAAGTGCCCGCATCAACCTTGGCCAAAGGAGATAAGATCTCCCCCGAGCGACCGGGCCAACCTCGGCTGGAGAGCGTCGACTTTGACCTCGACGAGAGATAGGATCTCTTCTGAGCGACCGTATCAACCTCGGCGGGAGAGCTTTAATTTCAACATCAACTTTAGCCAGAGATGAGATCTCTCCCGAGCTTCGAGCTAAATCAGCATGGAGCCCGGAAGAAGACTTCGGCAGTCACCTTTTCTGCACTTCCTTCGTTCGAGTTTCAAACTCGGGAGTGGGGGAGTTAGTGTTGGGGATAAACCACGCTCCTGCCGAAGTCAAATTCGGTGCCCAGCCTGATGTGGCCAGTAGCCATGGAAGAGCTTCAGCAGACGGGCTTTAGTCGAAACCCCAGCGGTCGAGCTTCTTCTAACCCATTCAGCCGATCGAACTACTTAGCGGCCGAACTCCTTCTGACTCTCCAATCGTCGAGCTTCTACGAAAGCCGGACTCCCTGTGAACTCCTCCAACGGTCGAGCTTCTATGGAAGCCGAACTTTCTATGGACTTCTCCAGCGGTCGGGCTTCTATGGAAGCCGGACTTCCTGCAGACTTCTCCAACGATCGAGCTTCTACGGAAGCCGAACTCCCTGCGGACTTCTTCAGCGAACGGGCTTCTCAATGGCCGAACTTTCATGAAAGTCGAACTTCTTATGATGGATTCCTGCAGACGATCCCACTATAATTATACGATAATAACGATCGGCATTTATCGAGTCAATAACGATCGGCATTTATCAAGTCAATAACGATTGGCATTGATCAGGACAGTTACGACAATCATTAATCAAGGCGGTTACAACAAGCTCCCTCTATAAAAAGAACCCTCCGGATACACTTACGCTAGGTTCTGAAAATCCTTTTCTCTTCCTCAAAACTCTACCGAGCACTCCATTCCTGTTGACTGGAGCTGACTTGATCGTCAGAGGGTCCTAACGGAGCCACCATCTACCGATTTCGGACGGAACTTTGTTTTGCAGGTCTCCGACGACGACCTCATCGGTCTCCACTCCAACGGATTCCGACGACGACTAGATTCTGCATCAACATATGGTATACTGATTGGGCTGCACCAAAGTTACAAGATCCAAATTTGACCTAAAATATAGAACAAATATAATATTTGAACATGACTCAACTCTATGGATCTTCAAGCAATGGGCTGGATCTAGTCTGAATGAGTCTAGATGGGTCATAGATCAATTCAATCCATTTTTAATAGTTCATTTGATCTATGGATCGAACTACTTTATTTTATGCCCAAGCTGAAAAAAGATTCGAACTCAATTTCAAACTGCACCGAAATGATAAGTAGTGCATGATAAATTGTATGATATTTGCCACTTTCACTAAACATAGATTTCCTAGTTTTAATATTTAGACTGTATGTACTAAAAATTTATCTTTTAAAAATTTTTATTAAAACTTGGATAATAAGTCTAGAAGACCCACAAGTAAATGATCATTTTGTTGCAGAAGTTTATTAAAACAATATTGGTAAGATGCATATCAAAATAATTAATAAGTGTCAATAGAGCGGAAAATATTTTATAAATTCATAATCCGATGGGATAATGACCCAATCATTTGAGTTGACTTAAGAACCATTTGATCAAAAATATTTTCAAATGGTATTATAAAATCCTTGTATAAAATTCATCTATAATTAAATGAACTAGATAATATCACTTTGAGACTTGAAAGATAATCATGTTAGATTCACAGGACAAGCTCATATTATAGATCAGGCGAGGCAACTCCATATACTCATACCCAACCCACCGATCAATGAGTTGGTAGTATTGATTCAGTTCCCATTAAAATCTAACTTTGCCTATTCCAATTTGCTAGACTCTCTACATGTAGATAGAATCAAGAAGCACCAACCTTATATGCAAGCAGAGGAGCC
Organism: Cocos nucifera; assembly: GCA_006176705.1. NCBI lineage: Eukaryota > Viridiplantae > Streptophyta > Magnoliopsida > Arecales > Arecaceae > Cocos > Cocos nucifera. The sequence continues at coordinate 918,302 of QRFJ01000193.1, forward strand.
CTCACGAGTCCACTACCTTCTCATCGTATGAGAAATTGCACAATGTGCACACATAGGCATCCACCATGCTAATTGTCTTATTTTTGTAGGCTTCATTCATCATGGCATTTGTCTTGGTGTTTGACCCACGGAAATGATATGATCTTATTGATGTGGTGCATGGTGTGCCCTCATCCTGGAGGAAGGTGGGAGCCTACCTACCCAATTCCAATAAACCTAAACATGTTTGACTTGCAAATTTCCACACCTCAAAGGATGGAGACAATCACCGCAAACCCCTTAAAAGCCGTTCGGATGGGCATACCAAGCACGGCACCAAACAAGCGTCAGCCTGGAGGCGTCTCCCCTTAACTCAGACACTTGATGCGCTCAAAAGAGATTCGGACTTCTATTCCAGATCCTACCATCAAATTAGTAACTTCCCCAAGTTACAACTATCCACCGCTCTCGCTTTCCATCTTCCTCTCCTAGCAAGAAACGGCCACCCACCACCATACCGACAACAAAAGAATATTATATTATACGTTAACACCTCCCCCCCCCACCCTCCCTCTTCCAAAAAAAAAAAAAAAAAAAAAAAACAAAACAATATTATATTATGAAAAGCGCCAAAGTTACTCATTTTTTTAATCTTTGACGTCCTCCAGCTGCAGAACCCGCTGCAGAGGAATAGCCGTTGACTGTATTCTTTTTTTGAAATGATTGTAATCCGTTCCGTCTTTTCATCTATAATTGTTTCTCTTTATAATTATTTTTAATTCCCTTATAAAGTAGCGGTAGCTTTATTCTGCCTCCTATTTCGGTGCGGAAAAAAAAGAAGAAGAAAGGAAAAGTAAAAACTCGTCCGCATAGCAACGTTTTCCCGGTTCCGGGTTCCAACGGTTGGCGTCACCCTTTTTGATGTCAAACTTCGGAAGCCTTTAATTAAATCGCCCGTCCGATATCTTCCAAGTAATCATTACTCCTAGTCGTCGTTTGGCTCCAGCGGCACGCTGAACTCCAGAAATATAGATATAAAACTAGAAGAGAGAGTGTTCTTGGGTTTGGTTGGTGAGGGATGGCGAGTTTTGATGGGTTGTGGTCCAAGAAGACTTTGATCGGCTTAGTGTTGGGGCAGTTCGTCTCGCTGCTCATCACTTCCACTGGCTTCTCCTCCTCCGAGCTGTCCAGACGAGGTTTTGCATCTTCTTTAGCTGATTTGATTTTGGGAAACCAAAAGGAGAATTCTTTTTCCACTCTAAATCAAATATTCTGGCGTTTTAAGCAATTACTGTGAAAGTTTTGAGTGCTTGTTGATTGGTTTACGAATTTTAGGTATCAATGCTCCGACGTCGCAGTCGTTCTTGAATTACTTGCTGCTCGCGTTTGTTTATGGTGCTGTCGTGATCCACCGGAAGCGACGGCTGCAGGTGCTGTGATCGATCTCTCTCTCTCTCTCTCTCTCTGTCTCTCCCCCCTGTTCTGTTCTTCCTGTTTTCTTGATTCTTTCCTTCAAAATTTAATATTGGGACGTTGTTTTTGTTGGCTTTTGAGGCTAGTACTCTACATGACTCTATTTTCTTAGTTTTCTTCCTTGATCGTAGAAAGCATATATCATAAGTTCTTCCTTTTTTATTTTAAATTTTATCGGTATTCTTATAGTTTTAATGATGCTTTCTTTTCCTTGATGTTTTCTTCTTTAATTCACGAAAGCTTATGGCTTTGCATCCTCCTCTCTCTCTCTCTCTCTCTCTCTCTCTCTATATATATATATATATATATATATATATATATATGTTGGTTTCTTATAGTTTTAACGGGTATGAGGTCCATTTAGTGGGGCAATCGTTCGTTTCTCTTATTAATCTCATGGTGTGCATGCATCATTAAAGCTTCGCCAACCTCTGACGAGTCCCAAGTGTGAACACATTCTCCATATTCTTAAAAGGAATATTCTGTATGATGGCATCGTATACTGCTAGTTCCTTTTGTTGGAGCTTTATCTTGGATCCCATTGATCTCTGGTCTTAGTTAACGCTGTCACTGTTTAGCAATCTCATTGAAGGCTCGTGCAAGTTTAATGTCCTCACTCACCTCCATCTTCACTAGAAAGGAAGAAAAAAGATTATTCTCCTTTTCACATGCGTGATGCCTTTAGACATATATGTTTCGCATATGTTATCCAAACAGCTTAGAGTAATGAATAATGACTTTATCCTATCACTTCATTGAAGGACTTATTCCACATAGGTATGCTGATTCTCAACATCTTAAAGGTTTGCAAAGTTCGCACACATTTCTCATCATGTTTCAAAATTTGGGGAGAATGAATGCTTTATGCAAAGCTTTTCTGATACAATCAAAATTCAAACTTATTTCATGTAGAATGTTAATGGTGATCTCTTTTGCGTTGGTTAGCGCATATCGGACTCACAAGTTGAACTTTGTAACACGTAGCTCCTGTCATATGGTATTTATGAATATTCTCCTGCTTGTTTTCTTGTGCAGATAGATTGGTATTACTATCTGATGCTTGCAGTTGTTGATGTGGAGGCCAATTTTCTTGGTGAGTATCTGCTATATGATGGTCGTCGATGCAAGTTATCTTTTGACTGGACAACAGTGCTTTTCTGATGAAAAATCTGTCTAGTTAGAAGACAAGTACTCAATTCCATGATACCATCGCTTAGGGAAAATGAGTACGGGACTATGCTATAATGATTACCATTTGCTCTTCTTTGATCTATTAGATGAGGGAGCACGGTCGAGTGCTTATGACAAGGAGTTAAAATTATTTTAGTTATGATGGATGCTTTTCAAACAACTCTTTTACTTGAAATTGATATCTAATCAACTCCAGAAAATTTCATTCTTGAATTGTTGCATCATTTGGAATATCGGTTCACTGCACCTACTTTATCTTCCAGATATTTGCTCAGTTTTCTAGCTTTAAGTGAAAACCCAAACTTCACATTTTATATGATTAGCTTCTTGCACCAGGAATGGCTTAAACATGGTTCTTTTTTTTAATTTTTAATTTTACTTTTATTTTTTATGTTCAGTGGTGAAGGCCTATCAGTACACATCTTTGACAAGCGTGATGCTTCTGGATTGTTGGTCAATTCCATGTGTCATATTTCTTACCTGGATGTTCCTGAAAACAAAATATGGACTCGGGAAGTTTGCTGGTGTGGCCATCTGTGTGGCTGGTCTTGTTTGTGTTATATTTTCTGATGTGCATGCAAGTGACCGTGAAGGTAACTAGATGTTCTTTTATGTTAAAATTAGTTGCAATGTTTAACAATCCTATGCTTATAATCATAACTGACATTTTGTCCCCCTGTTTTAGAAAGATTATTGAGGACTTCCATATCTTGTGCTATAATTGGTAGTCTAAAGGTTCTAATCTAATCATTGGGTCTCCACTTTTTCTTTCAGATTTTTTTTTTCTTTTTGATGAAAGCTTTCAGATTTTTAGTTTGGCAAATCAGAAGTTCTGTTTTTTGTGGTTGCATATGCCTTCATTTTGGTCAATGATAGGACTTAAATATTTAGAACCTTTTTCCTTGAAGCCTCACAAGCTACTCATTAATCCTTCAACTTTAATATCTATTGCCTAATCATCATAATTTATATTGTCTTCTATCTATTAGGATCTAGGATCATAGGTGATGAATTTTCATGCTTGAAAGCATCTCCCATCAAGTGCATTTGGAATACTAAGGGCCTGTTGGGCATTTCTTTTGTTTTCTGTTTTTGTTTTCAGAAACACAGAAGAAAAATTATCTAGACTGAACAATATGCATGATGTAACCATTTTGTTTTTTTGAAATTGTCTGTAAAAGCTTTTGGAAGCTAAGATTTACTGCTTTCAAAAAAGGATGAAAGTAAAAGCAAAGAAAACAAAGAAGTTTTATGCAAATGCTATATTCAACATCAATCTCATGTGGTTTTTCACTTATTTGTAGAGAACCAAAAACACAACTATGCCAAATAGGCCCTAAATTAACTCTATTTCTCATGCAGTGTAATCATGTCCACAAAGGATGGTAATCTTATATGGGAATTGGATTTATTTGACAGACATATTCCTAATCCTTTCTTTCAAATGGTTCAATATATTGAATGGCTAAGGTTTTGGGTCAAAATATGACAACCATGTGAAAGTAAGACATTGTGATAAAGATATCTCTTATTGAGGTCAAAATAAAAAGGAGCTAAAAAGCTCTAGATTTCTAAATACAGTGTCTTTCTTGAATAATTGAAGTTCAAAATCTAGATGTTAGAGTAGAGTATGCCCTAAAATCCATTCATATGTAAATGTAAACATTATATGGATAAATACATGGTTCAAAAGAATTATCTAAGTGATTGAAGTGTTTAACCATAAGGAAAATCAAATATTCCTAAGTGCTTGAAATACGTTTACATTTGTGGGTGAGGTTGGGCATCACGCCTCTAAAGGTGCTGAGGTGTAAGTGACTATATATCAGCGTTCTCAGAACCATTCGGAACCAGACTGGTAGGGAACTGGGATGGTTCTAGCGGAGAAAATGGCATATGCTGGTGCTAGGAAAGAAAGAGAGGGAAATAGAGACAGAGAGAGGAGGAGAGGGAGAGGCTGCTGGAAGTCAGTGGTGGCCCTTTGTAGCTGTTAGAGGGTGGCGGAAGCCGCCATGGCTCAGTTTGCCCGATGGGGCTGCCGCAACGAGTGAGAAAGAGAGAGAGAGGGCAGACCACCGAAGATGGGAGGACAGGATGGTGGAGAGACCGTCGGAGGTCTCTAGGTGGCTGCCATGGCCACCGGGCAACGAAAGTGGTGTGGGTAGAGTCACGGAAGCGGTGGGCGTCGACCATTTTTTAAAGAAAAAGACGAACAGTGAAGCCTTACTGGCTTCACTATTTTAGATTTTTTTCATAAAATAGTTTAAAAATAGTGAAGTCAGCACTCGATTTGCTAACTTCATTATTTCAAACTTTTTAAAAAAACTCAGAAATAATAAAGCCGACAAACCCATTGCTGACTTTACTATTATCGAGCTTTTTTAAAAATGCCCGTGAAACAAAGACAATCGCCCCTATTTCATGCCGCGGAGCCGCAGGTGGCATTTACGCTACTCAACAGTCATGGCGGCCAATCGGAGGCCCTCCAGTGGCCTCTCTGACGGATCCACTCCTATCTTTCTCTTCCTTTCTTTTCTTCTCTTTCTCTCTTTTTCTCCTCCTTTTGTCGATTTGCGTGGGTTCGTTCTGGTATGCAACCATACTAGACCGTGCCATTGGTCGATCAGAATGGCCACTGGTATTGAAATTGAGAACTTTGCTACATATAGTTCCTCCAACAAGGTGATGATCTTACACTGATATCTTAGTTTTCTGTGGACCAAGTTGCATAGCTTGTAAGTGATCTCTTAAACAGAAGGACAAGGCATTTTATTGTGTACTTTGGATTTAAGTAAATTTGTGACTAAACCCACGTATCAATAATGATATCCTGGTCTATACTTTTATAAGGAGCATAATGATCTACTGGACTGGAATGTGGGTGAGGGCATCCAACATAAAATCTATCACATGGTATATCCATCTTAGGATAAAGACATGGTCAAATATATAAGAGCTGAGCCTAGATAGTTACCTAACTTGAAGTTTTAGAAATAATTGTTCAAATAAAATTATATAATTATTTTAAAAAGTTTTCATGTAAATGGATTTTTGTTAAAAAAGTATCCAACATGATCTAGGGTTTTAATGAGCTATGATGTCATATGACTAAGGATTTGGTAGTGCATTAATTTTCAATGGTCATACAAGGACACTAGAATGATAGAAGACTGAATTGCAATATAAACTTCATGCAGGAACAATGTGACTAACTAGTCTTACCTAATTTATTGATGGTATAATAATGTGATATGAGTTTCGTACCCCTATGCCGAGCCATGTTGCTAATGTGTGATTACAGTGAACCTATAGGGAAAGATCCTTGGTGAACAGAAATCTGAGTTGACCTATTCTGAAATGTATTTAGTGTCAATAGCAAGAATACAAAAATAATTATAGAGAATTCTGAAATTGCCTACCTCAAGGTGAGAATCCAAGCCATATATATAAATATGATTTGTACACCAATATGGTAATTACAAATAAATGTAAAACACATCGATTTATTTATCAACAAATATAACCATGTAAAATGATTGTAGTCAACGATAAATATAACAAAATATCTATATCTTGAACTAGAAATCACGGGAGCACACCAAACATCAGAGTGTACTACTTCAAAAGCTTTAATGGAGGTATGAGAACTATTAGAGAAAGGTAATTTCTTATTTTTCCAAAACAATAGCTAGAACAAAAAAACTCTTTAGGAGGAGCAACTTTATTGCCAAAAAGACCAGAATTAAATATTATTATCAATTTTTGAAAATTTGGATGTCCTAACTTTGTACGCCACAATATCCATATTGATTTGAATTATTTTCATGAAACATAGAACAAGCCGAGTTATTTTCCATGGCTTGTGTTAAAGTAAAAAGCCATCCCTCCTTGTGCCTCTTTGCAATCACTTTCCTAGACTCTAGGTCATGTATTAGATAACCAATAGGTGAGAATGAGATTTTACAATTATTTTGGACTACTTGACCAACAGAGAGTAAATTGGTAAATAGTTTAGGAACAAGAAAAACATGTGTTAGGTTAAGAGTAGGTGAAGTAATATTACCAATTCCGGTAATATCAAGACTTCCATCTGTAATGTCAACTTTCAAAAGACCATTATGGGAAGATAAAGTTCGGAAACTAGTGGGTGAAGAAGTCATGTGATTGGATGCAGCAAAATTGATATGCCAGGACTTGGAGGAATGTTTACCTGAAATTCCTATGGCAGATAAGACTAATGAATGGACTGAATAGAGATTGAAGACTGGATTGTTACAAAGGATTAGTTGTCTGCAAGTAAGGATCCAGATAAAGAAGTCCCTAACAATCCAATATTTGTATGGAAAGCCCTTGCATCTTTATTTTGAGGTTGACGACGATATTCAGTGATGATGTGTCTTCTTTCTTATAATAGTTGCAAATTTTCTTTTTACAATCCTTTGCAATATGTCCTAATTTCTTGCATAAGTAACATTAGACATTTTGAGGATCATGTGATTTAGATGCACCACGAGCTACAAAAGCCATCACTGAAGTTTCTCCATGGTTGTCCTAATGAGCTTGAGAAAGAATTCTTTATTCTTCATGCAATACTTCTTTAAAGCAATCTCCCAGGTTAGGAACTGGCTTTCGATTCATCAAATTAGCACGAACTATCTCAAATTCAAGTCTGAGCTTCATTACGAATTGATCTCTCATATTTTTTTCTTATAAATGTCATACAGCAGAAAGAGCTACCGAGGATACACTCTCATATATAATAGAATTATATTCAAGCCATAGATTCATAAATCCTGAGTAATATTTTTGGGCAGTCTTACTTCCTTGAGTATACCCATTAATTTCTATGGCGAGATTGTATTTCCTGGCATCATTATCTTAATGATAGATATTTTTTAAAAATTCTTACATTACAGCAGCCGAGTCATACGTGTATAGATTGATGCCAATATGGGGTTCTACTGAGCTAGTGATCCCACTAATAATTTTTGCATTATTTTCTTCCACTTTTTTTTAAAATTCTTGAACTTTGATTCTCTTAGCCTTGTTTCAGTACCATCTACATAACCCTAGAGTTCTTGCCCCATAATAAAACATCATAGTGTAAATTTTCATAGTGAATCATTTTTTTCTATTAAGACAAATAGAAACAACAACAAATTTATTTTGAGAATCCATTTGAACCAAGATTCAATCAAAACAAGATGACCCCAAACAATAAATGAATTGAGTATAATGTTGCTATGAAAAGGAGAAAAAGAGAATGAACAAACCCACAAATTTCAGTCTTTGCTTCAGAGAATATTGAACCAGTTGCCAGAGGCTGTTGGAGATGGTGTCCTCTGCTGGATCGATTGCAAAGACAATCACAGTGGAGAAAAAAGAAATCGTCGATGCACAGATGACCAAAAAAAAATTCAAAGACAAAAATATCCCAAACTAAACTCGCTAATTCAATCCAGTAGAGTTGCGACTGAGGATTTGGATCAACACTCAGAGGAACACACTTAGGCTGAATAAAAAATCTAAATCAGAATGGTTTGGGTTCTTAATGGGCCAGAGACTGGATCAAAAAATATCCAAATGCAAAAGTTTTCCTACAAAATTTCAAAACCGAAATTATCCCAAGAACCTTGCTTTGATACCAAGTCAATATCAAGAGCACAAAGAGAATTATAGAGAATTCTAGAATTACCTACCTCAAGGTGTGTCAAAATCAAGAGCACAAAGAGAATTATAGAGAATTCTAGAATTACCTACCTCAAGGTGAGAATTCAAGCTAGATATATAGCTATGATTTGTACACCAATATGGTAATTATAAATAAGAAAAAATATAATCAATGCTGATTTATATTGGCCAATTAAAGACCAACAAATCAGGAAAATAAATGGCTATCAACAGAATTATTTCCAACCTACAATTAGAGGTTCCAACCAACAATCAGAGATCATGTCTCCTTGACAAATATGTTGAAAATCTGGTAATTTATATCTGTCCATTGATGTAGGATCTTTTACATATGGAAGATGTGTGATGTGGGATCTTTTGTATATGGAAGATGTCAATTAGGGATTGACCAAATTATTTGGCCAATATTTAATTTCTATACTCAGATTTCTTTTCTTCAAGTAAAATCTAGCTAAGAGTTTCTTTATTTGTCTTTTCTTTTTCTTCAAGCACTAGTCATTGTGCCTATAAATTGTAACTCGAGGGTCGTTAGCATCAATGGATTGAATCACTTTTCCTATTCTCAATTATCTTGGAGGTTTTCATAGCTTCGGCATTTGCTTTTCTTCTTGAGTTATTTGAGAGCCCTGAACGGTGCTTCGGGTTTCTCTTTTCCACGCTTTGAGCCACGTCATCAATTAAAGACAAAAAAATTAGAAAAATAAATGGCTATCAATCAGAAATATTTTCAAAAATATTCCAACCTATGATCAAGAAATCATGTTTTTCTTGACATTTAGTATGTGCCATCTATCTCCAAGTTAACAGAGATAATATCCAAACTAATTGTTCTCTTAATAGATAATCTTTAATTGGATCGAACAAGGTCTGGATGTGGTTGGAGAATTAACTGAACTCTAATTGAGCTAACGAAATAGCCTAAGTATAGGTTTAGGCTAGGTCAAGATAAGAAAAACTATATCAGCCTTGACCTAGGCCAATTTGGAGGGCTTCCAAGTAGTGAGCAGCCAACCATGTGGCCTCCTTTTCCCTCTCTTATGTACCACATAATGGTGCAACCCCTTTGGAAGTGCAACATCATATGGGAGGGGCTGCCCAAGTAAGGGCCTCCCCTCCTTTCTTCTAATTGAGTCCAATTAGAACTATTATTAGGTGACCCAAAGAAATGCCGACATCTCCTCTTTTATATATGATAGATCGATAATCATGACCACAGCAAAGGTGGAAGAAATGATGGTGGCACATTAAGTGATCAGTAGCTCTAATACCATGTTAAAATAAAAAAAGAGAGAGAGAAGGGGCTCTATTATCTCTATTTCAATCGCATTCGATACATCTCAAGTATTGGAACAATATTTGAAGTTTCGGATATGATTTAAAAAGACTAATAAGAATTTTGATTGTAAAATTGTAAATAACTTACACAACAACATAAAATAAAAAATGATTAAATCTGGAAGCATGTTGAACACTGTCCTAAGGCGTATTCCCATCTCTCGTTTAGAAATACTAGGAAAAATCACCCCAAGATACAATTGGGATCTTCCGCATGCAAGCACAATTGTGGAGGAGGTTGATAACGACTCTTTCAACACCTAGGAAGATGAAGGAAGAAGAAATATTGTAATTGAAGAGAGAAAATTATTGGAGAAAAAAATGAGATTAGAAGGCTCTTGGATTGCTTGCTTAGGTTCCAAGGAGACCTTTTTATAGCTAACCAATATGACCGATTGTGACCGTTTTATGACTGTTGGGGCTTTTATTGACCCATTAAGGCCTTTAACAAGTCCAACAATCAAAACCTTTAATAAGAAGCCCAACGGTTAGAAAAAAAAAATGAGATTAAATACACATGATTGTTGGTAATTAGCAGCCAAACAGTCAAAAATAATATCATGATAATAAAGAGATTAAAATATTTAAATGGTAAAATTAAAAATAATAAGGTTAAAATATTTGGAGGAGAATTTAGAAAAATTTTGAGTTTTTCTTTTTGGATTCTCTCCAACAATCCCCCACAAAACTTAAAATTTTTCAAAAAATTATAAAATAAAATAATACAAATTTTTAGGTACTTATACTATGCAATGGGTAAGGTAACTTAACCTTACTTAGTGTGAATAGTTTTCATCTAAAGAAAATGGAGTGAACTAGATCTTGAACTACGTTTCTTTGACCCAAACTTCAACTACCATACACATAGTACAAAGTTTCTTTAACTATGTTCCTTTGACCCAAACCATGTATCTCGAACTCTTGATTTTTCATGAGAGTTACTAGAGGTAGCTAAAATCTCATATCCGCGACCATGTACGGTTACCCTCATATAGGTGAGCCCCTCCAAGGATGTGTGTAGTGTCACATCTCGAGGAATACCTCTTGGATCTCATTCAGAAATTTTTTTTTTAAGCACTACATAAGAGCACTAATCACCTTAATGATGGGATGGAGTTTGTGACTCCTATATCAAATAAACCATATGTGCTTCCCAACCAACCAATTAGCTTGTTGTTACTACATTGAGTCTTTTTCAAGGGATCTCTTATGACAAAGGTTGGGTTTCCATTATTAGAAGGTCTATTATGGGCAAAGCCCCATCCCCTTCGATGGCTCTAGGACCTTAGTTCTAGTTAAGCCTTTTGTAAGGCAATCTACAAGATTAAGTTTAATTACAACATGATTCAAAGAAATAATTTGAAGTATCAGAAAAAAGCCCCCCACCCCCCCACAATTTTTGAGATATACCAAAATTTATTGACTATGTTCTGCAATTGTTCAGCCATATCATTAAAATAAATGTATAAAGAAATTCAATAAACCCTTAAGATGAAGAGTATAATTAAATAATTAATTGAAGCTTAAAAAAAATTAACAAGCAACTAAACTAGTGATACATGCAAACAAAAAGCTCTATGTATAATAAAGCATCTGATCAAATATAACTCAATATACTTTCAATCATATAGAGAGCATTTCTTATATAAGGCAAAGCTTTTTATTTAATTGATTCTACATAAATTCTAAGTGGACTATAAATCAGAATAGCCAACGACCACACTAACAAGGATAAAAATAACTCAAGAAAACAATGTGATTAATTTCTCAATAAAGAGGTATAATGTGTTAATATATTTGTAGAGACATACTAATCCAAGGAAAAGGCACTATAGCTAAAACTAAGAAGCCTTGTAATATAAATGCTTGATAGATAGTAAATTGCAAGCATCGTACCCCAAGTAGGTGAAGTAGCATGTTGAAAAAAAATGCTTTTGCTAAAATAATGATACATTTATGAATGTTCCAGACATTCCAATCATAAACAAGCAGACAATTACATGCCAATAATTTGCCTCCAATTAAGTCAGCAATAAAGAAAAGGTAGTGAAAATAGCTCAAAAGAAAAATAGAAAAATGATAGAAAATACCATCAAAAAGAATTATAAAATATTTTGGATATACTGAGAGGTCATTTAATGCAAGACCTAGAACAAATGGTTGATTAGTGAGGCATAAAAAACTGGAAATGCCCATTAAACAACAAATCTGACAAAATGAAGCTTTATAATGATTGCTGGTTAAAGAATATGATGCAGTGACTTGAAGAAAAATGGCAAGTTATCCATATCAGCAAGCATATGATTTAACCTGCTAGCATTTCCCAAGTTCTGAGCCTATGTAATACCAAAATATAAAATCTTTGATGTTTTTATGATGTCAATAAAAAACCTTCTCCATGCTAATGGAGAAAAAACAAAATTGGAGAACTTATTTTAAATAATCTCGGCAAATCTGGAATCTTGTGTTGGTGGTGGAATGAAAACAATTTGGAAATCAGATGTCATGTTGAATAAAATCCAAAAAAGTCTCTTCTGTAAAATAATAGATCATGCCTTGATATTAACTACAGGATTCTCAATTTCAGAATAGATCACTACTGGTACACTCATTCTAGGTGCAAGTAGAGTGCTGCTTATGGCAGAAATGCTTTTTGAATCATTTTGAATATAAAAGAAACAATTCAAGATGATTAAATATGAATTTTAATTGGGAAAGCACAAATTTGTAGTGTTGCAAATCATTTTGCACTGGCATATATCGTGCATCAAGGTTTTACATACTGATATCGGATACCGTGTCGGTTGCTGGTCGGTACGGTACCGTACCATCCATACCATACTGTACTGTACCGATAATAAAAAATTCAAAAAAAATCTTATCCAACAGCCAAAAAAAAGAAAACCAAACTGAACCAGACTGAACTGAGCTATACCGTATCGTACCATACCGAACCATACCCGAACCGATAGAACCGAAAACTGGTTGAAACCATCTTGATTCCCTGCCGGTCCAGCTTGGTTCGCCCTGTACCAGCCGGTTTGGTTCGGTACAGTAAACCATGTCATGCATTAATACTGGGATGCCATCAAAGATGTATAGGCACAAACTCTTATACCATGCTATCTACCTACCATCAAAATACATACTGCAGATATGCTATGATAAGCACAAGCTTTTTTTTTTTTTTTTTTTGTTGATAGCAAAGTAATTGATAGTGATAAATTCATGCCTTAAGCCTTTTAAGCAGAGATCATAAATCAACACTTATATTCTGCAGGCTGATCAATGGAATATATCCTTATAACACAGATCTAGAGTTTGCAGTCATAAATATTACAAGGCATGCAACCATGAAGTTCCAGACTATAAGGCTGATCGATAAAGATTACTTGTTTCACATTCACACTTTTTATTCTTATACTCGCTGATCAATAATTATTCATCTCCTTCACATAAAGGAAAATCAAACTAATGCTACAAAAGATGTAAGAAAGAAAGTAGACCATTAAAATAAAACTACGATCAACAATAATCCTATCAGATATGTATAGGTGCATGCTAGAAAAAATAAGGTAAAGAAAGAAAACTACTTGGAATTCTGCAACCTAACCTGCTGACTAATGGATCATTATACCTCGCAGAACCAGCCAAATTTTAAATTTCTTTTAGATCAGGTGTAATGATTATATTCCTTTTCTTGTATTCTTGTGGTTCCTACCGACATGCCTTCCAACCTAAAGGCTGACAACAGGATGCCATGAGCATAATTATTCATGGGCTATCTATCTGATCTGTCTATTCTTACAAGGAGTATCATGTGAATGTCCAGAAGTGGCTAATTGAAGCCGAAGACTAGTCTATTCTATTGTTAATTACAATTTACATGTGGATAGTTAAATACGCCTTAGATTGTTGGAACATAGCTTTAAAAATGCGATGTGATTTAAGAAGACTAATAAGAATTTTGATTGTAAAATTATAAATAACTTGCAGAACAACATGAAATAAAAATGATCAAACCCGAAAGCATGTTGGCTATTGTCCTAAGGCATATTCGCATCTCTCGTGCAAAAATATCTGGAAAAACCATCCCAAGATACGACCGGGATCCTTCACCTGCGAGCACAATCATGGAGGAGGTTGATGAAGACTCTTTCAGCACCCAGGAAGATGAAGAGAAGAAGAAATATTGTAATTGAAGAAAGAAAATTATTGAAGAAAAAAAATAAGATTAGAAGGCTCTTGGATTACTTGCTTAGGTCCCAAGGGGCTTTTTTATAACTAACCAACATAACCATTTATGACCGATTGTGACCATTTATGACCATTGGGGCTTTTATTGACCCATTAAGGCCTTTAATAAGTCCAATGGTCAAAACCTTTAATAAAAAGCCCAACGGTCAGAAAATAAAAATGAGATTAAATACACATGATCGTTGGTAATTAAGAGCCCAACGGTCAAAAATAATATCATGATGATAAAAAGATTAAAATATTTAAATGATAAAATTAAAAATAATAAGGTTAAAATATTTGGAGGGGAATTTAGGAAAATTTTGAGTTTTTCTTTTTGGATTCTCTCCAACAATAAGGATGATATATACTAGTGCATAGACTCCATACAAGAAAAATGATATTAGCCGATACAAAATCATGCTAATAGAGGAAAATGATATAGAATAATGCTAACAAAGAAACATGTTATGGGATCACACTAACAAAGGAAAATATTATAGGTTGTAATGTGATCCCTAAAATCATGTGATCATCTAAAATCATGCTAACATATTAAAATATTTGTGAAACAAGTTGAAAAGCAAGAGAGAAACCCAAGCATGAGAAAAGGGTGGCAGAGAATAGGAAAAATAAAGGTGCATGGGAGAGGTCCTAGAAGAGGCACCTTAGCTTAGTGTGAGAAAAGGGTGAGGTGCATGGGAGAAACCCCAGCATGAGGAAAAATAAAGTGGGAGAGCAAGAAGTAGGGTGACTAGAGAGTTGCTTCTCCAAGTAAAAGAAAAAAAAGAGAGGAAGAGAGATTCAAGGTTTTCTTGCGGAGCATCCCCTTAGCCTGCAATTGTTGGAGACTCAAGGCTAAACAAAGCCTTCAAAGATAGAGCACGTGGATTGAAGTGGCTGTGGGTAGATATTCTTAGAGAGTTGTATGTGTTTGCGACCTCAGTCATTCCCTAAAGGATTGAACCAATTTCAGATTTATCATTATGGAAAGGTATAAATATCTCAAATGCTGTTTGCATGCTTTTTATGCAGAAATATCATGAACAAATATCTTGATATTCCACTACAAGTCTCTAATATCCATCTACATGCCCATCACTAGATAATGCGTATATTCACAATATATGTAATATTAACTTCAGCATAAAATTGTCAAAACTATATAAATAAAAGAACACATAGAAGACAAAATACTGTAAAATATTATGCAGTACCTTTTCTTGGCTTATTTAATTTTACTATTTTTTAAGATTTTGTCAAAATTTTTCTTGATTTTTTTGATTGAAATTCTGAAACTTGGAAATGAATTTCCAACACTATCAAAAACTACTGAAACAAAATTTCATGGGCCCAGACAAAATTGAAATTGAAATGGAGTTTTTGGACCTTGCTTGTTACCTTGAGCCATTTGTGACTTGGTTATGCCTTCACTTGCTAAGCTACTTCTGAGGGTGTTGAGGTGTTTAGGCTTGACTCATATTGTTGGCCTCTTCTTCAACCGCCTAAGCTTTGGGATTCTAGTATTAGTTAACATCTTTATTGGAGATTTCCTTGTCTGTTGGAAGGCCAAGAACTACGTTGCCATCTCTTGCAGTCTTGCTCAAGTGCCCAACAGTCATGTCATGGCTGCTGCTACTTTAATGATTGTTTAGCTTTGTCATCTGTTTATTGATATGTGAGTTACCATACATCCCCATATTTTGTTCATTTAGACTGTGAACAATCTTGTGTTAAGGGAGTTACAACAATTATGGATATCCCTTGCCCTAACAAGATATGCTAATTTCCTGTAAACTTTGTAATTATATTAAATGAGGTTTTATGCACTGACACAGCACCTAAAGCAGCAGTTGACTGGCATGGGTTTGCTGAGTTCAATATGTTTGGTTATTTATCCTCTCTATCCAGCTGAATCCTATTTTGTTTTATTAATTGATCAGGATTTATATAGAGAGAACATAAACCCTGAATTTCCACCTAAAAAAACAAAAGTTAGTTCCTCTATGATAAAATGTAAAGAGAGAAGGCTTTTAACATTTACAGTCAAAACCTTCTATTAACTTGTTTCAATTGGGAATGATTCTCACCACCATGATTTCCATTACCTGTCACTTCTCCTATGGCATATGTTTACTAATCTCAATATAATCCTATAAAACACCTTTTGTTCCTTGATCTCCACTAAGGTACTGGTTGTGGCACTATGATTTGATAACAAATTCGATATATACATTGGATATAATGCTCAAGTTGTAGATTGATTGCATCTTCCAACATTTTTCTTTTTCTCATGTTGATCAAATCAGAGCATTCGTTTCTTTTAACTTATAAATCTAATAACAGATTCTGATGTCTCTGAATGGATTCACCAGTTTATTTCCTTTATAAGCTCATCAAACTGATACAGGTTATCTTACACTCTACACAAGCTAGTAGGAATACCAAGTCATAGAGTAAATTATGATGCATGCATGTATGTGAAACCTATGTTTACTAGAAGTCTAGAACAATGTGTATGCTTAGCTGCAAGTAATGTCTGGAGTCTGGTCCTTTTTTCTTCAGTATTGCTGTAGAAGTATAGTAAATTGATCTGTTTTTCATGTTAATTATTATCTAACATGCCATTATAAAGTATATTTTAGTACAATAGGCAACAGATGCATTTTTTTTTCCTGCTCTCATATTTTGGCCCCTTTGTAATTGCTTACAGCGGGAAGCAACCCTGTGAAAGGAGATATGTTTGTCATTGCTGGGTCAACACTTTATGCAGTCAGTAATGTTAGTGAGGTATGTAAATCAGAAAACTATCAAGAATGTGATAATGGTGAACATCATCTAATATTGCTTGCTTGCAAGCTTTTTTATTAACATGGCCTCTTGAACCAAAGCAACACCATAACTTTTTTCCCTATTTTTTTGCATGAATTAAATGTTTACAGAGTTGCTCAGTATTTACAGAAGCTTTCTGATACTTTTTCTTTTTTAAAGGTATCTGGTAAAATTGTAACGAGCCAAATGATTAGCTTTATACATGATCTATAGGATGCCAATATTATAGTTAGTTGACTTGTTTGTTAAAAGTGACATTACTTGGCACAATTTTAATCATATCACCATTTTTTTCGCAAGAGTTGCGCAGTTGTCAAGTATTAGTGTAGCTCTGATATTATTATTCTGCTACTATTTTATGACAATCTACAAAATAAAATTAGCATTCTCTTTGAGGTTGTTGTTATCGCTTCCTGTTAACATGAGCCAAACTTAACATCTCGGTAACATTCTCCAGGAGTTTCTGGTGAAGAAGGGGGACAGAATTGAGTTGATGGCAATGCTTGGCACATTTGGAGCTGTTATTAGCGCTTGTCAAATGTATCCTTGACGTTTCAATGAATAGGTCATATTAGTACCCCACACATTTTATGTCATTCACTGAAGCATGTTCATAGAAAGTTTGTATCCACATATAATCTTTGGATGAATATTAAGACATAACTTTAAGGGTTAAAACATAACTAGTCATCAGATAGTTGCATCTCCATGTCATTTAAGAACATGCTTCTCAGCACCAATGCCTTTTTTTTTTATGGGGTGGGGGTGGGGGTGGGGGTGGGGGTGGGGTGTGGTAGCATTACAGATATAAGATATCAGGTAAATAAGCATGTCTAAATCCTGATTAGTTTGAACAATCACAATCTGATCTTTCCACATAAACTTGAGGATGTGCTATGCTAATGAGCAGCCATATTAGTTTATCTGCCCTCTTTGTGCGGATAATCATATAAATCTCATATTCCTTTGGAGTTCTTAAGACGTTGCCTGAAGCATTACTTGGATTCATTTCTGTCAGTAATTGAGTACCTTTTTTTCATTTCTCTAAGAAAAGGATCTTTATAGAGAAATAATTTTTTTTGTTTATGAGAAAATATAAAATTTTATATAAAATTCTGGAAACTAAAGAGGCGGATATGTATTAAATCTTGAAAGCATAGGACAAAGTCTGGAATTAAAAAGGGGACAAAATGATGGGAATCTAATTAAGATGGTACGAGAATTTACCACAGATATCTTAGGGAGATGTAGCAAGGATGGGGGCTTGCCATTTTGTTAAAGAGGGGCTAAGGAAAGAGAGGAAAATAGCATAAAATTGCAAGGAAAGATTTGGAAAAGCTGGAAAGAAAGTCCTAGATTTGACATCATTGTAGATTGTGTAATGGATAATCATATATTTAGGAAAATGTTACATCTGAGAATGATTATAGAATTTCATACGACAAATTTGATACTAATATGAACTCTAAAATTTGAATTATGTTAGGCAGCATCATGATTTTCCGTACCAACCCGAACTGGCCAGTACACCCCATATCGTACCATACCGATGGAGAACCGAAATGGTTCAGGCCGGTTTTTTAGAAAATGGCATGAACCGGATCGAACCGATCGGTACGGTATGGTACGGGTCGGTACCAGGTGGTTTGGTCTAGTACGGGTCGGTACGGCACCGATATGGGGTGGTACGATCCGGTACGGAGCAGTTTTTTTTTTTTTTGGACCATTTGGTAGGATTTTTTTTTGATTTTTTTATTGACGGTATAGGGCGGTATGGTATGATACCATATCATACCATACCGTACCAGTCGGCAATCGGCACGGGTGCCGATACCGAGTCCACGAACCTTAGGCAGCATAGTTATAAGTTATATTTTTTATCTGAACTCTCTCCTTTTTGTGGAAGATCTCATAGTTCACATTTCACAACCATATGACCATGTTATGAATAAAAGGGTAGCAGAGCCTTATAAGATTTGAATTCATTGTCTTACATGCAGATTTACATTTTTAATGAACTGCATTTTCTTTTTCTTAGGGATGAACATAGGTGCCTGTATTATCTTTCTTGTCTAGACTCTTTCCAAGTCTAAGAGAAAATTGAAGGGCTACACCTTAGTTCCATGACCTTAAACTGTGACCAATAACATTAATTTCCCTATCTACCAACTAGCTGTTTAGACTTAATTACATAGCTTCTCCTGCCTAGCATTGTACTAACCAGGAATCTGGAACCAAGTTATTGAAGTTGACATTTGGTTGACCACCGTTTGAAAATGCTTGTTCCTTCCTAGAACCTTCACAACATTCGGTTAAAGTTCCATAGTTGACAGTCGACACCATGTTTGATGAGAAAAGATTTGGATGGTCATGATGATGATGATACCTCATTTTGTTGAGTAATATTCTTAATCTTTTCTTTTATTTTTTATTAATTACGATGTTTAGACTGATTTAATGTTTATACTGGAGTTTAAGTTTAGATGAACTGATTTAATGTTTATACTGGAGTTTAAGTTTAGACGAACTGGTTTTCATGGGAAAACCAGTCTGTAGAGACAAAGTTCATGAATCATGAATGATAATTTTTGCTTGCGTTTTTTGTCAATGAGAACCCTGATGATATAAAGGAATTCTGAGATAATTATGATCTTTTAATTTTCATAAGATAAGCTCAATGTTTTCTTTCCTTAATCAATCTCCCAGAAGCATACTTGAACGCAATGAGCTCAAATCTATCCACTGGACGGCTGGTGCGGTATGCCTCTCTCTCTCTCTCTCTCTCTCTTACACACACGCACACACATACAAAGTGATTTTGTGCTGTTATCACTTTTATTTCTTGATCACCCATGCTGATTTCACTCATTTCACATTTTTGATATATCTAGTCAGTCTGCATATTGTGCATCTTTTCTTATGCTGATGTTTTAAGCATATATGATGATTTGACATGTCATACTTTGTATGGTTTATAAATTTTCTCTGAACACAAGTTTTTATAACTCTAGTAAAAATTCTCAATTCTACTCATCCTGTTTAGCACATTGAGTGGTTCACACTTGCAACTCGAACAGGTTCTTAGCCAACTGTCAAAAACAGTTGGATAGTCTGAAATATGAAGATATTCTATGTTGCTTTTAGATAGTTAATAAAACAATAAGCTAAGATGGACTGGTATTCATCCGAGAATCTTCCTCCTTCTCATTGGATGGACATGGCACACTTATTGCTTTCCATTTGCTTCATCCTTTACCAGGATTTAAGGATGCACCTAATCCAGCCAAAAAAGATATCATCGCTGTTATGGTGTAAAACAGTAAAATAAAAGATATTAAATTCATAACTTTTCATAAATTTAAATAAGGAACTGCATAGCTGCCACCACAGTTCGAGGATTGGTGCCTACTAGCTACAGGTAAAGAGACTGAATAATAAAGTGGACCTGCATAACCGTGGTGGCAGTTTTTTTGTTTGGACTAAGGATATGAAAGAAAGCATAGGATCATCATGCTTGGAAGATGATGTGGGAACAAACTTGAGGTCATCCGTGACAGTTGTTGTATTGTAATTGTCCTGTATAATATCTCCAGCTATCCAATAACATAGGAAAATATTTTTAAGCTACTTGCTAAGCATTATTTTTTTGAATTTTAGGATTATTTATGATACATAAATCCAATCAAGTAGCAATCCTTTGCTGCCGCTAGGCCCCTGCTAGAGCTGTCAATTCTTTTCTGAAGTATCCCCTTCAAATCCTTGTCCTCGTCCATATCCACAATATCCTATTCCCAAGCTGTGTAAGAACTAGATGCATAATTATAAAAACTGTATTCCATTCGGCAGTGATAAGCATCAATATGGCTGCCTATTCTACTTCTTTACTCTGCAACTGCTTCACCATTACCTTTCCACAAACATGAGAAGGTACAGTAGAAAATGTCATCACAATTGTATATCTATTTCATCCTAGCACTAATGTTGCTTGGACTACAATATTTTTGTTCAAATGTTTAATAAAATATACCTTTTAT
This sequence comes from Cocos nucifera, assembly GCA_006176705.1. Lineage (NCBI taxonomy): Eukaryota > Viridiplantae > Streptophyta > Magnoliopsida > Arecales > Arecaceae > Cocos > Cocos nucifera. The sequence continues at coordinate 939,073 of QRFJ01000193.1, forward strand.
TCTGAGTGAGTTTTATATAAAAAATCCAAAATAAAAACAAGATTTAATTTTTCTGTTTCACAAATTTTAATAGGAAACGAAGACATGGTGCATTGTTGAGGTCAAACAACTCAATGAAAAATATGAGAAGAACAGATTTAAACTAATACGTTGTCGAATGGATCTTTCTAAAGAAATCTACTAATCTTATCGTTCGAGTTTGGATTTGGTGGTTGAAAAGAATTAAAGCGATAGACCACGGCAAGCACAAGATTCAGATTTTCAGTGGAATATATTTTAGTAAAATATGGCCAACATGCTGAATTTGACCTTTTACTAACACAATGCATAGATTACTTAGGTTATTGTTGTTTCTGTGTACTCCATGTTATAGTTCGATTTAGTTGATCAGCTTAAGAGAATGGTGCTTTATCTTGCTGGATATATTTGTACACTTAAATATGCATGTCATGGATGTAATGTATCATTCTAGGTTTGCAATTGCAGTGCAGTATTCCTTTTAGCTGTATGATAGTATGATTATGTGGTTGCACCCACCATCTATAAGAATCTAGACTTACGAAGGAGCTTATATATTCATAATTTGTTGAACATGAGGAAGTACTGTTGTCTCTAACCATGCATGCCTGTGAGATTTTCAAATAAAAAAAACTTGGGAGCTTATATATTCATAATTTGTTGAACATCTGATTTCAGGTGCTACCATTTCTTGGGTTTGCATTAGCAATGTTCTTGTTTTATTCTACAGTACCTGTCATACTCAAGGTATGATGAAGATTGTGTATGGATTTCATAATGCCATTGATCTATCATATCAGCAGAAATTTTAACACATCATTTTTTTCAGCAACATAGATAAAAGGTTTTTGCACAGCTTGCTTACAGGAATACCATTATAAGATACTAATTGAATTTGCTCTCATATCTAGTGTTCTTTCTTCAGTCCACCAGATTGCATTTAGCAATTACCAGTAACTTAGGTATGGAATGGTTGGATCTTTTCCCCTTTTTTTTTCTTTCTTTTCTTCTTTTGTGGGTTGGTGTGGGGGGTGGGGGTGTTGCGGGGTGGATAAAGTCAAGAAAAAGATTATACCTTAGACCATGCTCATTTTGCAATCCTTTCGGACATGCATATATTTTTTTAGCAGCACCCCTCAGTTGGACGGGTCTATCTAGTCTCTGATGTTATTTACATGTCTTGTTTATTTTAGTTTATTTTATTTAGAGAAATATGGTGGGGGTTGCATATCACTAGGGTTTGATTCCTGGTCATCTCCAGAGTGGAGAGGGATGCCAACCAACTGATATTGTCTTTCCTACCGGTTGAGCATAACTTCTCCAGCAATGTCCTATGGGAATGTGATAGTTTAAACCCAAATCAACTTGACTTTTGCTGCTTCTTTGATAAAATTATGGTTATTTATCAAAGGAATAAGTAGAAATGCACAAGAGTGACAAATAATGAATAAATAGAAATCCACTAGTCTGAAAAATTATTCTCCATCTCACTCCTTTCATTCACTTAATAATTTATCCTTTTTTTTGGTCCTTCATAATCACAAGATAAGTGGATCAACAATGCTAAATCTTTCGCTGCTGACGTCGGACATGTGGGCTGTTCTAATACGCATCTTTGCTTATCATCAGAAGGTTGTAGACCGATCCCTCTGATATGCATAATAACTATTAAGATTAAAAGCTCAATGAAGTGAAATTTGCATCCTTCAGGTTGACTGGATGTACTTCATAGCTTTTGGAGCTGTTGCAGTTGGTCTCGTGATTTATTCTGGGTGACCACCTACCATCAAACTATTTCACCTCTATCAAGTCTTCATGAAAGACAGAATCTGACCATTTTATGCTTCTTTCAATGCAGAATCAACAAAAAAGATGAAAGCATGGCCCAAGTTGCTGAGGCCAAGGAAAGGGATGAAGAATCTGGGTTGAACAATTTGGTTCAACAATCTACTACCACATCCAGGGACCTAAGACCTGGAGATGTTAAGCAACAGTGCTCAACTTCTGGTGACTTGGCTAAATAGGTTCTCACTGTAGTAAATAAGTTTGCCAAAGAAGCTTGGACTATGCATGAAGATAATGACTGTGGAGTCTGCTATAGTATGGTAAGGATCCTTACTAACCATCCATCGATGTGGAGCAGATAGCAGTGGCAGCAAAGGCTGCTGTTGAATTATAAGAAATAGTCAGCATTTCTGAGTAAATGAATCGTGCCAGTTGTATGACTTTGGATCCAACACATCTGCTTCATTCCATTTTCGTTTTCTGGCTGGCCACCATGCTGAAAGCTACATTACGAGTTTATAACTTTATTGGATGGTACATATAGCATAATGTTTCTTGCACAGTTGATATGGCTTTTAATATACTTATTTTTACTTATCCAAAAGGGGAAGGGAAGAAAGATCACTATGGTAGTTATTTACGTTTTATGGGTTCAAGATCTGAGGTTGATCATATTTGATATCTTTACACTTAAATTATTGTTAGAACAAATGAGGCCTGTTAGATTTTCTTAAATCATGTCCTCCTACTTACCTTCAAACGTGCCATCACACTTGTGAGACTTCTAAATTTCTTTTTTCAGATTTCTATTGATCTTTTTTTCTTTTTTTAGTTCCTGCAACTAGTTTCCTCTGGCTTAGCCAGAGCTTATATTGTTCTTTATCATTCTGTCAATGTGTTCACTCCAATCCTTGGATACACTTACATCATTGATATGAGTCGAATACAATAGATATGTTACCTCTTAACCATTAATTTGACTTTTATTGATTTTCTTTTTTTAAAATAAATTTGGACTCTCAAAAAAAAGTGATAACAATTGTGGTAGATGGATAATTTAATAGTTAGAAAATACTAATGTCTTGTCTTCCTTACAAAAATATTGGCATCTGTTCTTTCTGCACAGCATCAGTTTGCAGTGATATGTACTTTGAAAACTGAATTTAATGATCTTTTCAAGTAACATAAAAACAATAAATTGAAAGAGGAGCAGCCGATCAACAAATTTCCTTTTGAGACCTTGAGAAAAAAAATGGATGCTTCATGCGATGCATTACCACTGATGCTCAAGAACAAACATGAAAAACAGAAAGATCATGCACAAATTGGAGGTCTAAGCTGGAACAGTAATAGCTCCTGAAGATTAAATGTTGGCTGTAGAATTCAAGTCCTTCAGTTTGCTCTGCAATTCAGGTTATCCTCAACAAAGTATCTTCTATAAGCAGGATATATATCTAGGCAGCCAATTTAAGTGCGCTCGCATGACTCTATTGGCAACCATGACAAGATCTAGGCAATTCCATCAAATACTGCATTTTTAAATCTCATCTGTGCTTCTTCGAATCACAAAGCATAACATGGAATTATAAGTGGAGTCACAGCCGGTCACAAAAAAAATCATGCCACAGAATGCAGGCCATTTTTTAAGTTGCTGGCAGAAGAAAACTTAGGTCGTTTATCTAGAAGTATGAGAAAATCATCTGTAATCAAATTAATTTTATTGATCTAATATTTTCACTGGCACAGCAACATTCCTCAGCTCTTGTCGACCTAGTGGCATGATTAATTTGGTACTCTTTCAGAGCTTCACAAGCAGTGAGTGATCGCCTACCGCTATTTGTTCCTAGCTTTGTGTTCTGTTAGAAGCAGACAGGTGCATACGTGCATATAAATACAAAGCCAAACTGATACCACTAAAGAATTAACGTGAGCATTTAACTTATTCCAGGATGAGCCTCATCACACAATAAATGAAAGACATTTAAAAAGTTAGTCCCTCGCACCATCGCTCAGAGTTCCTAAGTTTTTATGGTGATAGCGTGGGAAAAGCATTCGCCCGGTCTTCTTTTCGGCTGCACTTTCAGACATCCTGCATGACAAAAATAATTGCCCACCTTTGTTATTTACCATCCCATACAAATCAGGATAATCACTTTGCATTCCACAGTAAGTGATTCAACCTGCAGCCTTGCAAAGAATTTCAAACATGGAGCTGAAACAAGCAAGAGTTTCAATATGCATAGAACACAATATAGAGTTCACAGCTGATATATATCAGAGAATAGCTACATACCAAGTAATAATCATGCTCTCTCTTTTTATCCTTCAATTGGTAGTTTCTTGCTTTGGCATTTCATATATTCATGCATGAATTGTCTAATCTCACCCTTCCTTTTCATTTAAATACAACAATTCACCTGGGATACTCTGCTGCTACCTTATGTATGACTTTACTGAGAAATGAAGGTGCCTTTTAAGTTTTACTCCCAACATGGCACAACATGCTCATCAGCAGGAGCGATGATCAAGAGCAAAAGAGGTTGATTTTTTGATGCTTACTGGAATTTTTCATCCTTTTGAGGTGAAGCAAGACTTGCACTGCCTCTCAACCGACAAATCTCAATTTCTTTCTCCACAACCTCCTTCTTGGTGCATTCTAATGCATACTCCAACTCTTCTATCCGCTCTTGCTGTTTTATATGTAGAAGCTCATGCAACCTTCGCTCCAGCTCAAGTGAAGAAACTCCATTATATTCTCCATTGTCTTCATTTTTAGGTTCAATGTCTTGTCCAAAACTTAAACTGTGGCTTCCAGAAGAATCACTGCTCTCACTGGCAAACTGTGTATTTTGAAGAAAATATGAGATAATATATTGATCAAAAAGAGGTGTGTATATGTGTGTGTATCTCAATGTCGAGTAACTTTGAACATAAAGTAAAGATGCATGCTACCTCACAAAAAAGATCATCATGGTGTTGACATGGAAACCTATCTAATATGGACATCGAAGATATCGTTAAAGATAAATGTTTCGGATGAGTATTATTGGATAACCAGAATTAATGAGAGCTCTATGTGGTCACATTTTGATTACAAGATTGGAAAATAATATTGGCAAAAAAGAAACATGAGAGTGGAAAAGGCACAATACTAGGCCAAAACTTTTTATTAGAAGAAAGGTACTATTATGCATAACCAATTTAATAGGACTGATGAAATAACATGGCACCATATTAGACAGCATGTGCTAGGTAAAGAGTGTATACTTTTAACTGGTGGGACTTCTTTGCTTACATATTTAGTTAGTCATATCCCTTTTCTCCCGATATATCTAGTTAGTGATTTTTCTTTCTTCCTATTTTTCTTTTCTTTCAGATTTTATAATTATGCAAAGCATTACAAATAGATAAATACCAAACACTGCATGTATATTTTGAAGGTCAAGCAAGACACCTAGGATCAAACTAACAAATACTGATAATATGCGGGCCCTAGGTTAAAAGCAAGAATATAGACAGCTGAGTTCAAGAGAAAAGAAAGAGAAAAAAAAAATTATGATATAAATGGCAAAGGCAGTCAGTACAACCATGAACCATAGCCAATGATATTTCATCTCTAGGGACCTAAAGAGATATAATTATTGGATCCAGAGTAAACCCACAAAAAACATATTTGCTTACCTTTTATGTGCTTCCATGAGCATAGAGTAGCTTGCATAACTAAGCAATTACAGTGGCCTATCCATTTAATATTAGTTGGTACGTTCAAGTTACCAGATTTTTAGGTCTAGCAGGTGATCCATGAGGATCGCCAGACCTACCGTGAATCTTATATTTATTTTATATAAAAACAAAGATGTTCATATGAAATATCTTGTATTTAATTGTTTACTTTAGTATTTATAAAGTACAATAATAAGGGCCTTCTAAATCTCTCGCCTTGTCAAGAGTTATATTAATTGTCAAGACAAAGGAAGAAAAATCAATAAACATTGATATATATCTATATATATAGTTATATATAAAACTTATGTGCTTAAATAGATAAAGAAATAACTCCAATAGAATAGTAAATACTGATTTTTTTGGGGGGCAAAAAAAATCTATGGCTAGTTTCTATTGGTTTCCACCAAACCTATTGAAATTGGACTAAAGCAAATCTATTTAAACCAAAATCCAAAACTAGGGGTCGATTTCATCTAAAACAAATCAGTTTCAGATGAAGTTTAAACCTCGATTACAATCAATGTTAGTATATATGAAAAAACTTGTCTTTGCTAAAACTTAGAACCATGATTACAATCAACAAGTACCATACATAAAAAATGTGTAGTTGCAAAATTTGATACATTTATTGCTGCTGATGCAAGTGCTCAAGCTACTGAGCATACTCGAGCAAGATTGTCATTAGACTGGAAGATAAAAGCTAGCTTTTTGATGTATAATTAGTAAAAACAACAACAGATCAGAAGGAAATGACTACAGGAGTTAAAGTTTTTGTCAAAATACATAGAGGGGTGAACGAAGAACATGTGTGGTCTATTAATTTGTGTTTAAGGTCAGATGTTTTATACTTGAAGGAGAGAGAAGAAAATGATATCTCATGAAACGGAGAGAAGATCAGGCTAATAATGTATTGTTGTTTTACCTCCCTTGCAATTCCCAAATCAAACCCAAATTGAAACTAATCATGTCAAATCCTTTCCATCAGGTATTTGAGGCACATTCGAATTTCCAGGAAATTGACATGCCAATGATAGAGAATAAAAGAATACATGGAAACTAATAAGAACCAAATATTGTTCAGTCAATGATGAATAAGATCACAATTATAAGCAATGTTGAGTGGAAGAAAAAATGTATGAATTTATGAAATATCTATTTAATGTCGGAGCATCAGACACAAGATATCTAATTGTTTTTATCATGATCCAAGTAAGAAAATAAATGGATATGTGACACAAGTAAAACTATTTCTTTAGTTAAACCAACTGTGTTCATGAAATGAAGCTCTAAGAGAGGTATACCGCAATTTTGTGTTGTGCTAATAGTACAGATGAATCTTCTCCTTCCAAGTTAAGCTGCATACGTTCTAACTCAACTTTGAGCTCTGCGTCCAGTTGATCCATCTTTACGCACATTTTATTATCAGAAAAGATCGACTTTCCATCAGATCCAGTGGCACATTCTGTCCCTTCCTGATGACAAGATGATATCCAACTCTGTGAGGGAATAGCCTTGCTTGTACTTACATCACCAGAGCAATCTGGTGAAGAAAAGGTGACACCATTGCTTGACTCCAAGAAGGTATAAATAACATCTTTATTTTGAACTTCATCTTTAATTTCTTTTAGCAGAATTTCCATCTCTGCCTGCATTTTTGTCATTCTTTTGAATTCACTGGCACACTTGGTCAGAAGGAAGACAAGACCTAGCCCCATACCAAGGTTAAAAGATATGTCTTCAGGCTTCTCACCTGGGAAAGTAATGAAATGGCAGTAAATAAATTCAATTCCAAGCAAAATGGTGTTTAGGTATAGACCTGGCACTTTTTCTTAGACGAATATTAAACAAGTAATGTAAGTTGAAGCAATTATCAGTTTGTACAATGGGCTATATCTTAGATAGTAAGGTGGATGAAACTAGTAATTTAACATGTCAGATATCATATAAATTTTGATTTTGGAAGTAATAATGAACCATAAAACAGTATCCAAAATTTCAAACTGATGCTAGATTCCAAAGACAGTCCACCAGGTTTTTAAACATACTTCACCAGAACTCTCTATATGATTCATGTTACCCCTCTGGGACCCAACTAGATATTTCAGAATACCAGAGAATGCAACAAATAAGATAACCAATCATCACTGTGGGACAGGCAAGACAAAGTTCAAAGATTAGGTTAGCTAAATAATGACAGGGAATTGATGGTGCAAAAAAAATACCTTAATTTGCACCATTAAAAAAAGCACAAAGCCTTCCAAATTGCTCTTGTTTAGGGATTATCATTATTGTAAGCGCATCCACACAACACAAACAGCTGCAAGTAAAAGATGAAGGTAGAAAATTCATGTATAAACAAAATGCATACTTGCTTAACAATATCAAAGAAACCAGGTTCTAAATCTACACATGCTTTATCATCTAAAGATTTGTCAGCAAAATCGTTCTTTACAGATTCGATATTTGAAAACTACATATTGCCTAATCCAGCAAAAAACCTAGACATTGCTCAATGACTTCAATTTCAATCAATGTTTAGGCATTGTTTGTTATCATGCCTTTTCCTAACTTGTTAAAATCGAAAGCCTGACTTGTGTGTCTCACCGTATATCCTTTTTGTTCCCAGTATCAATCACAACTAATATATTTAGAATAACTGTCAGCTATTTAATCTTGATGTAACTTGATTTTGCATTAGAGTATGTGGTTTCTTATTTGATAACTACAACTAACATGCATTATGCACACATGCAGATATGTATGTTTCATTAGATGTTCATCACATTACACTTAAGAAGGGCAAATGTTCAGAAGGAAGAAAATGAAAGTGGAGGAGCAATGTACATCAATACAACATCAATGCAAAGCAATTATAATATAACCAGTCATAGCTCTAATAGCTCAACATTTTAGTACAACAAACACAAAATCATGTGTAAAGATTCTGCTCAAGAAAATCATATCACAGAAGAAACACAATTCAGAAAGCAGCAAAAGTAACAGTAATCCTATAAAAAACCCCAAAAGGAGAGTAAAAATAGAAGTAATGTTCTTTTTTCTTTTCTTTTATCAGTAATTAATAAAGTTAACATTTCAAGCCATCAAATGCAACCAACGCAGATATGGAAGATACTGATATGGTCCCAACGATCATCAAAGAATTTCAACAGCTAGTACTATTTGAAACCAAAACCAAATGGAAAACAACATTAATGACCAAAGCACATACTGCTAACAAAACAGATATACACCGAAAGTAGTGGCAAGCATCATGCCATGTTACAGCAGCTATAAGTTGGTTTGGGCCCATGACACTAGCACCCAACAGTGATAGCATTAACAGATCTGAACTGGTCTACCAACTAAATGCATACAAATATTACAAAATGTGAAATATCGAAGGAGGAAGTCACTGTGGTAACAAAAAGCATATCACATTCTTATAAGATCATGAACAGGCTAAATTTCAACAAAGGAACAGGATGCCAGAGTTTTTTATGTCAAAAATATCCACAATATCAAAGCCAGCTATACAAAAAAATAAAGTGGATGAGACAGTAGGTAGATTTCACTATCAGCACTCAAAATCCAATTCTGTCAGGCAACAAATATGCAAACCAAATAAAATTGTTTTAAAAATAAAAGAAAGAAATCTCTAAAGAGCTTTATAACATGGAATTCAAGAGCCCAACCTAATACTTTCCCAGCCATGAAAATCCTCCTTATATTTAATCTTGAATCGCGTTGGGAGAATGCTTATAAAAAAAAAAAGGAAGAAATAATTTCGAGCAACGACAGGTAATCACCATTGCAAAACCGGTATTGACTGAACTATCCACAAAATTGAGCAAAACAGAACCAATCTTCTCCAACAGTGACGAAATATATCAAAGCATCGAACAGATAGATTGCAACTTAAACCAGGTTTAAAATTTAACCAAAGAAATCCATCAAATCTGTCCTTTTCTATCAAGCATTGCAGAGAAACACTATTAGGAGCAATTCCTAAAGCAGAAAGTAATAGAACTCAAAATTCCAGATACCCGAAGAAACGGAGAGCTTCGTACTACTGGACCCAGCCCCAGCCTTCTCCACCACCTCCGAAACAGATGGCCCTACCAATTCCTTCTCCTCCCCCTTCTTCTTCTTCTTGTTCTTACAGTTATACCTCGGGAACCGCACCAAACATCCCACTCCCGAGCCCATCTCACCCACTACCCCTCCGCCCCCGCCGCTCGGCGACAGCTTCTGTAGAGGGAGAAGCCACCGGGAGAGCAGAGACCGAGGAGAATTAGACGAGCCACCAGTCGAACAAGCATTCGGAGAAGAAGCGGAAAGAGGCAGAGATAAGGAAAGCTCCCTCCATTTCGTCTTGCCAACCCCCATTTCCTCGCCCCCGCCGGCGTCGTCATCGGGCTCGTGGAGGTAATCCACTATTCGCTTCTTCTCTTCCTCCTCCCAACGATCGCCGGCGGCCTCTCCGCCGCCGAAGAACCGGAGGTTCCTCTTCCCCTGCCTCGACAACGCGGCCATTTTATCTGGCAGGAGCCATTGATTCGTTACGTTACGGACCCGGCGAGGACGCCCGAAGGACAAAAGGCTGGGTTTCAGGTCCGAGTCCTTCTAAGCTTGCAACAACCCCTTAACCGGCCGACGGACGGTGGGGTCTGCCGGATTCTCCCGAACCACATGCGCTTGGCACGACCAATATGCGACAAAATCTGTGAGCCTATCATTTGTACAAAATTAAACCGGGAATGGACATCACTTTTGGGATACATTTCTTTAATATTTGTTTGAATTTTTGTTGTGGAATTAAAGTAATGCGACGATTTCGGACCAAATATAATGAGGTCGCATTAATCCCGGATTAAGGGCCCTACTATAATCATGGTGGGTGGCTTCATTCCTTGACCACAGGGGTATATCACTCCATCAATCATGTATGCCAGCGTGACATGTCATTGTAAGTTTATGCTTGCAGCTGTAATTGCCCAATTGTCTTGTGCCACGTCGGCAAGAGAATTGAAAAGATGAATGAGCGGAAAGCATAACATTAGTATGTGATTTCTATGATTCAGAACCATGTTCCGGACTTTTTAGAGCGGTGTCAGCATCATACCGGGTAAGGGGTGTATGTCTCGCATGGAGAAGGATTCGCCTCCCCAACCTATAACCTGTTACACTCTCACGCCATTCAGAGCTTGGCTCGCCATTTAATCATGGTCTGGCCTGATTTGCATCTTTAGGTGTGTTGCTTGAAATACGTTACCTTGCTTTAAACAAATCCACCGTTGGACCATCCCTCGTTATGATGAATTCTATCACCCAGCTGTCTGCATAGATCTCCAAGTAATCAATGGATGATCCCATGGTGGATTTATGTGAAGGAAGATGGATCCTTATTTTGCATCAAAGATACAACCCCCCATCCTAACGTAACTACGTCCCAACTTTTATCTTGGATTTCCTTGAGTAGAAACAAAGAGAGCTCGTGATCATGCCCATCTCTTACCATGATGCCTACTTCACTTCAAAGCCTTATGTGTGACCCACAAAGCTATGCAGTCCTTTTCTAGAACAACGGGAGACAAGGGTATTTTACCTCACCAAACTAAAAGCAGGAAGTTGCTTTAAATAGATAAAATTGAACGGGAAATGTTGAATTTATGAATCTTTTTGTCAAAAAATATTGAATTCAAGAAATGGATGTGTTGTGGTATAGGTAGAAGGGTAACGGTAGTTCCACATTGGTTGTGAGTTAAAAAAGATTCTGACTTATATGAGATGGAACCTTCTCTCCTTCGTATACTTTTTAATGGACAAAATCATGAGCCCTCATGTCATAGTGCTAGAGACTGAAGTGGATAATATCTTATGTACGCGGAAGCAGAGACCAATTTATCGGAACTATGAGCTCTTGACCGTAACATTAGCATCCACCGTAGGATCGAGGTACCTTTGGTAGACTGTGGTGCACCTCTTGCAACATTAGTTTCATATTAGTTATTGTTGGTGCAGAAACTGGTCGTCGTCGGAGGTCGCTGGAGTCGAGGCCGCCGAGGTCGCCACCGGGGACCTACAAAATAAAGTTCCGTCCGGAGCCGATGGGGGGTGGCTCCGGCAGGACCCTCCGACGCTCAAGTCAGCTCTGGCCAACAGTAATGGAGTGCTCGGAATGAGTTCCGGAGCTTAGAGAAGAGGAGAAGAGCTTAGAGATCAGAGAGCTTAGCCTTGGCGTATCTGGAGGGGTCCCTTTATAGCGGAGCTTAGTTGATGGTGACGGCCATGCCGTCTGGCAGAGAGTCGTCGGGCAGCATGGAGTTCGGTATGGAGAGGACGGCATCGTCCGGTGGATCGTGGGAGCCATACTGGCGAGTCGTGGGCCGCATGGAGTCCGGTACGGAGAGGAAGGCGTCGTCCGGTGGATCGTGGGAGCCATACTGGCAAGTCGTGGACCGCATGGAGTCCGGTACGGAGAGGAAGGCGCCGTCCGGTCTTGCTGCAGGCGACAGTTCGTCCAGAGGAGTTCGGACTTGTAACAGAGTTCGGCCGAAGGGGAAACCCGGGAGGAGCTCGGCTGGCTGAAGGGTCGGCCATCTGTAGAGTTCGGCCGAGGGACGATTGTCCGAGGAGTTCGACCGCCTGGAGTCGGTCCGAAGGGGTTCGGCCGCCTGGGCTCGCCTGGAGTCGGTCCGAAAGGAAAACCCGGGAGGAGCTCGGGTGGCCGAACGGGCGTCTGGGAGGAGTCCGTCTCCCGAAGAAGTCCTGCCGCTTGGAGTCCAAGGAGCTCGACCGTCAGGAAGTTCGGCTGGCGGTGGGAGTTCGGCCCGGAGCCTGGCGCTGGGGAGTTCGGCAGCTAGGTAGTTCGGCCCGGACCTTGGCGCAGGGGAGTTCGGCCTCTAGGCAGTTCGGCCGTGGTAGGGGCTCGGCCTGGCGCCTGGCGCTAAAGCTCTTCTGCGGCTACTGGTTGCATTGGGCCGAGCATCGGGCTAGACTTCGGCGGGAGCGGGATTTATCCCCAACAGTTATAAATCAAGAGTGACTCTGACTTACATTGAATGGGATCTTCTCTCCCATGTGAGATATTTTTTAAAGGACAAAATCATGAGGCCCCGGGCTATAGTACCAGAGGTCGAAATAGATAGTATCTCATGTATGTAGAAGCGGAGACTGGCTCATCCAAGCCATGAGTCTTTAAGTGCAATAGGATGAATAATTCCACTAGATGAAAGAAGCGCCAAAGTGCTAGCGCTTGCCTTTGTGGTAGGTATTGCCATAGGGCTTTGGAAGGTCGCTGATATGACTGGAGCTGGACACTGTCCTATATCCATAATACCGGAGGGTACTTACAAAGAAAGTCCATTCTTGCCAGGGGTGTTCCGATGGGAAACCTCTAATGCTTAAGTTAATCAGAGCCTTGGGAACAAAAGAAAATGAGATCCCGGAAGAACGAAGAGTGTCCCCACCCTCCTTTTTTTTTTATCCCAGGGTCTCCTTCTTTACCTCTCTTATATGGAGGTTGAACCTGTAAGCTACAAGCTAGAATCTATGAATATGTTAGGCCTAGCACTATAGGCCATTAGGCCATATTCTGACTTTTCATTAGAGGAGGAATCTCTCTCACCTCCTTTGAGTCGAAGTTGTTATTCATAGACGTCAGGTGGAGATTATTCCTTCCACTTGGCTAGTCGGATTAGCGGTCCTAGGCCCGTATTCGTTGTGACTTCACCATCTCATTAAGGCGAGCCCAAAAGGATTAGACTTGGTCGGTGGGTCACTTCTCCAATAAATGCCCTCTACTTCTGAATTTGAAGTGACCTTTTAATTTTGTGGAAAAAAAGTTATTGTCTTGGTAGTTGAACCACCAGCCCAATTATCAAGTACATCCTCTTTATTGTACGTCAATTAAAGGAGCTCCTAAGGATCAACATCATAGTGCTTTATGACCCACTATGCCATTATTATGGGGGGAGCTCAAAGAGTCATGGGGTGACGTTCCAAGGAGGAGAAATCTGGGGATTGTCCTTGGACTCATCCAAGTTTGCTACATGTTGGGTGATGGCAAGCGCATTTTGTCGATCATCTTATGTGGCTTGATCGAAAAGCAGTGCTACGAAGAGTCGTGAGGGTTGCCATTTTGAAATTGGGTAGATGGCAAGATTTGGTAACTTGATGATTAAATATGTACCATTGATGGCCTGTATAAATAGATCATCCATCTAGCCAGTTTTCATCATCCCCTTGCTAGTTATTCTTTTATCATTATAGCCATCAAAAGAAGATTCTCTTTTATATCTTATAGCCATGAAGCCATCACCATCGTTCATCAAGTTGGTTATAAAGAAGAAGAAGAGCTCCTCGAAAGGGGAGTCCTCATCCAAGAGGGCGAGGAACACCGAGCTAGAGCCTTCTGCTCTTGCTTTCTCATGGTCTGGGTCTGCCACGTAGGTGGGTTGGAGTCACTTCAAACTCCTTTCTTGTCAAGCTAGGTCATGCCTCCCCCTGTAGGGTTAGTAGGGCTCGGGGTAATCCTTCTTTGCCCAAAGGCAGTAGCCAGTAGGGGATTCACCAATGTTTTAGTAGATATTTTCGTCGAGGTCAGGTATCGATGTATCGAGGAGTATAAGGTATCGACGAACTTCGAGGAGGAGATCACCGAGGCATCTTCTGCCGCTTTCATTTAAGGCTTCAAGGATTGCAAGGCTTGCTTGAAGTGAATGGTTCTAAAGCTAGACTTGAGATACCTTTGCCCCAGAATAGCGATGAAGAAGTGGGGTATTTTTCTTGAATAAAGATTAGGTCTTCATCCCTTTTTTTATACTTATTTTCGGTGCTTTCATTTTGGCATCATTTTGTAAATAAACTTTAGTTAATAAAAAATACATTTTCATGGTATTTACCTTTCATATGAGGCTTTTTGCTTTTTGCAATATTTTACATTGGTTGGCTCTTTGCCTTGGTCAAGGATCTAAATGGTTTGAATGGGTCAGCAGGATCAGTTTCCATCTCCGAACCAAGGTCTCTTTGGAGCACTTGCTATGTTAGCATGTGATGAATAAACTTTCTAAAGTTACGGACTTGTTTGCATGCCAGCCGTTGGATGTTGATTAGCATCATATCATCTTTCATGCATTAATAGAGATAATCCATCTCGGGAGTCGCATGGCAGAGATCTGTACAGTCCAATGACCTGTTGGGACTTTGCATTTAATATTGGTAATCGCTCTCCAAGAAGTGCAGCTTCTAATGCCTTTCAGGTGGTGATACTTATCGCATGATCAGTGAGGCATTTGAATATGCCTAGGCCTACCTCTTCTATAAGTAGGAGTTCTACTAGGTTTCCATCTCCGAACCAAGGTCTCTTTGGAGCACTTGCTATGTTAGCATGTGATGAATAAACTTTCTAAAGTTACGGACTTGTTTGCATGCCAGCCGTTGGATGTTGATTAGCATCATATCATCTTTCATGCATTAATAGAGATAATCCATCTCGGGAGTCGCATGGCAGAGATCTGTACAGTCCAATGACCTGTTGGGACTTTGCATTTAATATTGGTAATCGCTCTCCAAGAAGTGCAGCTTCTAATGCCTTTCAGGTGGTGATACTTATCGCATGATCAGTGAGGCATTTGAATATGCCTAGGCCTACCTCTTCTATAAGTAGGAGTTCTACTAGTATTGGCATTGTCTTGGTTAGCTTCCACAATGTCATAGTGGCGCCTTCTTGTCTAATACCAAAGGATCATTGATGCTCTTCTTCATCTCGATAGATCTTCCTTCTCCGCAAGTATCTTACTTTGGCATGGGAAGCATTGGAAAATCCCACCATTCTGGCCGTAAGGCCACTGCAATGGTTGTCTAAGGGCTTTTAATGCATTGTCCTCCATCGAAAGGTCTTGCACCTTTTGAGCAGGCTTATTTCTTTTCTTTCCTAGTGTAGCTTTTCGACCCTTTATAGATGAATATTTAGGAGGTAGATGGGCTTCCACTAAGAAAACAACCATTCCATCCCCGATATTCTTTTATGGAGGTCAGTGCTCATTAAAAATGGAGAATTTTGCTCTCTCCATCAGGAGTTACATCGGCTAGGGCTTGACTTATGCTCTGAGGGCATCGGCCGGGCCCAAGCTCCATATATTTTTTTTTTGTTATTGTCATGAGCTTTGCTCGACTAAAATTAATATATCAAGATTTTTTGGGGATGTACACAAATCTCTTAAATAAAGTGTTTCTTTAGTCGAGTTTTTCTTTTGTATGTCATCTAGTATTTTTCTCCATCATCGTTGTTGGCTTCTACTGGCCATTTGGGATCTCCAAAGGATTAGCCCCTCTTCTATTATCATCACTAGGTTCTACTGCTAATGTTGGTTTTTCGAAGGATTGGCTCCCATTAGCTTCAGTGGGCTGTATCGACTACAATGAGCTGAGAGGGCTATAGTGGATTATATCTCCAACTTCTTCGATTCGGTGGACCGAGTAGCTACAATGGGCCACGGTGGCTATATTTGGGCCATAATTTCTATTACAGTGGGCCACTTTTTTAGTTATAATGGGTTGAGTGGCTATAATAGGCTATATTTTTTATTATAGTGGGCTGAGCTGCAGTGGGTCGCGATGGTTATAGTGGGCTACATTTTTTACTATAATAGACTGAGTGGCTACAGTGGGCCATGATGGCTACAGTGGATCACGGTGGCTACACCGAGCCATATTTTTTACTACAATAGATCCAATAGCTGCAATGGACCGTGGTGGCTATAGTAGGCCATGGTGGCATAGTAGGCCATATTTTTGACTACTATGGATTAAGTAACTGTAGTGGGCTACGATGGCTATAATGGATCATATTTTCGACTATAGTGGATCGAGCAGCTGTAATAGATCATGGTGGCTATAGTAGGCCACATATTCGTCTGTAGTAAGTTGTGGTGGCTATAGTGGATCATGGTGGCTACAGTGGGCCATATTTTTTAATATAATAGGCCAAGTGGCTTCAGTAGGCCATAATGGCTATAGTGGGCTATATTTTTAGCTACAATGGATGAGTGGCTATAGTGGATTGCGATGACTGTAGTGGGCCACGGTAGCCACAGTGGGCTACTTTTTTTGCTATAATTGGTTGAGTGGCTACAATGGACCGCGGTGGCTATAATGGGCCTTATCTTCAGCTTCTTCGACTTTAGTGGGCTGTGCGGGATGAGGCATCGGCTCGGATGTTCTCGACTTTTCACACTTGCAAAGTCTCTAATTTTTAGCAAACTTTGGAAAGCTTTTTGACCCTTATTGGATGTTCAGCCACTTTTAGTCCCTGAGTCTTGGTAAGTTTAAGGCTTCATCCATGTGTGTCCAGTAAGAAATTTGATTTCTTTGGTTGGATCATCGTAAGCCTTATGAGCTTTTCATGATTGCTTCGATGATGCTATTATGTGGGTTGAGCCTTATCCAACTAAGCCTCAAGTTTATCTCGATCTTTCTTGGATCGTTTGGCAATTTTATTTTTTAATGAGAATTATAACATAAAATATCAGTTGAACTTTCATTATAAATCAAAATTGTATTTACACTATGGTTGGGTAGTGCAATGATGGTGCCGTTGACTTTCCTTAAAAATTAGGAAGGATAATGATGCCCCCTAAACTTTGTCTCCTTTTCTTCTCAATTTGATCTTTTGCCCCCCACACTGCTAGTTGGGGTGGAGATGGTGTTGATGACACTGGTCATCGATCGATTGTTATTATTCTCCTCACTGGATATATGATTTTGTCAGTTCCGAACATACTTGCCTCTCCGGATCAAGGTCATGATCTCGTCCTTGAGTTGGTGGCACTCCTTGATATTGTGGCCATGGTCATGGTGGAAACGATTGTATTTTCTCTTATTCATTTGGTTTAGAGGGGACTTCATCGGCTTAGGTCACCATAAATATCCTTAACCTTCGATCATTATCAAGATCTGAGATCGAGAGGCAAATAGTAGGATGTAGCTATCAAACTGTTGGGGCAAACTCCTTGGCCGATAGCTCTTTGGTATTTGTGAAGGCATCATTTCAGCCTAGGTCACTCGAGGATCCTCGCAGTCCCTCTTCTTGTCGAAAATCTTTTTCCCTATTGCCTGCTTGCATAACTCTCGAGCTTCTTCCACTTAAGCATACCTTCAAGCTCGGGCTAGCAGGTCAGTATAATCTCTCAAAAATTTCTTGTCAAGAGAGAAGACACAGCACTCATTTCACGAACCTCACTTGAGTGCTAACATCGCCACTAACTCATCAAGGTTATATATCTCAAGCATAGCAGCTTGAAGTGCATAATGTAGTTGCATAATGACTCACCCTCTTTTTGTTAGAGGGAAAAGAGGTTATGAGTTTCTCGATAGTACTTAGTTGCTATCAAAGTATGAAACAAACAGTTTGTCAAGTTGCTTGAATAAATGAATGGACCCGAGTTGCAATCCAAAGTACTATGCCCGCATCGACTTTTTGAGAGTAACCAAGAATACGAGGCAGCGGAGGATGTCCAAGGTGCTCTATAGCATCATGAGAGTTTTATAATCTTGTAGATGATTGAGAGGATCTGTTGAGCCACCGTATGGCTCCAACTAAGGCATCTTGAACCAGTTTGAAATTGGTTCATCTATGATGGTTTAGGAGAATGGTGGTTGAGAGTTGAAGCTGAGGTCATTGTTGCCCCAGTGAGGCCCATTTTGGACTTCACCAAGGTGGTATTTAATATCTTGAACTCTCTCCTTCAGCTCTTCCTCTCGCCAAAATTCTCTGGGCTTAAGAGAGTAGGTTAGGACTGAATCACCAGTGGAGGAAAAGCTTCTCGAGCATGCCTCCTTCCTCAAATGGAAGAAAGAGCGAGCTGCAAAAGAAGAAGAATGATGGAAGCATTGCCATGAGGTGAACCCTAAATTCGGGGAGCGAGACTGCTACTTGTTACAGAAGGGAGCCACTTGAGGATCCGGCTCCATAGGTCATCGTTGCGGCTCCATTATTTGTTAGAGTTGCTGCATTGTACCAATCAGTGCTTGGATTTAGTGAACCAGGGCATTGAGCAGTGACAAATTCATTGTGGCTAGAGACTGCATTGCGATGGACCCATAGGCAGCACTGCTCTAACTATGACGAATGAAATATCGATGAGAGATGGTGGAGTTTTGTACTCTCGTCTGCACAATGCTTTTTTTCTTTCGAAAGTTCAAGCCCTTCTTCTAACGCCAATCTATTGCCACAAGACTTTGAAAGGTCGCTAATATGACTAGAGCTGGATGTCGCCCTGAATCTATGGTGCCGGAGGATACTTGCAAAAGAAGTCCACTCTCATTAAGGGTGTTCCGATTGGATATCCTCCAATTTTTAAATTAGCTAGAGCCTTAGAAATAATAAATAGAAAAGAAGACAAGAGCCCAAGAGAGCATAGAGTATTTCTTTTTTTTCTATTTTTTTACCTCAAGGTCTCCTTTATCTCTCTTGTATAGAGGTTGACCCCATAAGCTACTAGCTAAAGTTTGTGAGTTTGTTAGACCTAGCATTGCAGGCTGTTAGATCATATCTGGTCTTTCATTAGAAAAAGAATCTCTCCCATCTCCTTTAAGTTGAGATTGCTATTTATGGACGTTAGGCGAAGATTCCTTCCGCTTGGCTGGTCGGGTTGGCGGTCTTTGATCTACATCTGGTGTCTTCATCATCTCATCTAGGGCAAAATTGAAAAGATTAGGCTTGATCAGCGGATCACTTCTTCAATAATAGGAAACAATATAAAGCCTCCTGAAGCTATTTTTAACTGATTAATATATATACTAAACAAACATTGTGGATAAAATTGTACAAGGGCCCACTAATTTGTGCAAGGATTTGCTTCGTCAACGATGGCAATAAAATACAGAGTTGGAGCTTAACCACCTAGCAAACTGCTGCAGCAAATTGCCGGCTGAAATATCTGACAATAGTTTTGTAGGATGTTCCCCGACAATGGCTTAAACTTAATATAAACCCGGATTTATTGCAATATGTAGAGGGTTCAGGTGTCAATTAGGTCCGAAGTACCAACTTTATGGGGACGTCTCTGGGATCCGCAGCCGCCTGAGGACCCTCGTGGGGGCATGGACCGCTGTGGGAAACATATTTTCAATCTGTTCTTGTAAATATGATCGTCAGTAGCTTCGCATTGCTGTGGTCGTGCCGGAGTGGTTATCGGGCATGACTAGAAATCATGTGGGCTTTGCCCGCGCAGGTTCGAATCCTGCCGACCACGTTTTTTATTCTTCAACGGATAGAAAGTAATTTTTCTTCAATCATGCTTATCCCATGTTTACTTGTTTTTGTGGTATCAGGGTGCACCATCTAAGTGTTGGCCCACAGTCTTCATTTCTTAAGCAAAAAGATGTAACCATCTGGATAGACCCAATTCATATTTTTCTAGTCTACAATATTTCTTAAATAGTTACTTGTTTTAGTGCTCTCCTATGACAATATTTGTCAGTATTTTTGTCCTACAACACTACCGCAATATTTACTTGTTTTATAATTGTCCTCCAATACTTGTTCTTCAATATATATAAGGTAATACATGGATATAAGTAGGATAAGTTAATACTTGTCCTACTTAACTCTGCGTGGATGTTATTGCATTTTTCTAACTACATTGACATAGATTTTATTGCATTGTGCATCGGCTTCGGCAACAATCATGGCATAACTTTATACGGAGATATAGCTATCATTCAGTAAAAAGTTACCCGATAAGGTTAGAAAAAGTTGAGGAACTAAAAAGATGTATAAAATGTTCCATCCAGCAGAAACTTATAATTAAATTTTATTAAGTAAGGAATCAATGAAATGTAATTTGAATGAATAACTTAATTTGATAGGTACTTTTCTTATCATAATAAAATTTTGATATGTAGAATTTAGATAAAAGCTATGTAGATGTTACGTGTGTTATAAATATAGTTTTATTGGTAAGATATGAAATGTTAGATTTTTAAGATATATAAAGCGAGATTGTGAAGTTCAATTCATAAATTTCATAGAATTTTCATTTCAATCTTGTAAGAATATCCAAATAAATGTTAAACTTTATTTTTTTAATTTAAGCAGAATCTCGTAATAATGGCAATCTATCAACTGGATGGCCATCTATTACTGGTTGAAATTATGCAAGAAATGATGGTTATGATTTTTAATTATATATTGAATTATTGAGGATCAATGGCATTTATTTGGTTAATTAATCATTAATGTATCACTCGCTTCATGAATATACAGTTAAAATTTCAAAGGCTTCCGGCTTTTCCATCATAAAAAAGTCCATCTAATTTCTCCATTCGTACGATAGATTGCTTCGTCTAGAACTTGCATCACTAAAAACTAGCACCTCTATCTAATGCAGTCTTTCTGCCTTACTGTTGCGAAGGGAGCAGAATCCCTGTAATTAAACTAAAATGACAATTTTATCATATTATTAGTGACAGATTTGATTAAAAAATAGTTCAATTAAAGATTTAAAAAATACATTAGCTTGGAAACCGGCCCAAGGTTATAGTTGGGCAAGGTGGGTAGGTAACCTGTTTCATCAACCTATCCTTTCACGTGATATTATATTATGCAATAGTATGGAGGCAAGTATACCTGAGCTTTGAAATCCCAAGGAAGGATGCCGTTAAAAAACAAGCAGATAACGTCCAGAATGTAGAGGAACTGCTTAGGCGAGTGTGACGTCTTTGTATGAGACGTACGATGGACGGAAGCTGGAGGGTCCGATCCACGCTTCAATGATATCCCACAGTAAAATAAAAAAGGTGAAGATGACGTTGGATCCCCCTCTTTAACGGTAGCCAACAGACCACCAATCCCCATGTTAAAAAGGCCCCATCGCGAGAGAGACATCCCACCAAATTCTTTACTTTCCCCCGCCAAAAGGACCGAACTCTCCGGGCCGGTCCCTTTGGGTTGACATGAAATTAGAGGAGGCTCCTTTCTTTTCTTGCTTCCAACGTATCAGACAGCTTGGGAAGCAATAAGCTTGATTTGTGTAAGCATACATGCCTCAATTAATATGGATAGATCTTTTTCACCGAACTCATTGAATGCTCTAGGTTTAATATGGATTCTTTCCAACTTAAAATCGGAGACTTTACGCTGCTCCATATTTTTCTTCTGGAGAATAATCTGTGATAGGATCGGTCAAAATATATCTAAATCATCATGGCTCAATGAGAGATATTAATTTAAAAGAAAAAATACATTTTGCAAAGAAAATCTAAGACCACAATATAATTAATTGAATAACAGTTCATACATAAACAAGCTACTACATCTCCACATGAATGAAATAGCTAACAATTATTTATTATAAATAAATAAATAGATTATTAAGATCTACAAATATGAATACCAATGCTACTTGCTTACTTGAAATATATTTAGTTAGCCAATTAGCACAATATCAGACTACGCGTGCTAATATACTTTCTTACTAAATATTTGAAATATGATTGGATACGGAATTTAGTAAAAAAAAAAAAAAAAAAATACACTCCACCGTAGCTAATCATAATTCATAATTATAGTTCAAAAACTTTGTCGTAGCTAATCATGTATGCCAACATAGTTCATAATGATAGCTCGAGATATCTTTGTAAAGCGGAGATTATCTCCACTCGGTCAGGATAGAAAACTAAATACCACCCTCTTGGTGGTACATATTTTACATTCTCTCTCAAGAAAATAAATATAAAACTTATCATTTATTTTATCATATCTTTCATCTACTTTTTATAATAAATATGATTATTTGACACAGAATTTATTTTTTCATATTCATCTGACCAAATGGGACTTTTGTATATTGTCATCACTTATATTTTGCACGAGCAATGCGATAAGGGTTTTACAAGTTAAGAATCAAGTCGAGAAACTGTTAAAGCTGATTTTAATGGTGAGATTTTGTTAATATGGGTGATGGAATTAAACACAAGAATAAGATCTCGAAGACGAGCATTCATCAATTTAAGAACCCGTCCTACTGCAACATGATCATTTCTTTGGGCAAGAAATATTACACGTCAACTCTGTTTCATTTAAAAGCAGTCTAGCTAGTCCCGAGACTTTAGAGAACATAAATTAAACAGTTGAATGCAAAGAACAAGGGGGGGAAAAGAAAAAGAGAATGCAAAGGACAAGGCATTGGGATGTGTAGTCTGAATTTCTAGTCAATAAGCTTTCAGGGTTCCATAGTCTAGACTTTCCAACATACCTCACGTTTTTTGGGTGAGAAAACGTACCACATTTGCTTTCTCATATTTTAAGTAATGGCTGTTATACTAGAGTAATAGCCATCCAAAAGAGGGGCTCCTAAACCATTGGCATATGTTACTTCAAAGAGGATTTATAAGCTGAGATTACAATTGAGGCTAATTGAGTTGATACACACAAAATTGTGCATTTGTGCATGCTCCAGAGCACGGATGTGTCTATTTGTACACTCAATTTGCCATTGCTGCACCCACCACACCACAGACTCCAGCTGAAGTCTCAAGGAATCTAATGTGGGATGCTTAATGTTAAAAAGGGTGACCTTACCTACTCACAATTGACTGGTGGTTGGCCAGAATTAACTAACCGTAGCCTTATATCCCAAACATTACCTCTGATCAGCAAAAAGACTTTCCTAAAGACTATTTGCTATTAAAAAAAAAAGAAAAGAAAGAAAGAAAAAGAAAAAGAAGGAATTACCTAGAGGCTCATTATATTGAACTTTGAAATGAGCATATAAGCACCTAATTTGCTGCATAAGCCTTTTCTCATTTTCTTTTTTGGACGAGAACAAGGCCTTGCTGCTGGAAAGCAATGATCAGCAAGTTCTCAGCCATCCCCAAGATACCAGCTTCTGTGGACGAGGTCAAATACACTAATTTTCTCTTGCATGGCATGGACATGCTCTGATCAAGATTACTTATTGTTGATGGAGGACCATCTATTGGCTGATCAGAATTCATGTCCAAAAAAGCAGCAAAAGCCACGGCGAGGGCATGTGCCACCTCCAATGTAGGTCACTTTGGAAACCCTTGAGGACATGGGCTCAATCATAGCTGACCCACAAAAAAGAACATCCCCTAACAGGCTAAGACCACGGAAAGAAAACACGAGCTCTTAGCCCAAAGTAACCTCACATGTCGAACAGATGCCCTAGCAAATATCAAAAGCCAGGGCAACCCACCCAAACCCTTGGAGGTCTCATGGCTTTATACCCCCAAGACAAAGTACCCTCTCCTCTCCTTGCCCCTCTGGCTCTGCCAAGATCGCAAGGCACAAGGTACGAAGGCACCTAAAGGTGGCTCAAACCTATTCGGCCGCCCGCATGTGAGGCTCATGACTCGGTAGCGTTGGATTCAGGACTCCTCCCTCTCTCTCTCTCTCTCTCTCTCTCTCTCTCTCTCTCTCTCTCTCTCTCTCTCTCTCTCTCTCTCTCTATATATATATATATATGCGCTCTTAGAACGGGAGATCCTTTGATGGCAACGAATGTATTATAAAACAGAGGATTAATACCACTCCTTAACTAATCCCTCTCACCCTCTTCTCCACGACTCCCAACCCCACCACCCCTCCTCTTCCCACTCCATTATAATAAAAGAATAAAGAAAAGGGGGAGCAGCAGTAGAAATAGGAGAAAAAAAAGAGCCTTGCAACAAAATTCTTCTCCCCTGCCCTCCTCCACTCATTGCTAGATTCCTTTAATCAAGGGATGCAGGGAAGTACTAGAAGGAGGGTTCTATCTAGAAATGGGGTGGTGACTGGCTCTGTCTGGGAGAAGAGGATGAGAATGGATGAAGTGAAGGGTGGGATCAAGGTGTTCAATGGCGACAAGGGCCGCAAAGATGATGGGAATGCCGACGAGGATAGGATCAGAACGCACCCAAAGCTGCGGCGAAACCAGAGCGATGGCGTCTCAATGGACAGGAGGAAGAGGAGGATTTGGCGGCTGCCCGAGGCGGCGGCCGGTGGCTCGATAGAGAGAAGCCCAGCTCAGCTGAGGAAAGCAAAATCAGACTTGTCGAATTCTCCGAGGATTTGCAATGGGCATTGTGGGGAAATTGGAGAGGAGAAGGATGTTTTGGATGGTGCAGAGAATGGTGGTGGGGTTGGGGAGAAACAAGTACTGCTTATAGGTGATGGGTGTGAGGATGGTGGAGATGAAGAGGAGGAGGTTTGTGAGATCGAGGTAGAGGAGGAGAAGAAGAGCTTTGATGATAAGGAAATGGATATACCAGTCGAGAAACAAAAGAGTGAGGAGGATGAGGAGAGAATTAATCCGATCCCAGCCGAAAAGCCGAAGAATGTGGAGGAGGAGGAGGAGAAGAGAATTAATAAGATATTATTGGTGCCACCCAAAGTAGAGAAGAAGCCGATGCTGTCAGTGAATCGCCGGGCAATTCGTCCAGGGGCCATAAAGCCTACTACCGGTAAGCTGTTCTTTGTTTTCTGCCATGCCTGGAAAGCTGTTGTTTATTGTTTCTCCAAGTATTCAAGAGATTTTTTTCTTTTAATGCGCTTTCTAGTTATGGTCCATTGCAGACTCCAATACTGCCTGGTGAATTTGATTTTCTTGAGTTTTTGTTTTGTTGCTCGGCAGTTGAAGTAGACGAAGAAATTTCTGTGAGCACATCTGGGACCACCCAAAAAAAAATGCAGAACATTGGTTAGACTTGACATTATCACAGATGTTTTTATAAATTTATATTTACTTCTCCATCTCCTTTAACCGTGGAGTAATTTGTTGATTTGTTCAGTGAATTTGGTGATGTGGAGGGATGCATCGAAATCGGCATTCATCTTTGGTTTCGGGACATTCTTCCTCGTTTCCTCTTCCTATGCCAAGGATCTTAAATTCAGGTCAGCAATTTAGGCCCAAACCATATATAGCTTCATTCAAGAAAAAAATAAAATAAGACTAATTTCCTCTGAAAATTCTAATTCTGCAGCCTAATTTCAGCAATTTCCTATCTGGCTCTTGTCTATCTCGCTTTAATTTTCTTTGTCAAATCCATCCTCCGAAGGTAATTTCTCGAATTCCCCCATGAAACCAATCATAAGTTTTTCAAACCCATGTCACGTTATAATTATTGGAAACGAAACAGGGGAACTACCATAGAATATGATGAAATGGATGAGAGGTATATGGTGGGAGAGGAGGAGGCTATCTGGCTACTGAGGCTGTTCCTCCCTTACGTAAACGAGCTATTGTTAAAACTCAAAGCTCTTTTCTCTGGGGACCCTGCAGCTACCTTGAAGGTGAGATTTGGTTCTGTTCTCTTCTTTATTCCTCTGTTCCTTTACCACCCAAAGCCTTCAAGCCTTCAGCTAACAGAGAGACATGCATGGCTCTGGCAGCTGGCAGTGCTACTATTTGTGATGGCCAGGTGCGGAGGCTCCATCACGATGTGGACAATGGCCAAACTGGGTATGTCCTGGAATGGAGTACATAGCATCACTAAATTCCAATTAACCATGCAGTAAAAAGGGAGAACAGAATCCACCTCTGATTGTTCTATTGTGCTTGTGATTGCTGCAGTGTTCTTTGGAGTTTTCACCATCCCAAAAGTCTATTCTTCTTATTCAACTCAGCTGGCAAGATACGGTACATGAAGCTCTTGATCTGGTTAAAGTTGGTAACAGATTGCTCTATAGTACCATAGAGCATAAGGATTAAAAGGTGGTTGGTAGGAGTTCTAGAGTTAAACTCTAGCTTCATTTTTTTTTAAAAAAAAAAACTTTTACCTCTTTAATCGCTTTGGGCAAAGTGCCAACGGCTCCTTTGTCCTTTTTCACGTGCGACGGGTCATGGTCAAGGAGGAAGGGCATTATTTGTGGGAACCATAGATTCAGATTTATAAGTCCACTGAGTAAGATTGCGTGCAATGACTTGTGCCATCTTGCTTTGACTTAAATACACCAAATAGAGCTTGTAAGTACTAGAAGGAAAAGATACAACTAAATAAATATCAAGTTGATTCGTGATAGAGAAATCTGCATTCAAGGTAGATCATGATGTCTTTGATTGAATGCTAATGAGTGTTCAGGGCCGCTTTGCCATCCTTGGAACCTTTGTTCTCATGTTAGGGAATAAAATTGAACAATATTTTCCCAGGAAAATGACTCACTTCTTATGAGGTTATAGAAAAATCTTCATCTAATGTTGTCAATAATTGGCATCCAAACAATGTTCCACTAAGCGGTTTATGTTTTCTTATTGTGATGATCGTAAGGAGATACTTCCAAGCCAAAAGATCTTCAAACGCCCCACTCCAACAGTCTAACACGGATTTGCTCACATTGATGCTCTTGTTGTTAAGGCCAAAGAAACCATTTTATTTGATGCCTATATATTGAATTTTCTTTTCATATTGTTTTCATAAAATCTCAGGGAGATTTTGGTTGGAGAGAATTAGAGATGGTTGGGAGTCATGCACCCACAAGAAAGCAGTAGCTGCGGCCATCTTCACCCTCATATGGAACCTCTCCTCCACCGTTGCTCGTATCTGGGCCGGTAACCAATTCTTTAAGCACCTCAAAAATTATTCCATTCAAAGATCCCTAGTATTAGTTTTGCTTTCCCTGCAGTCTTCTATTAATACATATTTTTTGGGCAGTGTTCATGCTGGTTGTGGCAGTCAAATTTTACCAGCAATGCATGGTGGATGAGTGGAGTGGGCAAGAGGAGGTGGGGGTGGAAGAAGGACAAGAAGATTCTAAGCTAGGACAGAACCATGTTCTTGGACTAGGATACCGACAGAGAGGTGGGCCAAGTCCTAATGAGGTGAAGATAAAGAAAAGAATCTAAGAGTAGGGGATGGAAGAGGAGATTGTAGTTTTTGTGGCCATGGCCCAATTGGAAAGAAAATAGTCTAAAGGAGAAGAGAGGAGGGTGGGAGGTGTCAGCAATCTTTTTCTCTTAAGAGGGCATCTTCATCAATCACTAGGTCTCTCCAGCAGATGTAATCCCTCTTAAGCAGAGGCCAATAATAATATTTAGTATTTTTCTTCTCTACAGCAGATGTAATCCCTCCCAGGCAGAGGCCAATAATAATATTTAGTATTTTTCCTCTCTGTACAGTGAATCTGTTTGATCTTCATCTCCAGAATCTCTAAAAAAAAAAAAAATTCATAAGATCCTAAGTATCCTTTTATTTGACTGTTTTTTTAAAAAAAACATAGAAAGGGAGGCACAGCCACACAAATTTATTAAAATGCAAAAATATATAGAGAGAAATTACAGCAGGATAAAGAAGAATGTACAAGAAAAGGTCACAGGGAAATGATAGAAGTTGGTAGACTTCAGTAAAAACAGAGCCCCAAACAACAAGAAACAAGAGTTTCCAAGTGGAAGATCATGCTTTGGTTAGAGATATGGATGATAAGAACAAATCTTTGACTTGAAATAGGGATTAGCAAACTATATATGTGATAAGGAGATGAAGGTTTTTTCCTTTGTGATAAAGCTGATATAGCTAGCTTCCAGAAAATAGTGATGAGAAGTGTTGAGACGCAGGCAGGTTTTCAAGTAGTTTTCTTCTTTTTACCCCTTGAAACCAATAATAGGTAATTTTCTTGGAATTTTGTTAATCTTCACCTGGTTTTCGTGAAGTCTTGATCTTGGTGATGGCGAAGCACTAACCAAACATCCAAGAGGATGAGACTGTGTGATGTAATTGAAGTAGTGGAAGAGAAAACTTGTTCAGAAAACTTTGGCCCATTTCTCCGCTGACACAATTTGATTGATTGAGAATGAAGTATAGGAGCAGAAGCTTCGATGGTCGTCAGGATATTTAATGGCACACACATCAGGCATCCAGGAATTGCACATAACATGCTTTTGTTTCCGCCAAACTTGGAATGGTTGCATCTGAGTTTTTTTTGATACTTTGGGAAACTTGCTGCATGGTGGGAGAATTTTTAGTTGGCAAGAGTCCCATGGCATTGCTCTTTGAATCTAAATCATGATAGTTTTCTCAAAATAACTGACCAATATGGTTTCTTTTCTTATGATATACTTTTCAGTTTATGATTGAATCAAGTCTTCTAGTGACCGGAAACATCTAAAATTTTATTCTTGTAAAGAAATTTACTGATTTGCTATATTAGTAAGTACCAAATTTAGCATGCTCACATTAAGCATGTGATTCTAATCAGTGTGTTTAAATTCTTAAAAGACCATGCACTTTTAAAAATATGCTTGTATTTTAATAGATTTCGAAGTAAAACCACTAGCTTATCTATTCAAAATGAACATAATCATACGAAACTTCCTTCTACTCAGAATTTCTCATTACTTTTAAAATAAATTGTTTCCATCCTAAAAGAAAAAAAAATAAAAATAACAAACCAATTCTTTCTCCCAAAGCAAGAGTAATATAGGTAAAAATAGTCTAATAACAAACCAACTAGATCTCCCAAAGCAAAATAATATAGCTGAAAGGATTTATAATTTTCATATGCTTGTTTATTTTCTTATATTCAATTTGTATAAAATTCATGGAATCTTAAGATAACTACTTACCAATGACCGAGGAGAAAAATCATAAATATTTTCATAAATATATTCAACATAACCACTTCTTATAATCATATAACAAATAATTATATCAAAAGAAAATAGATATAAATTTAGTTTTCTACTTTATTACTTAAATTTACTCGTCTAACATTATTACTAAAATTCTTTGACATGGAACAACAAAAAGAGAAGTAAAAAATAATAATAATAAATTATAAAAAATTCTTTTGAGATTTTTATTTACTATACTTAAATCCAATAATTTATAAAACTGACAATTCACGAATACATCACTTTTATATAATATAAAAATATGAAAATACCCATGTCTCTCTCATGCTTCTTTCTTGAACCCCAAAATACCCACTCTCCCCTCTACTTCCCCGATGCCTACATCACCAGCTTGTCAATCTCCACCACTCCTCCTCTCTGGTGCTTCCACTTGGAAGAAGGATGAATTCCATAATTGCAACCTAAACTTTTTCTAGAAGCATGCCTACGGCTACAAGCCTCAGCCTCCTCCCTCTCCACCATAAATGTCTCCATGGCTTGTTGCCACCTGCCTCCTCTTAGAATTCCTTTATCAAGCTACCGCAAGTCTCACAAGACTCAAAACCGCTACATGCTAAAATGGAGATAAAACATGAGAATTGTATGTTGGAATTTATCCGAATAATCCTATTCGGATATGGCCCACACTAAATGCATCAAAATTTATTTTATATATTTTTAGATTGATTGAGACTCTAATTAAGAATAAATCTATGATAAAATGATAAAATGATAAAAATATATTTAATAATTTAATAAAGTTAAATTTTACATAATATCATGAATAATATCCATCTTTCAATTTTTATGACTGATTTAAATATCATTTTTAATGAATATGGGAGAATATAAAAGGACATCTCTATGGACTTGTCTCCAACTTATCCGAGAGCTCGTGACGTCCCTCATTAGAAATCCTTGGAGTTAAAATTTGGAAAATAAGGTGCTGTAGTCTTCCCGGAAGTTGAGATTGGAAACCGAGGTGTCTAAGATGCTGCTTACAGTGAGGAGCACATCTACACATCCAGCTCGTTCTTTTGTATCGAAGTTGGGATTGGGAAACCAATTAGGAGCACATCCAGTTGGGTTTCTCATGTAGTTACAGGCTAATTCGAGAGATCCTGGATGGCACCTAAGGCTTTAGTTTAGTTGCAAATAATTACAGGCTAATTTAAGAGATCTTGAATCGCATCAATGGCTTTGGTTTCATATAAATTTTATTGCTCCATAAAATTTTAATATTATAATATCAGGATCATATTGCAGTATCACATAAAATGTTTACATGGATTAGATCTGGCCCTCCATTCTTAATTAATTAATTATTTATTTTAAAGAGCCTATCATTGATTTATTTTTGGGCTTATAAATGAATAAATGTCAGGGGAAGAAGAAGAGGGCCGACAATGTGCCCTCTTCCTCGGATCACAGTGGCCAGGCTTCCATGCTCATGCCCGGTGTCCTCGTTTGATGAGGATGGCCGAACCTCCGACCTGCTGGCGCCACCCACGCCTAGCCACCAGCAACCACGCGATTGTTCATGAAATAAAATTTTAAAAAAAGGGAGAGAAAGAAGGAAGAAGATGCTAGATCCTGATCACCGGCGATTGTTCTCTCAATCATTGAGAATTTTTTCATCAAGATGCTGAGAGGAAGCCGGCGGACCATCGATCAATGGTCCCCGGCGGCCGCTGGCCAAGATTGAAGAAGGAAAAAGTACCGGTTTAGGCATTTTCTTCTCCACCGATCTCCCCATCAAAACTCTCCATCACTGACATAAAGGGCGATTGGTCCTGTGAGAGGGTGGCGGTCCATTGATTGAAGTCTTCCGGTGGCTGCCGGCTGGGCTTTGGAGGGGAGGAGCGCCGGTTTTGGCTCCTCCTTCTCCACTGATTACCCACCAAACCGACCAATAGCGGGCAAACCGGCGGTCGAGACGAGAGTCATAGGCCGGCCACTGGTGGTGGTGATCGCCAGATCGTTTCCATCTCTATGATCGAGAAAAGAGGGGAGGGAGGAAGAAGAAAGGTGGGTCTTGGATCTGGTTTCGGATTTCTGGGTATCCACTTAGCAGTTCAGAGCCGACCCAATAACGATGGACCAATTAATCCAACATGATTGAACCAAATTAAATTGAGCTGGATTAATTTGGTTTAGAGGGCTTTTACAATATAGTCCCTGATAAAATAACTACTTTCATAAAGATTCTTATAAAATTATATTTTAATCCCTATCATAGAGTTTATTTCAATGATTCTTAAATTATGTAATAAACTTTATTATATAAAGATCTTTTAATAATTATTATAAGATCCCCATTACATAGTTTTATTGCATAAAAGTTCATAAATTCATATATTATATTTTTTGTATGCTATTTATTTTATTTATATATAAATAAAGTATTGTAGGCATGTTCTTAATGATCTATTCAAGCATTATTTTGTATATAAAGTTTATTGATATTATTTATAAGAAATTAATAGTTTTTTGTTTGATTGATTCAATATGATCACCAAAATGACCACGAACATGTTATGTTGTTCCAGATGGCTGCTCTGATACTATATATTATGAAAACCCAGGATCTTTAGCATGGATCTGAGGAGACTTTTGATGTTCTCTAAGGATAGCGAACCACCGATCCACTATCTGGATCTATGATGGGATGCCTTTCTCTCAAGGCTTGAGGGAGGTGCTTCTCTCTTAAGGGCTTCTTCAAGAATCCTGAGGTGGTAACATTAAAGAAAAGAGGGAAGAGAGATTGAGGGAGAAAATGTCTATATTCTAATTCACACTAAAATTCTAATACAACCTATGTATTTATATATAGGCATTAGGCCCGATCAAAAACTTTTCTGTCTAACCCAATATATGAAAGCACTCAACGAGCCCATGTATACCCATATCTTCCATGCTCTCATCTCCTGGATCTAAATCCAACCCATACATGAGTTAGCCCCTTTAGGACTTTATAAATCAGGCCTTAAGATCTCTTGGATTAAACCTAATCTAAGACCAAATAGAAAATCCCATCCAATTCTATTTGCCACTATCGAGACAGCGCTGTTAGAAGTCAAGTTGGCTTGACTGCATCTCGCCCAAACATTATCTTCTATATGCCTGAGGGTCGGCTTGACTGTAGTTCGAGCCGATTCGGTCTCAAGCTAAGCCACCTCGACTGCGTATCCGAGCTAGCTCATCTATGTGCTAGCCCTTTGTCTTGCCTGATACTTCTTTTGGCTCTTATTCTTTGCTCCACCTTGTGTCCTAGGTCTCTGGAGCACTTACCAAGCCCTTCAAGATCCTCACATATGAACCTCAAGCCCATGGAGGGCTATACACTATCTCCATCTTAGGACAATTCCTGTCTTAGTCTTAGAACCATATTTGTCCTAGACCTTTTGGAATCAAACCCTGACTCCTCCTGTGGCTTTCCAAGACTTGGAAGCACAATAAATCCTAACAATCTCCACCTTGGTACCCTAAGCCTTGGCAAATCCCTAGCAATGCCCTCCTGCACGATCTTACTATCGCTGCGCATCTTGACAGCCCCTTATACAAACATCATCTCCGTTAATTTTTTTCAGCTATTGTGCATCCTTTGAGGCCTTTGGGATGACTGCCTCCATCATTGAAGACTTTGGCTTGTTTGTTCGCACCATCCTAAAATTGTAGGATTCTTTTTACTTAGCAGCTGCATCACTTTTTCTAAATTTTTTTGTAGAACCCACAGCATTTTCATACCGATATTCGCTCCATACTTTGATACGGTCTTCTCAAAACTATGCCTGTTCATCTGCACATGCCGCTCCACCTAAAATCATGCATCTTCGATGTTGATGCTGGGATATAGATCCTCCCTTTGCTCTGAACTCATGTCATATCTTCCTCCACCTATGAAGCTACCTCTGCCCGGTGCTTCATCTGAAATCGAAGTCCTCCTAATATCGTAGAAGATCCTGACTCTGTACCTGAGTTTCTCGAAGCCAACCATTCAACGCTGTACTGCTGAGCCTATCGCTGCATCTTGAATATCATCGCTGCTCCTTCAGATCCTCTGCACTCCATGGACCTCTCTGAAGCCATCTTGGATATACTGCACCTTATAAGCTCCTCTAAAACACACAGGAGCTCATCCAACTCCTTTAACTTAGTGATTGAATCCTACAGAATTTCATCCTAGCACTTCTCCTCTTCTACCCCTACACAAACCATCGCTTCAATTTCATCCGGAGAAACTACAGCTCAAATCCTATCCTGGGCTTAGACCCATCTATCTCATCCCAAGGCTTCTGAGACTCCTTGGCTCTCCCTGAGACCTGCTTCCGATCTTCTTGAGATACCTCTTAACATTCTCTGCTGAGATACCTTCCTCAGCTGCTGTACCACCGAATCTCTCTCAGCCCTATGCCTCTAGGAAAGCACTACTGCAGCACTCTAGCACTCCCTCCTCGTCTCGATAATGTCTTCTTATAAGTATTTGGGTCTTCTCTTGCTACACATAACTCATCCTCCATCTGAATTGTGACTCTCCCTGGAGCTCGTATATAAGAAACCTGATTTAAGATGAAACGTCCAGTCTTGACCTACTGGACCTCCACCATCGCTGCTCCCATCTTAGATACTTCGCAACTCTATGGATACCTCCAAAATCATTGAGGACCTTCACCTCCTCTGAACCTGTTGTGATGCTCCATAGATCAACCATCTCTATCACCCCTAAGGCTTCGCAAATCCATGCTCTGATCGAACTATTGAATGCATCCCTGACTACTTCCCCGCCTTCTTACAATTGAAGGACGTATAATCGCTTCTTCAAACTTTCTTCGACCATTATCGCTTGAAAAATCTCTCTTTAACCATTAAACAGCCCCATACTGCCCATCTTTCTAGAGAACCCCACCACCTAACCGTCATACACCCCTATCTTTCCCACAAGATTGATCAACAAATCATGCACCCAAATCTTCTACCTTAGGAGAAACCCTCCTCGTTAATCTTCTCAACCTCCACCTTCAACCCACTGCTCCTAGTTAGCCAAACCACAGCAAAAACAAAAGTAGATCTGAGACATACCATGGAATACTTATACAGATTTCTGATTTTATGCTGTATGACTTCTCCTTCGCTTCCACAGACCATCCTGGCTTTAATACCAAATATTGTTTCAAATGGCTGCTCTGATACCAAATGTTGTTCCAGATGGCTGCTTTGATATCATCTATTATGAAAATTTAGGATCTTTAGCATGAACCTGAGGAGACTTTTGATGTTTTCTAAGTACAACAAACCATCGATCCATCATCTAGATCTATGATGGGGCACCTTTCTACTAGGGCTTGAGGGAGGTGCCCCCCTCTCTAGGACTTCTTTAAGAATCCTGGGGTGGCAACACTAGAAAGAAAAAAGAAGAGAGATTAAGGAAGAAAAGATCTATATTTTAATCCATACTAAAATCTTAATACAACCTATGTATTTACACATAGCCATTAGGTCTGGCAAAAAATTCTCCTAGCTAACCCAATACATGAAAGTACTCATCGAGCCCATGTACACCCATGTCTCCCATGCTCTTATTCCCTGGATCTAAACCCGATCTATACATGAGTTAACCCCTTTAAGACCTTATAAACTAAGCTTTAAGATTCCTTGGATTAAACCCAATCTAAGATCAAATAAAAAATTTCGTCCAGTTATGTTTGCCACTGTCGAGCCAGCTCTATGAAAAATCGAGTTGGCTCGACTGCATCTCACTCGAACACTATCTTCTATTTGCTTGAGAGGGCCGACTCGACTGCGTATTCAAGTTAGCCCGCTTGTGTACCAGCCTCTTATCTTGGCTAATACTTCTTCTGGCTTTGTTGTTTGCTCCATCTTGTGTTCGAGATCTTCGAAGTACCTACGAAGCCCCTCAAGATCCTCACACCTGAATCTCAAGTCCGTGGAGAGCTACACACCATCTCTAATCTAGGATAATTTCTCTCCTAGTCCTAAGACCACACCTATCCTAGACTCTCTAGAGCCAACATCCTGACTCCTCCTATGGCCTCCTAAGGTTTGGAAGCACCACAAATCCTAACCTGTAAAATCAAAAATTTTCTATAATGTATTGTTTTGGATTGATCCAATAAAATTTTAATAGTATCATCATTATGTCTAAGCTATTGGAATGTTGATTAGCTTCCAAAAAAGCATCTTCATATTCGATGTTTAGATGGATGAAATAGCAGAACTGTATATTGGATCGAGTGACATTTTCATATCCAAAAGTATAATATTTGCTTATACCCAATATTCATATCTTATTAGATTCACTATGTTAAGAAAAATAACTTGAATTCTTCCATAACAAGTCCACAACGAGATTCAAAATGATGAACGGAGTCCAATGAGCCCAAAAATACTTTAATCGGAGTTCAGATAGAGGAGATATATGCGAAAGAAGATCAGCAGCAGGTTGGTATGGCCCATAGGCTTCCAATAGGACCCATGGGCCGACGAAGGCCGATGGGTTGCAAGGGCCCAGTGTGCGGTGCGGGCCAGCCATGAGGGCATGCAGGCCGATGATGGGCATGCAACCTAGTGCCAGCATGCGCCACTCGTGGCCTAGCATGGGTGTAGCCCAGCATCGGCAAACACATGCACACGGGCCTGATTTCATATGGTCCACTCATGGCCATGGACTGGGGACATTTCCACCTCATTTCTTATGGTCCGCCATGGACTAGGGGCATTTTTCGCCCTATTTCATGCAGTCTTGAAGTTTTTTGTGGACCATTTGCACAATTCAATGGCTAGCATCACTCTCGATCAAGATCAAGCGGCTTAGGGGCTTACAGACATGGTCAAAGGCATGTTTGAGTTGCAAATAGAGATAGTTCTTCAATATGAACTCTATTTTAGGCTTATAAAAAGCTTGCAACAGACTGAGAGTAGGTGGGTGCATGTAGTTCGACAAGTTCCCAATAGCAGTTGAGAGTCAAGTTCGGTAAGTAGCAATCATCAAATCCTGAAGGGTGCCAGCGAACAGCAGAAGTAGGGGGCTTTAGGCAGATAGCTAGGCAGCAGACTGCGATCATTTCAGGAGGTCTTCAAGAGAGAGCTTTGTAAGAATAACTTCTAGTTAAGAGGATTGTATACGAGTATTGAGAGTGAATAATTTTTCTTTGTATTTATTTTTTTCTCATAGTAAAGCTTTATATGCCTTATGGAGGCAAGCCTGTGGACTAATCCATATATTTGATTGTGTTCTTTTTATTTCTTCTTTCTTTCTACCATAATATTCTACTACGAGATTTTCAATAATTGGTGTTGATGCAAAAATTGATCATTGTCAAAATCAGCTGGAGCGGAGGTGGACGAGGTCACCGTCGGAGACCTGCAAAATGAAGTCCTATCTGGAGCTGGTGGGGGGGGTGGCTCCAGCAGGATTCTTCGACGATCAAGTCAGCTCTGGGCAACAGAAATGGAGTGCTCGAGAATGAGTTTTACAGAGCTTGAAGAAGAAGAGGAGAGCTTAGAGCTTGAAGATCAGAGATTAGAGGGTAGAGTTAGCGTATCTGGAGGGTCCTTTATAGGCGGAGCTTAATTGATGGTGACGGCCATACCGTCTGATAGTGAGCCATTGGAGCCGCATGGAGTTTGGTACGAAGAAGAAGGCATCGTCAGGTGGATAGTGACAGTCATACTGACAGATCATGGGCCGCATGGGGCTGCTTACGGAGAGAGTGGTGTCGCTAGTAGTGGCGGCCATGTCTTCCGATCTCATCATCTATCGTAGATTGATGGCGATAGTTCATCCAGAGGAGCTTGGACTTATGAAGAAGTTCGATCGAAGGAGAAGCTCAGGAGGAGCTCGACCGTGGAGGAGTTCGATCGACTGAAGGAGACACCTGAGAGAAGTCTGACTCCTGAAGAAATCTAGCCGAAGAGAAAACTTGGAGGGAGTTTGGCTCCCGCAGGCACCTGGCTGGAACGATGCGGAGAGAGTTTGACTCTCGTGGGAGTCCGACTAAAGCTCAATGGTTGAGGAGTTCGGCTAAAGCCCAACCGCTGGAAGTCCGAAGGAGCTCGACCGCTAAGCAATTCGGTTGGTTGCTAGGAGTCCGAAGGAGCTCGACCGCTAAGCAGTTTGAAGAAGCTCGACCGCTAAGAGTTCGATCGGCTGTAAGAGTTCGGTCAAGACCCATCTGCTGAAGCTTTTCAATGGCTACTGGTCGTATTAGGCTGGGCACCGAATTTGACTTTGGTAGGAGCAGGGTTTATCCCCAATAATAGTCCCCCCACTCTCGAGTTCGAAACTCGAAGGATGGGAGTGCAGAAGAGGCGACTGCCAAAATTCTCTTTCGGACTCTGTGCTGATTTAGGTCGAAGCTCGGAGGGAAGATTTCATCTCCAACCAAAGTTGAGGCCCGGGGGAGACCTCATCTCCAGCCGAGGTTGATGCGGACACTCAGGAAGATCTTATCTCCTGCAACCGAGATTAATACGGGAGCTTAGAAGAGATCTGATCTCAGAATGAGGTTGTCTCCGATCTTATCTCTAGCTGAGATTATCTTGGCCGTTCGAAAGAGATATTATCTCTGGCCAAGGTTGAAGTTGAAGCTCTGATCGAGGTTGAAGCTGAAGCTCTGGCCGAGGTTAAAGTTGAAGCTCTTCGACCGAGGTTGACACGGTTGCTCGGGAGAGATCTTATCTCTAGTCGAGGTTGACTCGATTGCTCGGGAGAGATCTTATCTCTGGTTGAAGTTGCTTCTTAGGAGAGATCTTATCTCTAGCCGAGGTTGTCGCTCGGGAGAGATTTTATCTCTGACTTTTCTTGGAGAGATCCTATCTCTAGCCTAGGTCGCTTCTTAGAAGAGATCTTATCTCTGATCGAGGAGAGATCTTATCTCTGATCGAATTGCTTCTCGGGAGAGATCTTATCTCTGATCGAGGTTGTCGTTTGAAAAGAGATCTTATCTCTGGCCGAAGTTCTTCTCGGGAGAGATCTTATCTTCTGACGAGATTGCTTCTCGAAAGAGATTTATCTCTGACCAAGGTTGTCGCTCGGGAGAGATCTTATGTCTGACCGAGGTTGCTTCTTGAAAGAGATCTTATCTCTGATCGAGGTTGTCGCTCGGGAGAGATCTTATCTCTGATCGAGATTGCTTCTTGGAGAGATCTTATCTGTAGTCGAGGTTGTCGCTCGGGAGAGATCTTATCTCTGGCGAAGTTGCTTCTCGACTAGAGATCTTATCTCTGGCTTGAGGTTGTCACTCGGAAGAGATCTTATCTCTGATCGAAGTTGCTTGTTGAGAGAGATTGCTTTTCGAAAGAGATCTTATCTCTGACCGAGGTTGTCGCTCGGAGAGATCTTATCTCTGATCGAGGTTGCTTTCTCGAGAGAGATCTTATCTCTGATCGA
This sequence comes from Cocos nucifera, assembly GCA_006176705.1. Lineage (NCBI taxonomy): Eukaryota > Viridiplantae > Streptophyta > Magnoliopsida > Arecales > Arecaceae > Cocos > Cocos nucifera. The sequence goes on from QRFJ01000193.1 coordinate 977,620, forward strand.
AGTGTTTTCTCGAAAGAGATCTTATCTCTAGCCGAGATTGTCGCTCGGAGAGATCTTATCTCTGATCGAGGTTGTCGCTCAGAAGAGATCTTATCTCTGATCGAAGTTACTTCTCAGAAGAGATCTTATCTCTGGTCGAGGTTGCTTCTCGAGAGAGATCTTATCTCTAGCCGAGGTTGTCGCTCGGGAGAGATTTATCTCTGGCCAAAGTTGCTTCTCGGAAGAGATCTTATCTCTGACCGAGGTTGCTTCTTGGGAGAGATCTTATCTCTAGCCGAGGTTGTCGCTCGAGAGAGATCTTATCTCTGGCCGAGGTTGCTTCCAGATCTTATCTCTAGCTGAGGTCGCTTCTCGGAAGAGATCTTATCTCTAGTCGAGGTTGTCGCTCGAGGTTGCTTCTCGGGAGAGATCTTTATCTCTAGTTGAGGTTGTCGCTCGGGAGAGATCTTATCTCTGATCGAGGTTGTCGCTCGGGAGAGATCTTATCTCTGACCAAAGTTGCTTCTCGGGAGAGATCTTATCTCTGATCGAGGTTGTCGCTCGGAAGAGATCTTATCTCTGACCGAAGTTGCTTCTCGGAAGAGATCTCTGTCGAGGTTGCTTCTCAAGAGAGATCTTATCTCTAGCCAAGGTTGTCACTTGGAAGAGATCTTATCTCTGATCGAGATTATCGCTCGGGAGAGATCTTATCTCTGATCGAAGTTACTTATCGGGAGAGATTCTTAATCTCTGGCTGAGGTTGCTTCTCGGAAGAGATCTTATCTCTAGCTGAGGTTATCGCTCGGAAGAGATCTTATCTCTGGCCGAAGTTGCTTCTCGAAAGAGATCTTTTCTCTGGCCGAGGTTGAGAGATCTTATCTCTAGCCGAGGTTGTCGCTCGAGAGAGATCTTATCTCTGGCCGAAGTTGCTTCTTGGGAGAGATCTTATCTCTAGCCGAGGTTGTCGCTCGGAAGAGATCTTATCTCTGGCCGAGGTCGCTTCTCGGGAGAGATCTTATCTCTGATCAAGGTTGTCGCTCGGGAGAGATCTTATCTCTAATTGAGGTTGTCGCTCGAGGTTGCTTCTCGGGAGAGATCTTATCTTTGGCCGAGGTTGTCACTCGGGAGAGATCTTATCTCTGACCGAGGTTGTCGCTTGGGAGAGATTTTATCTCTGATCGAAGTTGCTTCTCAGGAGAGATCTTATCTCTGGCCGAGGTTGTTCGCTTGGGAGAGATCTTATCTTCTAGCCGAGGTTTGTCTCTTGGGAGAGATCTTATCTCTGGCCGAAGTTGTCGCTTGGGAGAGATCTTATCTCTAGTCGAGGTTGCTTCTCGGGAGAGATCTTATTCTCTAGTCAAGGTTGTCGCTCGGGAGAGATGTTATCTTCTGACCGAGGTCACTTTCTTAGGAGAGATCTTATCTCTGACCGAGGTTGTCACTTGGGAGAGATCTTATCTCTGATCGAGGTTGCTTCTCGAGAGAGATCTTATCTCTAGTCGAGGTTGTAGCTCAGAAGAGATCTTATCTCTGGCTGAGGTTCCTTCTCGAAAGAAATCTTATCTCTGGCCGAGGTTGCTTCTCGGAAGAGATCTTATCTCTAGCTGAGGTTGTCGCTCGGGAGAAATCTTATCTCTGACCGAGGTTGCTTCTCGGGAGAGATCTTATCTCTACTCGAGGTTGTCGCTCGGGAGAGATCTTATCTCTGGTTGAGGTTGTCGCTCGGGAGAGATCTTATCTCTGACCGAGGTTGAAGGTCTTTGACCTGCCCGTGTAAGGATGAGGTTCTCCTCCTGTTCCTAACATGGTGACTATTAACTGCTTCTTTCCCTATCATCACATAGTTTTCGCATCCAGAGATAATATTATTGGAAGGAAAGAATTTTACTGAAGGAAAGTTACGGACAGCACATCCCCATTTCAGGATTGTGGGGGCGTTGTTCCTCTGAGTTTCCTCGAGCAGTAAGTTCCGTCCGGATGACCTCCTCTATCTCATGCTGGCCTCCTCAATTTGGAGCATGCTTCTCTTGGCTTTGATGCTGGGAGATGATGAATCGCCGATGTTCCAAGCTCCGTCCGAGGGTGATGTTGATGACGCCGTGAGGCGGTCGACCTTCCTATTTCTAGTAGCACCGTTGGTCGATCTTCTCCTACTTCAGGCTGGCGTCGGAGGAATTTACCCCACTATCCTTTTTTGACGAGCTCTTCAAGTTCGTCTTGGAGCTGAATGTATTCCTTAGTGTTGTGGCCGTGGTCGCGATGGTAGGGACATTACTTGCTTCGATTGCACACGTTTGGGGAGGCCGTAGTCCTTCCGATCTTGGCAGCTGGCTCTTAACTTCGCTGAGAATTTGAGTTAGAGGAGCGGAGCGTAGTTGCAGAATCTTTCGGAAGGAGGACTTCTTTGCGCCTTTCTGTCGGGGCTTCCTTGGTGGTGAGCTCGAAAAGTTTGGGCCTTGCTTGCGCTGGGGAGATCGTGGACGTGGCCGAACTTCATTCCATCTCCTTACAAAACCTGCGGGAGGACTTCATGCCTCTTTGTCGGAGCTTCCTTAGAGTCATACTCGAAAGGAAGTTCGGCCTTGCTTGCCCTGGGGCAGTCGTGAGCGCGGTCGAACTTCATCTCACCTCTTGTGAAATCTTTGTAGGGGGTTTCCTTGGTGACATACTCGAGCGGGAGTTCGGCCTCACTTGTGTCGAACTTTATTCTGATGATGAGCTTTGAGGGGGAGTTCGGCCTTGCTACCGCTGAACTTCATTTCGATGATGAGCTTCGAGGGGGAGTTCGGGCTCGCTTGCGTCGAAGTTCATTCTGCTTTCCCACGAAACCTTCCGCGGGAGAACTTCATGCCCCTTTGTTGGGGCTTCCTCGACGATGGGCTCGAGGGGGAGTCTGGTTGCCTTACTCACGCCGAATTTCATTCCGCCCTCTTTGTGAAACCTTCTGCGGGAGAACTTCTGCTCTCCATTTCTTCTTTCTAAGGGTGATTGATATGCCCAAATGCCCTTCCTTACGGTCGGTTCCTCGCATCCCCATGGTGGGTTCGTTGGCAAAGTCTCCGTCGGAGGTTGTCGTATGGCCTACATCATCTCGATGGGATGGGAGCAGATGGATCTGGATGGGATTGAGATGTGGAGGCCACCGATCGTCGAGTTGAGGCTCTCTTAGGAGGCATTTTCTCTTTGGGAGAGAACTCTGGTGAGGAAGAAGAGAGATCTCAGGAGAGAGAGAAATCATCGCTGAGTACTCCTTTAAGAATAAGAAAACCTCGGAGGTTCGGAGTGCCCTTCCTCTAGCACCAATCTGTTGATGCAGAAATTGGTCGTCGTCGAAATCAGCTGGAGCGGAGGTGGACGAGGTCGCCGTCGGAGACCTGCAAAATGAAGTCCTGTTCGGAGCCGGTGGGGGGGTGGCTCCGGCAGGACCCTCCGACGATCAAGTCAGCTCTGGCCAATAAGAATGGAGTGCTCGGGAATGAGTTTCGCAGATCTTGAAGAAGAAGAGGAGAGCTTAGAGCTTGCAGATCAGAGATTAGAGGGTAGAGTTAGCATATCTGGAGGGTCCTTTATAGGCGGAGCTTAATTGATGGTGACGGCCATACCATCTGGTAGCGAGCCGTTGGGGCTGCATGGAGTTCAGTACGAAGGGGAAGGCGTCGTCAGGTGGATAGCAACAGCCATACTGGTAGGTCATGGGCCGCATGGGGCTGCTTACGGAGAGAGTGGTGTCGCCAGTAGTGGCGGCCATGTCGTCCGATCTCATCGTCTATCGCAGACTGATGGCGATAGTTTGTCTAGAGGAGCTTGAACTTGTGGAGGAGTTCGGCTGAAGGGGAAGCTCGGGAGGAGCTCGGCCGTGGAGGAGTTCGATCGGCTGAAGGGGATGCCTAGAAGAAGTCCGGCTCTTGAAGAAATCTAGCCGAAGAGGAAGCTTGGAGGGAATTTGGCTCCCGCAGGCACCTGGCTGGAACAACGCGGAGAGAGTTCGGCTCTCATGGGAGTCTGACTGAAGTTCGATGGTTGAGGAGTTCGGCTAAAGCCCGACCGCTGGGAGTCTGAAGGAGCTCGACCGCTAAGCAGTTCGGTCGGCTGCTAGAAGTCCGAAGGAGCTCGACCGCTAAGTAGTTCGAAGAAGCTTAGCCGCTAAGAGTTCGATCGGCTGTAAGAGTTTGGCCAAGATCCATCTGCTGAAGCTCTTCCGTGGCTACTGGCCGCATTAGGCTGGGCACCGAACTTGACTTCGGCAGGAGCAGGGTTTATCCCTAACAATTGGTATCAGAGTTAGATAGTACCGAAGCATGGATTGCAGTAGTGGTGATAAAGATTAAAGATGGAGAAGATAAGTTTAATTAAGATGGAGATCAATAGGTTCGATCGAAAGGGCAATTTATTCTTATGGCAAGTAAGGATGAAGGACGTACTCATTCAAAATAGGTTGATCGACCCTCTTTTATACGAGGAGATGCCTGCCACTATGAAGGTGAAGGATTGAAAGCGGCTTTAGATGCAGATGGCGAGCACGATCCACTTGTACCTAATGGATGACATGGTAATCCATGTACTTGGCGAGACTTCTCCAATGGTAATATAGTTGAAGCTTGAAAAGTTGTACATAGTAAAGTCGCTCACCAACATGCTATTTCTTTGGAAGCAGTTTTATCAGCTGCGGAGGGATGAAGGTCAAAGAGTGCAGGAGTATCTATCCAACTTTCAAAAGATCCTCACCGACCTCTTCAGCGTTGGCAAAAAAGTTGAGGAGAAGTCTAAGGCATTGGTCTTGCTAGTATCGCTTCCTTATTCATATAAGTTTTTGATAACCATTCTTCTAGTGGAGAAGAGCATCATCAAGATAGATGAGGTCATTGCTATGATTTTTTAGAACGAGATTTTCAGAAGGAAGAACACAGCTTCGAGCTCAAATGGTGGCAGCTCAATTTTGGTAGTTTCTAGAGAAGTAGGTGGCAGTAGAAGAAGTGATGGGAGATCATGATGTGGGCGATCCAGGTCCAGAACGAGGAACCAGAGCAAGATCAGGTGCTATCGGTGCGATGAGTTGGAGCATTGTGTCAAGGATTGCCCACAACTTAAAGATTGGATGCAGGATAATGTGGCGATGGCCAGTAGCGATACAAAAGGCAGTGACGATATCCTTATAGTGATTGATAAAGTATCTACTTCTTTCTTCTAGTGGATTATGGATTTTGCTTATTCTCATCATGCATGTTGCAAAGATGAGCTATTTAATTCCTTGGAGACTAGTGAGGACACTGTGTTCCTATTGGATGGATCGAGTTATGAAATCAAGGGCAGTGGGACGGTCAGCATGAAGCTCTATGATGGAATAGTAGAGAAGTTAGATGAGATCTGATACATACCCAATTTTAAAAAGAATCTAATCTCACTAAGTAGATTGGATTTGATCGACTTCATATGGAAAGCTGATGAAAAAATCTTAAAAGTTATTTGCAGCAATAGGATGATGATTAGTGGAAGAAAGTATGGAGGATACTACCTCATGGTAGGGAGTCCAATACAAGATGAAGCTCCAGATGGAGATGGATCGGGCACGAGATGGAAGACTCGGGAGGATGACCAGCGATGTACTTTCCTAAGCAGGTATTAGGTCAGAAGGACCACAGCCATTATCGGAGATAGGATCGAGTGGCCTGGCTCGACTTCCATGTTTATCCATCCAAGATCAGTAGATGATTGCCCTAGAGAATGAGGGCACGAGACAAACTCTCAGATAGATGAAGATCAAATATCGAGTTAAGATGAAGATTGTTGATGAAAATATCTTGAATTCTTTCATAATAAGCCCACAGCGAGGTCTAGGATGACAAATGGAGTCCAACGAGCCCAAGAATACTTCAATCGAAGTCTAGATGGAGGAGATACGTATAAACAAAGATTAGCAGCAGGCTGGTATGGCCCATAGGTTGCCAGTAGGGCCCATGGGTCGGTAGGTCACCAGGGCCTAGTGTGCGGCCCAATGTGGCCTAGGCGGCACATGGTCCAATGCTTGCGAGCATGCATGCGGGCTTGTCGCAAGTGTAGCCCAGCGCAGCACACACAAGCATGGCCCAATGCGGGCAAACACGCATGCACGGGCCCGATTTCACATGGTCCACATGTGGCCATTGACTGGGGGCGTTTCCTGCCCCATTCCACGTGGTCCGTCATGGACTGAGGGCGTTTCTCACCCCATTTCACGTAGTCTTGGGATTTTTCGTAGATCGTTTGTATGATCCGATGGCTAGCATCGCTCCTGGTCAAGACTTAGGGGCTTGCGGACACGGTCAAAGGTATGTTTGAGTTGCAAATGGAGATAGTTCTTCAATATAAACTCTATTTCAGGCTTAAAAAAAGCCTACGGTAGATCGAGAGCAGGTAAAAGTAATTCGGCAGGTTCCCAACAGCAGTCGAGAGTCAAGTTTAGCAGGTAGCAATCGTCAAATCCTGAAGAGCGTCAGTGAACAACAGGAGCAAGGGACTCCAAGCAGACAGCTAGACAGTAGACTGTGATCATTTCAGGGGGTCTTCAAGAGAGAACTTTGTAAGAATAGCTTTTACTTGAGAGTATTGTATATGAGTATTGAGAGTGGATAATTTTTTCTTGTATTTATCTTTTTCTCATAGTGAAGCTTTGCATGCCTCATGGAGAAGAGTTCTTAGGCTGATCCACGTATTTAATTATATTTTATTTATTTATTTTTTTTTTATCATAATATTCTGATATGAGATTTTTAATATACTAATCAAATGATATATCACTAAATAAGTATAGCCACTAACATGTTATGACACTCGTCCAAAGAAGAGACATGATAATTGATAGATACAATATATATGATATAAAAAGTATCAGAAATTATATTATTTAATTTTTATTATTTTATATTTGATATTTTTTATATATTTTTTTTAATAATTATTTATGAACTGACTAGCAAAAATCCTCAATATTTATAGTGATAAGGTCCAAATTAATTTACTGCCATGGATAAATACTCAGCCCAAAGCAAATCAATAAAGAAGAAAAGGAGCTGCCCATGGGGGCATAATGCACATTATTGCACGACCTTTCTATTTAAAAAAAAAAAAAACATGCATCTAATTTTTCTTCTAATCTTTGTCGTGGCCCCACTTCTTTCAAAACCCTCTCATGCAATGAATTCTCTTCCCAAGTCTCCATGATCCCTCGTGCACTCCTCACTACAAAATGCTACACCACCACCCCACATTAATTCTCAACTTCTCTCTACTCATTTAATGCTACCATTTCCATGTCATAACCCAACCCCATCTTCTTTCACGCTGGAAGTTTCAAAGCTTGTATTCTCCCCTTCCATAACCAATTGCCTATACTTTTTAAGTCCCATCAAGCCCCTATCCTTCAATGCAACCCACTCTTCATGCGACTCATAAAAAAAAAAGAAAAAAAAGGAAAGGATCGGTCTTCACACGGTCTAGGGAACAGGGTGATGGTCCATGCGACTTATGCATGATTATATCATTTTTTTTCATAATGCGATCGGATCTTTGCGGGTGTTCACAGGCGCAATGGATACGAGCAGGTCTTAGCAAATAGGAGCAGCCCTTCACGAGTCCAAATTCCACTTTTAATCAAACTCTAACATATTTTATTCTATTTAAATCGCCTCTCCACACCACAACCAGACCAGCGGCCTTCACGGCCTCCTCTCTCCTCTTCCCTCCTCTCTCTTTTTCTTTCTTTTTTTCTCCCTTCTTCTTTCTTCCTTCTACAATCAAAATTTTTCTTATTCTCCATCAATCCTTCTTCTTCCGGTTGCCGCCCAAGTTCCTCTTCAGAGCTTCAGGATAAAAATTTTAGTGAAAAACTTTTCGATGGCCGGCTAGTTCATTACATTGTCAGAAGATCACTGTGATCTTATTTTGATGGTATTTCTAATGAAAAATATATAGAATTTCATGCATAAATTTTAAAATATTTTTAAAAAATAACTCAGTGGAACATGCAGATTAAACCATTTAATCTACAAATACATATAATTTAATTACTAAATCCTACATCTAGAATCTATAACATGTCATAATGCATTGTAAATCTGAAAATAAAAAGATTTGGTATTGATTAAATCAATACCCTAAATCTAAAATGATTCTAGATCTGAAATCTAGATCACATCTAGATGAGAGAAGAGATCAAATCTCTTATCTTACATGGATCATGTTGGGGATAAATTTCGCTCCCGTCGAAGTCCAGTTCGATGCCTAGCCTAACGTAACCGGTAGCTACGGAAGAGCTTCAGTGGACGAGTCTTAGCCGAACTCCTTCATCCGACCGAACTCCACAGCGGTCGAGCTTCAGTTGAACTCCTGCGAGAGTCGAACTCCCTTCATGCTTCTCCTTTGGTCGGACTTCTTCAGGAGCCGAACTCCTCCCAAACATCCCCTTCGATCGGACTCTTTAGCGATTGAGCTCCTTCCGAACTCCCCAGCGATCGAGCCCTAGCCGCACTCCTCCAGCCAGATGCCTGTGAGAGCCGAACTTCCTCCGCATTGCTCCAGCCAAACTCCTTCCAAGTTTTCCCTTGGCCGAACTCCTCTAGAAGTCTGAACTCCTCTGGAATTGATACATACCGAAGTCCATCGATCAATGCCTGCTTTCTCAGAGCCACAGCTATTAAATCTGGATGAAATATCGCCATCAGTCTGCCACAGGTGACGTGATCGGACGACATGGCCATTGGCGACACAACTCTCTCTGTAGCCAGCCCCATGCGGCCTACGATCCATCAGTATGGCTGTCACTATCTGCCTGACGACGCCTTCCTCTCCATACCGAACTCCATGCGGTCTCGAGTGACCCGCGGTCAGACGATATGGCCATCACCATCAATCAAGCTCCGCCTATAAAAAGGATCCTCCAGATATGCTAACTCTAAGCTCTAAGCTCTCCTCTTCTTCTGAAAACTCTGTCGAACTCATTCTAGAGCACTCCATATCTGTTGACCGGAGCTGATTTGATCGTTGGAGGATCCTACCGAAGCCACCCCTCATTGGCTCCGAATGAAACTTTATTTTGCAGGTCCCCGACAACGACCTTGTCGGGCTCCACTCCAGCTGATTTTGGCAACGACCAAATTCTACACCAATAGATTTGGCGCTAGAGGAAGGACCGCCTCTGTTCTTGAGGCCCTCTTGTTCTTAAAGGAGTGCTCAGCGACGATCTCTCTCCAGAGATCTTTCTCCTTCCTCTCCAGAGTTCTTTCCCAAAGAGCCTCCCAGGAGAGCTTCGACTTGGCGATTGACGGCCTCCGTGCCAGGTCCATCTGCTCCCATTTCAGCCCCTGGTAGCCCAGATTCTACCTAAAGCCACCGTAAATATGGAGCAGTTCAACCTGCTGGTCCAGCAGGTTCGTGATCTCGCCGAGATGATGCAGGCCGTGCGATAGCTTTCGATGGAGACTTTGCCAGCAAACCCGCCATGAGGATGTCAGGAATCGGTCTTAAGAAAAAGCATTTAGCCTAGCATATCAATCGCCCTTAGGAAGGAGAAACAGAGTAGAAGTTCTCCCCTAAAAGGCTTCATAGGAGGCGGAATGAAGTTCGACCACGCTCACGACCTCCCAGCATGAGCGAGGCCGAACTCCCCCTCGAGTATGTCATCAAAGAAGCCCCTACAAAGGTTTCACAGGAGGGCGGAATAAAATTCGGCCACGCTCATGACCTTCCCAACGCAAGCAAGGCCGCCGAACTCCCTCTCGAGTATGTCATCAAGGAAGCTCCGACAAAGGGGTATGAAGTTCTCCCCTAGAAGGCTTCACAGGAGGGCGGAATGAAGTTCGGCCGCGCTCACAACCTCCCCAACGCAAGCAAGGCCGAACTCCTCTTCGAGCTCGTTGTCAAGGAAGCTCCGACAAAGGGGCATGAAGTTCTCCCGCAAAAGGTTTCATAGGAAGTTTGACCACGCTCACGACCTCTCCAGTGCAAGTAAGGCCCGAACTCCTTGAGCTCGCCATCAAGAAAGCCTCGACAGAAGGGTGCGAAGAAGTCCTCCTTCCGAAAGGTTCCACGATTACGCCCCCCTCAACGCTCCTCGAACTCAAATTCTCACAAAAGTTAAGAACCAACTGCCAAGACCAGAAGGATTACGATCTCCCCCCAAATAAGCACGATCGAAGCAAGTACTGCCTCTACTATCGCGATCACGACCACGACGCTGAAGAATGCATTCAGCTCCGAGATGAAATTGAGGAGCTCGTCAGAAAGGGACGGTTGGATAAATTTCTTCGACGCCAATTTGAAGCAGGAGAAGATCGACGAAGGAGACTGTCGTAACCAGAAACGACAAGAAGGTTGGCCGCCTCATGGCGTCATCAACATTACCCCTAGGAGGAGCTTGGTACATCGACGATTCATCATCTCCCAGCGTCAAAGCCAAGAGAAGCATGCTCCAAATTGAGGAGGCCAGCATGAGATAGAGGAGGTCGTCTGGCCCGGAGCTTATCGTCTGAAGAAATGCGGAGGAACAACGCTACCACGACCCTGAAACATAAAGAATTTGGGGATGCACTGTCAGTAACTTTCTTTCAATAAAATTCTTTTCTTTCAATAATATTATTTTTGGGTGTAAAAATTATGTGATGACAGAAAAGAAGCAGTCAATAGTTATCATGGTAGGAACATGAGGAGAACCTCATCCTAACACGAGCAGATCAAAGACCTTCAACCTCGACTAGAGATAAGATTTCTCCTGAGCGACCTATCTCTCTCAAACGACCGAGTCAACCTCGGCTAGAGATAAGATCTCTCCCGAGCGACCGCGACAACCTCGACTAGAGATAAGATCTCTCCCGAGCGACCATGGCAACCTCGGCCAGAGATAAGATCTCTCTCGAGCGATCGATTCAATCTCGGCTAGAGATAAGATCTCTTTCGAGCGATCGAGTCAACCTCGATCAGAGATAAGATCTCTCCTGAGTGACTGCAACAACCTCGACCAGAGATAAGATCTCTCCAGAGCGTGGGAGTGACAACCTCGATTAGAGATAAGATCTCTTTCAAGCGACCGAGTCAACCTCGATAAGAGATAAGATCTCTCTCGAGCGACCACGATAACCTCGACTAGAGATAAGATCTCTCACGAGTGATCGAGTCAACCTCGACCAGAGATAAGATCTCTCCCGAGCGATCGAGTCAACCTCAGCTAGAGATAAGATCTCTTCCGAGCTTCGAAGAACCTCATCCACAGTCCGTTAGGAACAGAAGAAGAATCTCATCCTAATGCGAGCAAAGTCGAAGGCCTCGTTCATCTTAGACGAGATGGGGGAGATGCCCAGACAACGATCTTTATGTGCCCCCACAGCCCGTTAGGAATAGAAGAAGAACCTCATCCTAATGCGACCAAAGTCGAAGACCTCGTTTATTTTAGACGAGATGGGAGGAGAGGCCCTGACAACGGCCCTTATGTGCCCCCATAGCTTGTTAGAAATAGGAGGAGGACCTCATTCTAACGTGAGCAAAGTTGAAGGCCTCGTTCATTTTAGACGAGATGAAAGGAGAGGCCCTGACAATGGCCCTTATGTGCCTCCACAGCCTGTTAGGAACAGGAGGAGAACCTCATCCTAACGTGAGCAAAGTCAAAGACCTCATTCATTTTAGATGAGATGGGAGAGAGGCCTTGATAGTGGCCCTTATATGCCCCCACAGCCCGTTAGAAACAGGAGGAGGACCTCGTCCTAATGCGAGCAAAGTCCAAAGTCCGAGCTCCAAAGTTTACAACTCCATCAACCTCGGCAGAAGATAAGATCTCCCTCGAGCACCCGAAACAACCTCAGCCAGAGATAATATCTCTTTCGAGCGACCGAGACTACCTCGGCCAAAGATAAAATCAGAGGCAACCTCAGTCAGAGCGCACGAGCCAACCTCGACTAGAGCGCACGAGCCAACCTCGACCAAAGATAAGATTTCTTTCGAGCGATCGAGACAACCTCGATCAGAGATAAGATCGGAGACAACCTCATCTTGAGATCAGATCTCTCCCGAGCGTCCGTATTAACCTCGACTGCAGGTGATAAGATCCCTCCAAGGCAACCTCGATTGTTGGAGACAATGTCGCCCCTGAGGAGCTCAATCTCCGACCTTGACCGCAGGAGATGAGATCTACTTCAATCTTGACTGAAGATGAGATCTCCCCCGGGCTTCAACTCTAACATCAACTTTGGTCGGAGATGAGATCTCCCCCGAGCTTCAATCTGAATCAGCATGGAATCCAAAAGAGGACTTCGACAGTCGCCTTTTCTGCACTCCCTTCCTTCGAGTTTCGAACTCGGGAGTGGGGGGGACTATTGTTAGGGATAAATCTTGCTCCCGTCGAAGTCCAGTTCGATGCCTAGCCTAATGCAACTGGTAGCTACGGAAGAGCTTCAGCGGATGGGTCTTAGCCGAACTCCTTCATCCGACCGAACTCCATAGCGACCGAGCTTCAGTCAGACTCCTGCGAGAGCCGAACTCCCTCCATGCTTCTCCTTTGGTCGGACTTCTTCAGGAGCCAGACTCCTTCCAGACATCTCGTTCGGTCGGACTCTTCAGCGGTCGAGCTCCTTCCGAACTCCCCAGCGATCGAGCCCTAGCTGCACTCCTCCAGCCAGACGTCTGCAAGAGCCAAACTCCCTCCGCACTCCTCCGACCGAACTCCTTTCGAGCTTCCCCTTGGTCGAACTCCTCTAGAAGTCCGAACTTCTCTAGAATTGATACATACCGAAGTCCATCGATCAATGTCTGCTTTCTTAGAGCCACGACTATTAAATCTGGATGAACTGTTGCCATCAGTTTGCCACAAACAACGTGATCGGATGACATGGCCACTGGCGATACCACTCTCTCCGTAGCCAGTCCCGTGCGGCCCACGACCCATCAGTATGGCTGTCACTATCCGCCTGACGATGCCTTCCTCTTCGTACCGAACTTCATGCGGCCCTGAGCGATCCACGATCGGATGATATGGCCATCACCATCAATCAAGCTCCGTCTATAAAAAGGACCCTCCAGATATGCTAACTCTAAGCTCTCCTCTTCTTCTGAAAACTCTGCCGAACTCATTTCAGAGCACTCCATATCTGTTGGCCAGAGCTGACTTGATCGTCGGAGGGTCCTACTGGAGCCACCCCCCATCGGCTCCAAACAGAACTTTGTTTTGCAGATCTCCGACGGCGATCTCGTCGGCCTCTACTCCAGCTGATTTCGGCGATGATCAGATTTTACACCAATAGATCAAAAACTTCATGGTTGATTTTCATTATTGCCTTTGAAGCCACACACATGTTTGACCTCTACAGATGATCCATATGAGGCTGCAACAAAATTAGAGATTAGTCGAACAAATATCCGCTCGAAGTGCTAACTTCTTACAGATCCCTCTGGATGATTAATGTAAAATTTATTCTTCGGATCTCTTGAACATTCCAAGAGATGAAGAATAAGAGAATGATTAGATGAGAAATCCAATATTTAGATTTTTTAAAAATTAAAAATTAAATACATTAGAAAAGGATCCTAAGAGAAGATAAATCTTTACTTTCAGAACATCAACGACTGATGTCCTGAAAATATCCTTATGCTAGGATAAAGAAAAGACCTTCTCTCCTAGGCTTTTCTCATGTTTTCAGATCTCACACACTCTGAATTTTTTCATAGAAAAATCATACAAAAATATAGAAAAAAAGAGTTCTCAAAGAAACCCTAAGAGAAGACATTCTTCTCGTTTTCTTCTCTCATCAGGACATGATCAGATCATTTCCAAAATTGATCTTCATGTCCCAACATCTTGGAGCACAGATCTCAATGCCCTCATCCTTTCTCTTTTTAGATTTTTATTATATAAAAATAGATCAAAAATAAAGGATAAAGATTTTTAAACAAAATCACAAGAAAAGATAATCTTCTCTCTTACCTTGTCTCTTTAAGACATCAACCTTTGATGTCATAATTGAAGGCTCTTCTCTAAGATTTTTGGTGCCTGAATCTCCCATGCCTCTAAGCCTCTTTCTTCAGATTTTTGCCATGGAATATCACTAGGTTTTGACACCCAAAGATAATAGAAAGAGGCATCCCAAGATAATAGAAAGACTAGGTCAAAATGTCCTAGTCAAACAAGAAAATAAGGAAGAGTTTGGGGGCGTCCAACTCTTGGATGCCTCCCCACAATTTTGTGCATGGAAAGAAGGAAGTTTTCACCCAAGAAGAGAAAAATATGGTGACAAGGAAATAAGAGTTGGTGTGGGTTATTTTCCAAAGAGAGGGGAAGAGAGTTTTAACAAAAAAATACTCTTCCTAAGTTTGACTCATTCAAACTAACTACTAATTTTGACCAAGTCAAATTCAAATCCAAAACCTGAGATTATAGGGCATGGGAAATCATTCCTTAGGCATGAAAATCATAGAAAAAAAATTGAAATTAAATTTATGGGCGTGGAACCTTTAATATGGCGCAAGGAAAGGAGACAAGGAATTTTAGTCTAACTAGGATTCTCATGTATTGACTGGGTCAAACTAATTTTAAATCTAACTAAAATAAGATTAGTACAATCCTAATTATGAGCTATCCTAGTCCAACTAAAAATCTAATTAAGTCAAGTTTAAATCATATTTAAATCTGATTTAAATATTAAGTCAATTAAAAATTAGGTGCACTCAAATCCTAGTTCAACTAGGAATTATTTTTTTTTGCAATTGACTTATCCAATAAACTAATTAAACTTAATCTAATTAAGTCTAAATCAATTTTAATTAAATCTAAATCAATTAGCCTTGATCTCAACCTGATTGCTCAATAAAATTGAGCCAATTAGCAATCCAATTACTAATCGATCCTCCTACAAAACCTGCATTAGGTCAAACATCAATCGCATTGAATATTTGATCTCAGAATGATTCTCAATCATTGATTAATCATTTGATTAAGTTACAATATCTAATGTGTATGATCCTATAGGTTCGAACCTAAGTTGGTAGCATAAAAATTAATTTCTGTACCAATCGTAGTAACCATCTAGCAATGGTTTCTGATATCTGGATAGGGTGAATGTATGCAGAGCAATATTCTTAGAACCTTGATCCATGGTTATCATATAATTTATCTCTATGATCAATAATGCTCAAGATGACTTCGAGTACGCTGTCAATCACTCATATAAGTCATCTCTATTATGTCTCAAAATCTTATAAATTTCATGGCTTCTCATAAGGATTATCCAGGCCTAGGTTTTACTAAATTGAAATACAATGAGTCATTCTCTTTCTGGTGCTAATCAGGAGTGGTCGATCCCATTTTGACTCATACACTAATTTTACAAGTACTTGATTGTACTCAAAAATCTTTCGAACCTATATTAAAAATACAGACAATCCAGCATCAAAGTACAGTGAGTTGCTTGCAAGTCATCGTAGTGATCTCAGATCGGAGGAACACTTATATTCATTGGCCTTAGCTAGCTACTCTTGATAGTAGAGTGCTACATTGATCATGTTCAGTGCAGATGTACTTCTACATCTCACCTGGATGCCATATCAGTGTCTCCACATCATTTGGTTATGAGGACAACCAACGTATATGGCATACAGCGATTTATACTTGATAAGTTATTATCCTTTTTAATAATTTATCATTTGATCGTGAATAATTTAAGAACCATCCGATAAATTCTTCTTTATCGATTGATTATGGTTCTAAGGACTTCATAATAATTTAGGAGTTCATTTAAGAAAGATAGAACTTTGATGATGAACCAACCAAATAACTATTATTATTAAATAATTCATATACTAATTTCAATCATCTACTACTTAGATGATTAGCTTTAGGATATATTTTTCAATAACTCTCACTTAGACTAAAGCCAATCAGAACGATATCAAATATTCTATCTTCCACTTGAGTTTATAGAACTTCTTAGTTCTATGGGTTTAGCAAATGAGTCAGTCAAGTTCTTCTTTTTCATTAATCTTTCAAAGATCGACGTCATCCTGATCTAAAATCAAAGATGATAATGATGTAGAATATGCTGGTCTTTTGGTTCTTTAGCCTAAGCTATGGCTCTAGTGCTATGATAGAACTGAACCATCGATGGAGGGTGCCACTCTCAATCTGTTAATTAAGCTCAGCAATTATATAGCTTACATGGCAGCATCATATGCCATGATGTACTCTACATCACTAACTGAATAGGCTAAAGTATCTTGCTTAGAACCTTTCCAGCAGATTGCACCTACAATTAGGGTATGACTCGATATTTTTTTGTTGTCATCTTATTCTGATTGAAATTAAAACATCCACATATTTTAAGTCAGTATTTTCATATTTGAGTCATTGGATCTTAGTATTTTTTAAATACATGAGGATTGTCTATACAATCTTTCAATAATCCTTATTTAGATCAGACTGGTATCTACTCACTACGTTAGTGAGTATACCATATATGATTTTGAACATGAAAAAAATAGATGACAGTCAAGTCTTTATTCCTTACAATACTAAAATTTCATTCTCAATTAAGAGAATTTCATCCATAGATAATATAAGGAATAACACTACAGAATATTTTGCTTACTTACAAATGTAGGATTTATCTTTATTCATAACAAAGACATGCGTTCAAAACGTATGTTCCAAAACTGAGATAATAGTCAAATGGGCTTTACAGATCTTTATCTTTCTATCTACGCTACTCTGATCCTTTTAAAAATTCATTCACATCTAATGAATTTTATCCTTTCAGGTGAATCATCTAGTATCCACACACTATTAATTTTCATGAACTTTAATTTGAATTATATGGCTCCAAGTCACTTCTCAGTGTCAGACCACTGCATTGCATCCCTATAGATGATCGGATTCTTGTTGTTCTCATTAAGCTCAATAAGATCGCCGTTCCGAACCAAGATACTAAAGTATCGATCCGACTAATACAGTACTCTACCGGATCTTTTTAAAGGTGCTACTTTAATGGGCTCCAAATTTGATCTGATCAAATCTGGTTCTGTAGGTTTATTAGATTATGTCGGTTCATTTCTATCAGTCAAATTTTCTCAAGTTTAACTTAACAGGCATTAGTTCCTTCTTTAGCAAACTCCTTTCCAAAAGGAATGCTCTTTTGCTGATGAACATCTTATATTCTTCAGTATGGTAGAATTAATAACCCTCAAATACCTATTGGATCAGGACCTAAGTTTATCTACCTGCAAATCTTTGACATAGGCCAATCAACTCCAAACCCAAAGGTGAGAGAGTTTAGGTCTACGTCCGATTCATATCCCATATGGAGTCTTTTCAATAGATTTACTTGGTATATTTTTAGAGTAAAATTAGTAGTCACAACAGCACAACCTTAAAATAGGCAGATAAGTGAATCCTATTATGGATTAAACCATATCTAATAAAATTCAACTTCTTCTTTTAGATACACTATGTTTCGAAAAAAAATCTACTAAGAGAGAATCCTATTCTCTCCTAGATATATCACAAACTTATTGGATAAGTATTCGCTTCTTCAATCTGATCGAAGAGTTTTAACATCATTTTTAGTTGATTTTCTATTTTATTATCGAATCATTTGAACATTTCAAATGATTCAAGCCAGATGCATCCATGCCATAATTGATCATCCATAATGAAATATTATTATCTTTCTTTGGCACTTAAATTCATAGGTCCACATACATCATTATATATGAGACTTAGAACTTTATCGACTCCTTCACCTTTTTCATTAAAAGATAACTTTATCATCTTTCCAAGAAGACAAGACTCACAGCTATCAATGATTCACAATCATTGATATTGAGATTTTCTCTCAAGCTAATATGTTTATCCTGTTCTTGTCAAGATGACTAAGCCTATAATACCAAAAATAGACATCTATAGCATAGTCTAACTTGGATGTTTATTAAATATGTATATTACACTTAACAGGCTGCATGGATGTTAAATATTATTTTTATTATTCATATATTATTATAATATTATTCATAATAATATCATAATAATCTTCTTTATTGATAAATAATAATCATCTCTGACCAAAAGGCCAATAGAGATCACATTTATCATAAATAATTGACAATGGTGACAATCACTTAAAATGATATTTTTTGAAAATAAGCTTGATAATTTCTAAAGTTAGGATTGGAACAAGACTTCCATCCCTAATATTTAGGTATTTCTCATCATTTTCAAACACTCCACTTACCTAAAATTCTTGCAATAAATTGCATAAGACTATCGGTATCCCATACCCAGGTAGTAGAATTATATACAGAAAAATTTTAAGGTGTTATCATATAACATCCTTGATGAGCAATTCTTGCTCCTTTCTCTTGTTCAGCCTGTTATGATTAAGAAAAGCAAGATAATTCTTCTTTCTATGACCCTACTTCTAATAATAGAAGCACTATGCCTGATTTGGATCAATTTTGGACTAATTATTTTAATCAAACTTAGAAGCCCCAGTACGAACCCATTCATACTACTGAACCAAATTCAACTTTTGATACTAATTATCGAAGTTGGATCCCATAAGTCATCACTATCTGGTAGTGATAGGAGTAATTAAGGTTTAGCCTTAATTTGAGAAAAGAGAACAATAACCTATTGTATATAAATTATTTTAAGCCTAGAGACTTGGACTTTAGTCTTAAGATTCTTTCATTATTTTATTCGAATTGGTAGCCTCTACCTCCAATTCAGAAAATTACTATAATTTTCTAGTACGTACTAGAATTCACATAGACTGCATATAAGCCTAACTTTGGTTGGCCAATCCATATGCATCTACATATAGGTTCATTAATCAATTATTTTTTAAAATAATTTTTAGTAATTTAATTTTACCTCAGAAATCTAATCGTAGGCTTTGGCCTCCACTATAAGGATCTGGTTAGGTCCAACTATTAACATGACCATACTTGGTGCATTTAATCAATGAATGATTAAGCCCAACTTTGGTTGGCCAACCTAACCACCATTAGAGAGATACTTTCAAGTTGTCATATTATGAATGATAATTCCACAAGTCAATAAGCACCAAGCCTTTGGGCCTCCAATGATTATTAAGTTAATGGATCCATTATCATCCAACTTAATGAAAGGCTATGACTCAGTTATCTCCATAATTTCATCATTTTAAGAATCTAATAATTTTAGAAAATTTAAATTATTTATGATTTAAAGATAGAAAAGATATGGACTAATTTATTCTCACTGATTTTACTAAGTCAAGTCCTCCCACTGATTTCTCAAGTCTTTGACAAGGACTAGGATCAATATCGATCCATGGGCCCCTAGATCAGTCTCACTAAATTTTTATATAACATGGATTAGCACGAATCAATGAGCAACCTAATCAAGACCTGATTAATCACATTGGTCAAATAAGTGAGATCGATGGGAGGATCTGCCAAGACTTGCCTTAGACACCATCAGAAATGGCTAAGTAAGCGGACTGTCAATTAAAAATCATCGATTTGGGATGCCAGACTTATCTTAGACATCAATCAATTTATCAATTTTGATTTAGTCTGGCTAAAAACTCAGACTCGACCACTGAGTCACAATCATATCCATTTGTTAGATGTATGAACTTTGATCAACTACAACTATTGAAGTGATCTATAGAAATAATATAATCCTAATTAACTATTAATTAAGTTTGATCAATTTCTTAACTAAGTTTATATTTAATCTAACTTTAGATCTAATCCAGTTAAGGATCTGATCAAAGCTAACCAATTTTTCTTTAACTCATATTTTATAAAATTATCTTAGGATCTTTAAATCATAAATCTAGATCTTAAATAATTACTTAATTCTCAATTAAGTTCAAAACTTATGAGTTTGGATTTATGAAACCTCAGAACTAATTTCTAACTTAATTATTTAAAATATTTTTAAATTGATAAATAATTTACATTGAATCATATTCAATATATGATTTTAAATCTAATTTATTTAAATATTTCGATCATATCTTAGGATTTTGAATTTAGAGTTTTGTAAAAAGTAAGTTCATAATTTAAATTCTATAAAATAAGTATGTCATACATATTCTAGATTCAAAATAAAAGATGTATATCGACATATGCAACAATAGGATCTAGATCTAAACATAAAATACATCATATGGATCAGATCATAAATCACTTAAAGTTAGATTTAAAATATAAAAATAAATTAAAAATTATTTTAGATCTCATCTAACATATTTATGATTTAGATAATTCAGATCAGCATATACTAGGATAATCTTTCTACTGTAAGAAATAAATTTTACAGCAGGACAAGCTTATAATCAATATGTCCGACCTGATATTATTTAGATCAAATCTAAATAATCTAAAATAGATCTAACATCTATTTAATTTTAGATTTAAAATTAGAGAATGAATCATAAAATTATTTAAATCATATCTAACTTATTCATGATTCAAAAATAGATCATCACATACTAGGACAATCTCTGCACTGTAAGGGATAAATCTTACAATAGGATAATCTTATAGTAGTATGTGCGATCTTTAGAATTTTATTTTTTAGATTTAATTTAATATAAATATGATCATTTATAAATGAACCTGGCTCTGATACCACTAATGAAAAATATGTAGAGTTTCATGCATGAATTTTAAAATATTTTTAAAAAATAATGCAGCGAAACATGTAGATTAAATAATTTAATCTATAAATGCATGTAATCTAATTACTAAATCCTACATCTAGGACCTATAACATATCATAATGCATTCTAAATCTGAAAATAAAAGGGTTTGGTATTGATCAAATCAATACTCTAGATCTAAAATGATTTCAGATCTGAAACTTAGATCACATCTAGATGAGAGAAGAGATCAAATCTCTTACTTTGCATGGATCAAGAACTTCATGGTTGATTTTTGTTATTATCTTTGGAGCTGCACACATGTTCAGCCTCTACAAGTGATCCATACGAGGCTACAACAAAATCAAAGGTTCGTCGAATGAAGATCCGCTCGAAGTGCTAGCTTCTTATGGATCCCTCCGGATGGTTAATGTAAAATTTATTCTTCGGATCTCTTAGATTTTTTAAGAGATGAAAAATAAGAGAAGGATTAGAAAAGAAATCCAATCTTTAAATTTTTCAAAAATCAAAAATTAAATACAGTAGAAAAGGATCCTAAAAAAGGTAAATCTTAGCTTTCAGGACATCAACGATTGATATCCTGAAAATATTCTTATGCTAGGATAAAAGAAAGATCTTCTCTCCTAGGCTTTTTCTATGTTTTCAGATCTCACACACTCTAATTTTTTTCATAGAAAAATTATATAAAAATATAGAGAAAAAGGATTCTCAAAGAAATCCTAAGAAAAGACATTCTTCTCTTTTTCTTCTCTCATCAAGACATGATCAGATTATGTCCAAAATAAATCTTCATGCCCCAACATCTTAGAGCATAGATCCCCATGCCCTTATTCTCTCTCTCTCTCTCTTAGATTTTTATCATATAAAAATAGATCAAAAATAAAGGATAAAGATTTTTAAACAAAATCATGAGAGAAGACAATCTTCTCTCTTACCTTGTCTCTTTAAGATATCAACCTTTGATGTCATAATTGAAGACTCTTCTCCAAGATTTTTGGCACCTCAATCTCCCACACCTCTAAACCTCTTTCTTCAAATTTTTGTCATGAAATATCACTAGGTTTTGATGCCCAAAGATAATAGAAAGAGGAATGCCAAGATAATAGGAAGAGGAATCCCAAGATAATAGGAAGATTAGGTCAAAATGACCTAGTCAAATAAGGAAATAAGGAAGAGTTTGGGGCTGTCCAACTCTTGAATGCCTCCCCCACAATTTTGTACATAGAGAGAAGGAAGTTTTCACCCAAGAAGAGAAAAATATGGCGATAAGGAAATAAGAGTTGGCATGGGTTATTTTCTAAAGAGAGAGGAAGAGAGTTTTAACAAAATAAAACTCTTCCTAAGTTTGACTCATTCAAACTAACTATCAATTTTGACCAAGTCAAATTCAAATCTAAAACCTGAAATTATAGGACATGAGAAATCATTTCTTAGGCATGAAAATCATAGAAAAAAATTTGGAATTAAATTTATGGGCATGGAACCTTTAATATGGCACAAGAAAAGGAGACAAGGAATCCTAGTCTAATTAGGATTCTCATATATTGACTGGGTCAAATTAATTTTAAATCTAATTAAAATAAGATTAGTGCAATCCTAATTATGGATGATCCTAGTCTAACTAACAATTCAATTAAGTCAGGCTTAAATTATATTTAAATTTAATTTAAATGCTAAATCAATTAGGAATTAGGTGCACTCAAATTCTAGTTCAACTAGAAATTATTTATTTCTTGCAATTGGCTTATCCAATAAATCAATTAAACTTAATCTAATTAAGTCCAAACTAATTTTAATTGAATCTAATTTAATTAGACTTGATCTCAGTCTGATTGCTCAATCAAATTGAGCTAATTAGTAATTTAATTGCTAATCGATCCTCCTGTAATACTTGCATTAGATCAAATATTAATCGCATTGAATATTTGATCTCAGAATTATTTTCAATCATCGATTAACCATTTGATTAAGTTATAACCTCTAATATGTGTGATCCTATAGATTCGAATCTAAGTCGGTAGCTTAGAAACTAATTTCTATACCAATCAAAGTAATCATCTAACAATGATTCTCGATGTTCGGATAGGACGAATGTATGTAAAGCAATATTCTTAGAATCCTGATCCATAGTTATCATATAATTCATTCCTATGACCAATAATGCTCAAGATGACTTTGAGTACACTGTCAATTACTCATATAAGTCATCTCTATTATGTCTCAAAATCTTATAAATCCCATAACTCCTTACGAGACTTATCCAAACCTAGGTTTTTCTAAATTGAAACACAATGAGTCATTCTCTTTTTGAAGCTAATCAGGAGTGGTCAATCCTATCTTAACTCACACACTGACTTCATAAGTACTTGACTGTATCCAAAAACCTTTCGAACCTATATTAGAAATACAAGCAATCCGACATCAAAGTACAGTGAGTTGCTTGTAAGTCACTATAATGATCTCAG
Organism: Cocos nucifera; assembly: GCA_006176705.1. NCBI lineage: Eukaryota > Viridiplantae > Streptophyta > Magnoliopsida > Arecales > Arecaceae > Cocos > Cocos nucifera. Next base: position 1,000,721 of record QRFJ01000193.1, read on the forward strand.
ATCAGAGGGACACTTATATCCATTGATCTTAGCTAACCACTCTTGATAGTAGAGTGCTATATTAGTCACGTTCAGTGCAGATGTACTTCTATATCTCATCTAAATGCCATACCAATATCTTCATACCACTTGATTACGAGAATAACCAATGCATATGACATACGGTGATCTATACTCGATAAGTTATCGTCTTTATTAATAACTTATCATTTGATCATGAACAATTTAAGAACTATCCTATAAATTCTTTTTTATCGATTGATTATGGTTCTAAGAATTTCATCATAATTTAGGAGTTCATTTAAAGAAGATAGAACTTTTATGATGAAACAACCAAATAACTATTATTATTAGATAATTTATATACCAATTTCAATCATCTACCACTTAGATGATTGACTTTAGGATATATTTTTTAATAGTTTTTATTTTTTATTTTTTATATTTTTTTTAATATGCAATAAAGATTATTTTTTTAAAATTTTTTTGTCTTTATTTTCTTGCATGAGATTAATCTGGAATAGTTTATGATCCTTGGAACGAGCCATAATCTATGGGTACGATTCATTCTCTTATGATAAATTATCTTTAGATTAATTTTTTTTATCATATCTAATTCAATTTAAACTAGCTTATAATTTTAAGAAATGGATCGTGATCTAAGGGTATAGGCCATGCTTTCTAAGATAGGTTATATCTTTATTAATTAGATATCAATTAAGATATATTAAAAAGGATACCAACTATCTAATAGGAGAGCAATTGAGATCCCTAGAATCTACCTTCATACTTGTAACTCAATGTTTAATTAATTATTTATTTACTTACTTTCTGAATTAAATTAAGTAATCTTTTAATTAATTTTTTATTCTATTATTTAATTTATAATTTAAATTATTTAAATATAATTAATATGATTCCTGAGGATATGATCTTAATTCATCCTATCTATATAGTTCAAGTTAGATTTTTTTTTTGACTGCCTATGACAGCGATCAAATTTTGGCACCATTACAAAAAATTATGATTTAGTTATTTTAAAAAATTAAATTAAATTAAAAAAAATTAAAAAAATTAAAAAATTATTTTTTAAAAAAATTAATTAAATAAAAAAATTTATACTAACACTACATAAGTTATCTAGGGGATTAGAGATCTAACCATAAAATCTAATAAGTAAAAATTTTTTATTTTTGATTGGACATCTTGCTTTGTTTGCATTGCATATCCATAAAGTACTTTAATGGTACAATCTATTAACTAAGATAAGATGAAAATTTAATTATTCTTCCTTGGTCCAAAAATCATAAATCTTCATATTGCATAATCTAGACCTTAATCTAAAATCAATTAGACATTGGCTCTAGGATACTCGAGCTCAATAGGACAAAAAAATCCTAGAGCTAGACCGAATTTGGATTGGTTAATTACTTGATGTCTAAGGCAAGTAGTTTAAAGAAAATAATTTTTAATTAGTTTCATTATTTAATTTGGCCAATCAGTTGGTGTCTAAGAAAAGCAACAAGTAGGAAACCTTCTATATCTTACACTTATTTGATCGAGTCAGTTAGTCAATCTTAGATTTGAAGTGCTCAAACATGGCCTTGGCAGTTAGGAGTTGTCTAAATTTAGAATAATTTTTGGCTAGGATTAATTGCATAACTTGATTGCTAACCCACAAACGTTAAAATCTAATAAAACTCCTCTCATCTTTTTTAGATTTAGGACTTTATAAATTCTCATCTTTAGAATTTTTTCATCCTTTTCTCCCATTAAAAAAATAAAAAAAAGTAAAATTAAAAAAAATTAAAAAATTCAAAAAAAGCTTGAATCTGTGCTTGATCCTAGATAACAATATGGATGTATTCATTAAGACTGAACCTTTTCATCAATTAAGTGAGTATTTTATCTCTTCTTCTTACACTTATGACCCTATACACCCATATATGAACCTAATAGAGGTAGAATCTATGAGATTGAAAATTTTATAGATATTTACAATAAGCTAGATGAATTATCTCAGAAAATTGATCATCTACTAAATATGAGATACTCTCCTATCTCATATTTGCATGTGTGTCACATATATTCAAATTCCATCTACCTGTCCAGTGAATGTTCAACCATTTATAAATCATGGGAGTTTGCACATGAGTAAACATACCAAACCTAAATCTAGACTACTTATTATAATTCTTTTTCCAATACGTACAATCTGGATTGAAAAAACTATCCAAATTTTTTAGAAACATGACAACCATTAATTGACTATAAACCTAGCTATCTAGAGGATACTTAGATGGCATACTAATATCAAAATGTTCAACAACCTTCTTCAAGTACTTATAGCTCGATATTTGAAGAGAAAGTTTTACACAAGTTAGAAGGACTAGAAATGAACACCAAGATTATCCACTCCCAAACTCAGTCCATAGTAAAGCTAGAAATCTAAGTCAGTCAGTTAACTATTGCATTTAATAGTTGGGAGGAGAAAGAATTATCTAGTTAGTTCGTAATTAATCCAAGAGAGCAATATATGACTGAGAGCTCCAATATTTATGACTTCCTTATAGAATAGTCTAATATACAAACTGAAAACTATTTTGAGGTGGATGTACCTAAAAATGTAATAAAGGAAGCTACTCCTAGAATTATTTCTTAGGACCCAGTGCATACACATTGGAATCTTTTTGGAGTAGATGATTTTAATATAGATGGATATACTGAAAATATGGATACATTATTAGAGCCACCAAATTTTAGCACAACTTTTTCATGAGCTAAAAAATATAGATCAATACCTACGCTAATAGCTTCCTCTCTAGAATTACTTTTCCATGGGCTGAGAAATATAGATCAATACCTGCGCCAATAGTTTTCTTTCTGAAATCACCATCTTCTCTATAACTGAAGCCATCCTTGGTCACACCTGAGTATACATGTTTAGAACCGAGTGATAGCCTTCTGTACCTATTGCATCATACTCAATTCTTAATCTAAAAATTTAATTTATAAGCATTTTAGAAGAATAAATTAAAAAAATTCTCAACAAACAAGGGTTTGAGAATAGGATCATAAATCATCTTCTTAAAATTGAAAAGATAAAACTGACTAAGAATGGGGTTGTAAACTATTTGTTGAAGATTGGAGACAAAATATTAAAATTTAATAATAATGGGATCGCAAGCTATCTTCCTGAGATTGGCAATCTAAAATTATTAAAATTTATCAATCTAATATTTGATACAGAATAGGCAAAATCAGTGGTCTGATTGAAGATCTTAAACTTAGCGCTTGTTGAGAGGCAACCCATTATTTTTTCTTTCAAATTTTTAGTTTTTATTTTTATAGAAAACTAATAAAAATGATTATCTCAAGTTGGGAAGAGCACATCATCAAACATCCTGTATAAATCTGATGGAGTATAATGAAGGATTTGTAAATAACAAACCAGGTGGTATCCCTTTTTGATAATTATTTTTATTTTTCTCTTCTTTCATTGAGGATAATAAAAATTAAGTTAGGAAGGAGAATAACTAACTTTAAAATTTATGAGTCCTCAAGTATGATTTAAAATAATTAGCATTATATATCCAAACTTTATTTTGACTAAGAGTTAATTAAGTACCATAATCAATTAATTATTAATGGTCTAGATAATTTTAGAGATACTGAAAGATAAATTATTAAAAAAATCTAATGAATAGTAGGATTTAGATCATACCAAATTTTAAGAGTAATTCTACAACTCTCTTCTTGCTGATCTCAATGAAGAATGAAAGTTGGATGAAAAGATTGAAATATGCAAAAATTTTTCTTAAAATTTATTTTTAAAAATAAATACATTGATTTTTCATCGAGTAATCAGATCTCATTGTCTAAGTAAGCAATAATATTCGCATAAAAAAGTGGGCAATGTAAATTAAAAAAGAGAGAGAAGAGTTTGGTGTTATCTCACTGAATAACTGGATCCTTTGACCTAAGTAAGCATTGTGATTCGCATTAAAAGATGAGGATATAAGAAATCGATTAAAAAAATAAAAAAATAAAAAATAAGGATGGACTGAATTACAAGAAGATAATAAATCCAACTCACATTAAGTTAGAAAATTTAAAGAGTAAAGTGAAGAATTATTGAAAGAAGATCTCAAAAATTTTTTATAGTTAATACTTAACCATTAACTGGATCGAATTAATAATCTGATGACGTACCTCTTTAATAGTTTAGCCGGATATCAGCTGTCGTTTGAAATATTTAGGATAACTTTTAATTCAAGGTTGAGTTAGTATATATTGCTAATTTATCTATTTTACTCGAGAATAAGTACAGTTTATGTTGGAAGGTGCGATAGATACAATAAATATAATATAAAAAGTATCAAAACTTATGTTATTTAATCTCTATTATTTTGTATTTGATACTTCTTATATTTTTTTTCAAAAATTATGGATCACGAAAAATTATTTATGAACTAATCAACAAAGACTCTCAACATTTGCGGTGATGAAGTCCAAATTAACTTGCCACTATAGATAAATACTCTGCCTAAAGCAAATCAATAAAGAAGCAAAGGAGCTGCTCATGAGGGGCATAATGCGCCTTGTTGCACAACCTTTCTATTCCCCCCCAAAAAAAAAAAAAACCATGCACCTTATTTTCCTTCTAATCTTTGTCATGGCCCCCATTTCCTTCAAAACTCTCATGCAATAAATTATCTTCCGAAGTCTCTATGATCCCTCATGCATTTTTCACCACAAAATGCCACATCACCACCCCATATTAATTCTCAACTTCTCTCCACTCATCTAATGTTACTCTTTCTACGTCACACCCAACCCCATCTTCTTTCATGCTGGGAGTCTCAAAGCTTGTGTTCTCCCCTTTCAAAACCAATTGCCCCTACTTTTTAACTCCCATCAAGCCCCTATCCTCCGATGCAGCCCACTCTTCGTGCAGCTCATAAAAATAAGAAGGGATCGGTCTTCATGCGGTTCATGCAGTCCAAGGAATAGGGTGATGGTCCGCGCAGTTTATGCACAATTATATCAAATTTTTCTTAATGCGGTTGGATCTTTGCGGGTGTTCACAAGCACACTGAATGCGAGTGAGTCTCAGCAAATAGGTGCAGCCCTTCACAAGTCCTAACTCCACTTTTAATCAAACTCTAATACATTCTATTCTATTTAAATCACTTCTCCATGCCACAACCAGACCAGCGGCCTTCGCGGCCGCCTCTCTCCTCTCCCCCCTCCTAAACAGCAACATCCTTTCTCCCTCTCTCTTTCTTTCTTCTCCCTTCTCTTTCTTCTTTCTTTTTTTTGCAACCAAAATTTTTCTTATTCTCCATCAATCCTTCTTCTTCCAACTGCTGCCCAAGTTTTTCTTCAGAGCTCCAAAATAAAAATTTCAGCGAGAAGCTTTTTGATGGTCGGCTAGTTCTCACATTCTCAGGAGATCACTATGATCTTATTTTAACGTTGTTTTCTATTATCCATCTTTTATATTTCTTTTTAATATGCAATAAAGATTACTTTTCTTTGCTATATTTTTATGTCTTTATTTTTTTGTATGAGATTAATCTAAAATGGTTTATGATCCTTGGAACGAGCTGTAATCTATGGATATGATTCATGCTCTTAAAATAGATTATTTTTAGATTAATTTCTTTTATTCGATCCAATTTAATTTAGATTAATCTATAATTTTAAAAAATAGAATATGATTTAAGGATACAGGCTGTGCTCTTTAAGATAGATTATATCTTTATTGATTAGATGCTAATTAAGACATATTAAAAAGAATACCAACTGTCTAACAAGAGAGCAGTTGAGATCTTAAGAATCCACCTCCATACTTGTAACTCAATCTTTAATTAATTAATTATTTATCTACTTTCTAAATTAAATTAAGTAGTCCTTTAATCAATTTTTATTTTACTATGTAATTTATAATTTAAATTATTTAAATATAATTAACATGATTCTGAAGGATACGATCCTAATTCATCCTATCTATATAGTTTAAGTTAGATTTTATTTTTGACCACCTACGATAATGATCAATAATGTACCTGGTTACCTACCAAAGTTAAATATCAAAAGATTCATTTACTTCGGATAAAATTTATTTGGTCTCATTATTTGATCATAACGTGAGCACATCATGGAGATAAGGGATATTGCAGTGTAGTTAAATAAAATTAAGATTTATATTAAATACATTCTTAATCCATTTTTGGTCCATTTTATTCTTACTTCTTTTTCATCGGAGTATAATCTTTTTAAGATTTCTCATAATATATATAATGAGAATTGGATAATTAATGGATTACTGTCCATATATGTGCAAAAAAAAAAAGAGATTGAGAGAGAAAAAGATAGAGAGCATGAATTTTGCTTCACATCAAGTTAGTGAAAGAGTAGGTAAAGAAAATGATATACCTAAAACAAAAAGGAATAAGTATTAGTTCTGGCATCATATAAAGTCAGCAATAAAGTTATGAAATACTTCTTCTATAGAAAAAAAGGGACACATAAAAAAAACTATATAAAGTATGAAAAGTAATTATGAAAAAAGATACTATTTACTCTTATGTGCATTTTGAATCTAATCAAGTAAATATTTCTAATTCTACTTGGTGCATTGACTCTAGTGCATTTATGCATATTGCCAGTGACTTGCAAGGCTTCTTATCAAGAAGACCTCTAATTTAAAATGAATGATTTATCATTACTAGAAATCAAGTACATTCACTTATCAAGGCAGTTGGACACTATATGATAGTCTTCGATTCTAAAATTGGTTTTCATATTCTTTTGAAAATTTTATATGTTATGGCATCGGAGGTTGGGGCGCACCTCTAAAGAAAGAGTCAAAAGCCTCCTAAAGAATATGATCTTAAGATCATTCAACTTCACTGATTTTGTAACCTATGTTAGCTACATAAAGACAAAGCAAACATAAATATCTAAGATGAGTGCTGGAAGGAGTGAAGAAACTTTAAAAATTATTCATACCGATGCATATAGATCTTTTTCTCCATATCTAATAAGTGAAAAGTATTTCGTCATATTCATTGTTGACTATTCACTATGTATACCTTATGTTTAAGGTTGATGTCTTGGATGCCTTTAAAGAATTCAAGACAAAGATAGAGAGACAGTCAAGAAAAGTAATTAATAGTCAAATCCGATATTGGCAGTGGTGAGTACTATGGTCAATATACTGAGATGGCATAAAGACCAGATCATTAACGAAATTTTTGAAGTAATAGAAGATTGTACCTTAATAAATAATATCTAGCACATCAGATCAAAATGATATAGCTGAAAAAAAGAATCAAATGCTTAAGAAATTGTTCAAACTATAAAAAGTTATTCTACTCTACTTATTTACTTATAGGGTGAGGCTATAAAAATAGCTACACATATCTTAAATAAGGTTCCTACTAAGGTAGTTCAAAAGACTCTTCATGAGTTATGGACTAGTATGGAATCTATTTGGGAATATATGGGTATATAAGGTTATCCAATTGAAGCCAAGATTTGTAATCCACAAGAAAAGATATTTGTTCTCAGAATAGTTATTTGGAGAGGTCAAAAGGATATACATTCTATTTTTCATTTCATACACCATAGATAATAGAAATTAATGAAGATAGAATTTTAGAGGATGGCATGTTTAGTAGGAGTGGTGAATCTCAAGATATTATTTTTGAAAAATATAGAAAATAAAATTTGTACTTGAAAGCAAACTGAAGTAGTGATGATTCCTATAGTTATTTATTAGGACATATTAAAGAGAGATCATCATTTCATCAAGTTTCACCTCATAAGATTTCTATTGCTGAAGAAACAACTATCTAACTACCACCATAAGGGGATTAATGGACAATTCTTTAGAAATCTATTATAATAAAAAAATCTATTATACTTTTAGATTATATTATGTATTTAATTGATATGAGTGAAAAGAAAAATGACCCTGAGACGTTCTTACAAGTCATGAATGATGATAACTCTTTACAATAGTTAGATGCTATAAAAGTGGCAAATCTCTATGGATAAAAATAATACCTGAAAATTAGTTGACCTACCTGAAGGGGTACAATCAATAGATTGCAAATGGGCTATAAGATAAAAAAGAATCCTAATGGTAAGGTTCAATAATATAATCACTTCCTTTGGATTTAAAGAAAATACTATTGATTAATATATATACTTGAAGATCAGTGAGAGTAAGTTCATAAATTTAGTATTATATATGGATGATATTTTACTTGCTATAGTGATCTTGGTCTACTTAAGAAAATGAAATAGTTTCTATCCTAAAATTTTAAGATAAAAAATATGGATGAAGCTGCTTATGTTATTGGCATTGAAATTTAGAAAGATAAATTCTTAAGATTATTTGGACTATCTCAAAAAACTTACATCTCTAGAGTACTAGAAAGATTTGGCATAAAAAAATCTTTCCTTGAGTGTGCTCCTATTATGAATGGTCATAAATTTAATAAACTTTAATGTCCAAGAATTAAATAAAGAGAGAGAAAATAAGATTCATAACATATGCATCTGTTAGGAGTTTAATATATGCCTATATTTGTATGCATCTAGACATTGCTTTTGTTATATCTATACTTGGACATTATCAACAAAATTTGAGAATAAAGCATTAGACAGCTACAAAGAAAAAACATGCATTACCTATAAGGTATAAAAGTTTACGTGCTCATATACGTTAGTCTGATCATTATAAAATAATAGACTATTAGGACTCACACTTTGTTAGATGCACTAATAGTAGAAAGTCTATTATTTGATTTATTTTTTTATTTATAGAGATGCTATATCATGAATGTATATAAAATAAAATCTTGTTCACTATATCTACCATGAAAATAATGTACGTAGCACTATATAAAATAAAGTCTATTATTTGATATATTTTTTTATTCAAACATTTCACTTACCTAAAATTCTTGCAACAAATTGCATAAGACTATCGATATCCCATACCCAAGTAGCAAAATTATATACAGAAAAATTTCAAGATGTTATCATATAACATCCTTAATGAGCAACTCTTGCTCCTTTCTCTTGTTCAGCCTGTTATGATTAAGAAAAGCAAGATAATTCTTCTTTCCATAATCCTACTTCTAATAATAGAAACATTATGTCTGATTTGGGTCAATTTTGGACTAATTATTTTGACTGGGCTTAGAAGCCCCAGTGCAAACCCATTCATATTGCTAAACCAAATTCAACTTTCGATACTAATTATCGAAGTTGGATCCCATAAGTCATCACTATCTGATAGTGATAGGAGTAATTAGGGTTTAGCCTTAATTTGAGAAAAGAGAACAATGACCTATTGTTTATGAATTATTTTAAGGCTAGAGACTTGGACTTTAGTCTTAAGATTCTTTCATTATTTTATTCGAATTGGTAGCCTCTACCTCCAATTCAAAAAAATACTATAATTTTTTAGTACGTACTAGAATCCACATAGGCTGCACATGAGCCCAACTTTGGTTGGCCAACCCATGTGCATCTATAAATAGGTTCATTAACCAATTATTTTTCTAAATAATTCTAGTAATTTAATTTTATCTCAGAAATCTAATCAATAGGCTTTGGCCTCCACTATAAGAATTTGGTTAAGTCCAACTATTAACATGATCATACTTGGTGCATTTAACCAATTAATGATTAAGTCTAACTTTGGTTGGCCAACCTAACCACCATTAGAGAGACACTTTCAAGTTATCATATTATAAATGATAATTCCACTAGTCAATAAGCACCAAGCTTTTGGGCCTCCAATGATTATTAAGTTAATGGATCCATTATCATCCAACTTAATAGAAGGTGTTGGGGATAAATCCTGCTCCTGCCGAAGTCGAGTCTGAAGCTTAGCCTAATGCAGCTGGTAATCACGAAAGAGCTTTAATCAAAAATTCTCTCCCTAACAGTCAGATTTATTTAGTGGTCGAACTACTCAGCGGACAAACCTAGCCAACTTTCTCAGCGGTCGAGCCCTAGCCGAACCTCTTCAGTCGATCAAACTTCTCAACAGCTGAACCTCTTTCGAACTTCTCCAACAGCCGAGCTTCTACGAAAGCCAAACTCCTTTCGGACTCCTCCAGCAGTCGAGCTTCTATGAAAGCCGAACTTCTTTCAGACTCCTCCAGCAGTCGAGCTTCTACGAAAGCTGAACTCCTTCCAGACTCCTTCAGTAGTCGAGCTTCTACGAAAGCTGAACTTCTTTCAGACTCCTCCAGCAGCCGGGCTTTTACGAAAGCCGAACTCTCTATTCCTTTAGATGGATTCCTACATGTGATTCCACTATTGAATGGTTACAATTATCACGATAATTACAATCAACATTTATCAAGTCAATCATGCGACATTTATTAGGATGGTTATGATAGTCATTAATCAAGGCAGTTACAACAAATTCTACCTATAAAAAGGGACTCTTCAGATACATTTTCTCTAAGCTTTCTTCTTCTTCCTGAAACTCTGCCAAACTCCATACTGAGCACTCCATTTCTGTTGGTCAGAGCTAACTTGACCGTCGAAGGGTCCTATCGGAGTCACCCCCATCGGCTTCGGATGCCATATTATACCGAGCTTTTTCATTTACCTTAAAGGGAGCAGCAAGAAACTAGTACTCGATATTGAAGCCAGGTACGATCTTCTCTTTTGATCGGATGAGCCATCAGTTCGTGGCTCACTTTGTCAGCAGTCGACGTCCGTGCCAAAGTTTGGATTTTTTGATGAATGTCAAGCAGAAGCAGGGAGAATCCATCTGGACTTATGTCATCCGATTTAATGCCGCGGCATTGGAGGTCCAAAATCTGGACCAATCTGTTGCAATGATCGCATTTAAGGGTGGCCTTCAGAAGAATGATTTGCTATTTTCTCTAGAAAAGAAGTACCCCAGAAACTTTGCCGATCTGCTAGCCCAAGCCGAGAGATATGTTCGTACGGAAGAAGCCTTTAAATTGAAGGACAAAAAAGTCGCAGGAGAGAGGTGGATGGATGAGTCTAATAAACCCACCATCGATAAAGGGCTAAGTGAAGTTCGGCCATGCTCATAGACTCTCCCCGGGCGCAAGCGAGCCCGAACTCCTCGAGCTCGTCATCAAGGAAGCTCCGATAAAATGGTGCAAAAAAGTCCTCCTTCCAGAAGGTTCCACAACTACGCCCCCCTCAGTGCTTCTAAGGCTCAAGTTTTGATGAAAATTAGGAACCAACTGCCAAGACTAGAAGAATTATGATCTTTCCCAAACAAGCACGATCGAAGCAAGTACTGCCTCTATCATCATGATCACGGCCATGACATTGAAGAATGTGTTCAGCTCCGAGATAAAATTGAGGAGATCATCAGAAGAGGTCAGCTGGATCGATTCTTTGGATGCCAGTCTGAAGCAAGAGAAGATCGACTGAGGGCGTTGCCATAGCTAGAACCATCAATGATAAAGGAACAAAAGAAAGGTCGATCGCCTCCCGAATCATCGACGCCATGTCTAGGAGGAGCTTGGTACTTTGGCAATCCATCATCTCCAGCGTCAAAGCCAAGAGGAGCTTGCTCCAAATTATGTGATGATAGGATAAACTATGTAAAAACTATGCAAAAACTATGTGATGACAGAAAAGAAGCAATCAATAGTGGTCGTATTAGGAACAGAAGGAGAATCTCATCCTAACATGAGCCGATCAAAGTCCTTCAATCTTAGCTAGAGATAAGATCTCTTCCGAGCGACCGCGCCAAGCTTGGCTAGAGATAAGATCTCTCTTGAGCATCCGAGTTTCAACCTCGGCTAGAGATGAGATCTCTTCCGAGCGCCCGAGCTTCAACCTTGGCTAGAGATGAGATCTCTTTCGAACGATCGAATCAACCTCGGTTAGAGATAAGATCTCTTTCGAACGATCGAGCCAACCTCGGCTAGAGATAAAATTTCTTTCGAGTGATCGAGTCAACCTCGGTTAGAGATAAGATCACTCTCGAGCGATCGTGCCAATCTCAACTAGAGATAAGATCTCTCTCGAGCGATCGAGTCAACCTCGGCTAGAGATATGATCTCTTCCAAGTGACCGCACCAACCTCGGCTAGAGATAAGATCTCTTCCGAGCGCTCGAGCTTTAACCTCGACTAGAGATAAGATCTCTCCCGAGTGATCGAGTCAACCAGAGCTAGAGATAAGATTTCTTTTGAGCGATCGAGTCAACCTTGGCTAGAGATAAGATCTCTTCCGAGCGACCGAGCCAACCTCGGCTAGAAATAAGATCTCTTCCGAGCGATCGAGTCAACCTTGGTTAGAGATAAGATCTCTTCCGAGCGACTGCGCCAACCTCAGCTAGAGAAAAGATCTCTTTCGAGCGCCCGAGCTTCAATCTCGACTAAAGATAAGATCTCTCCCGAGCTTCGAAAGCCTCATTCATCTTAGACGAGATGGGAGGAGAGGCCTAGACAAAGGCCCTTATGTGCCCCCACAACCCGTTAGGAATAGGAGGAGAACCTTGTCCTAACGTGAGCAATGTCGAAGGCCTCGTTCATTTTAGATGAGATGGGGGAGAGACTCTGACAACGATCCTTATGTGCCCCAATAGCCCATTAGGAATAGGAGGAGAACCTCGTTCTAACATGAGCAAAGTCGAAGGCCTCGTTCATTTTAAGACGAGATGGGGGAAGAGGCCCTGACAATAGCCCTTATGTGCTCCCATAGTCCGTTAGAAACAGGAGGAGAATCTCATCCTAACATGAGCAAAGTCGAAGGCCTCGGTCATTTTAAGACGGGATGAAGGCCCCATTTTGCTCGACAACAACAGGAGACAAGATCTTCGTTGAGCTTCAATTATACTTTCAACCTCGATTGGAGATAAGGTGCAAAGTCTTGAATAGGACTTCGACAGTCATCTTTTTGTGCTCCCTTCCTTCAAGTCTCAAACTCGAAAGTGGGAGGACTATTGTTGGAGATAAATTTTGCTCTCATCAAAGTCGAGTCTAAAGCTTAACCTAATGCAGCTGGTAATCACAGAAGAGCTTCAATCAAAAATTCTCTTCCTAGCAGTCAGATTTATTCAGTGGCTGAACTATTCAGCGGAACAAACCTAGCCGAACTTCTCAGCGGTCGAGCCCTAGCCGAACCTCTTCAGCCAGTCAAACTTCTCAACCGAACTTCTTTCGAACTCCTCCAGCAGTCGAGCTTTTACAACTCCTTCCGAACTTCTCCAGCGGTCGGGCTTCTAAAGTCGAACTCCTTCCAGACTCCTCCAGCAGTCGAGCTTCTACGAAAGCGAACTCCTTCCGAACTGCTCCACTTGGACTTCTGGAGTTGAACTCCTCGGATTTCAGTAGTCGAGCTTCTACGGAAGCCGAACTCCTTATAGACCGTCCTTCAGATGGATTCCTACATGCGATCCCACTACTGAATGGTTACAATTATCACGATAATTATGATTGTCATTTATCAAGACAATTACCATCGACATTTATCAAGTCAATCACGATTGACATTTATCAGGACGATTATGATAGTCATTAATCAAGACAGTTACAACAAGCTTCGTCTATAAAAAGGGATCCTCCAGATACATTTTCTTTAAGCTTTCTTCTCCATTTTGAAACTCTACCGAACTTTACACTGAGTACTCCATTTCTATTAATCAGAGCTAACTTGACCATCGGAGGGTCCTGTCGGAGCCACCCCCATCGGCTCCGGATGGAACTTTATTTTGTAGGTCACTGCGGCGACCTCGTCCTCCTCCACTCTAGCTCGATCCGATGTCAACCAAATTCTGCACCAACAGAAGGCTATGACTCAGTTATCTTCATAACTTCATCATTTTAAGAACCTAATAATTTTAAAAAAATTAAATTTATGATTTAAAGATAGAAAAGACATGGACCAATTTATTCTCACTGACTTCATTAGGTCAAGTTCTTCCACTGACTTCTCAAGTCTTTGACAAGGACTAGGATCAACATCGATCCATAGGCACCTAGATCAGTCTCACTAAATTTTTATGTGACATGGGTTAGCACGAATCAATGAGCAATCTAATCAAGACTTGATTAACCATATTGGTCAGGTAAGTGAGATCGATGGAAGGATCTACCAAGGCTTGCCTGAGACACCATTAGAAATGATCAAGTAAACAGGCTACCAATTAAAAATCATCAATCTGGGATGTCGGACTTATCTTAAACACTAATTGATTGATCAATTATGATTTGGTCTATCTAAAAACTTAGGCTCAACCACTGAGTAATGATCAGTATCCATTTGTTAGATGTATGGACTTTGATCAACTACAACTATTGAAGTGATCTATAGAAATGACATAATCCTAATTAACTATTAATTAGGTTTGATCAATTTCTTATCTAAATCCATATTTAATCTAACCCTAGGTCTAACCTAGTTAAGGATCTGATCAAAGCTAACCAATTTTTCTTTAATCCATGTTTTATGAAATTATCTTAGGATTTTTAAATCATAAATCTAGATCCTAAACAATTACTTAATTCTTAATTAAGTTCAAAACTTATGGATTTGGATTTATGAAATCTCAGAACTAATTTCTGACTTAATCATTTAAAATATTTTTAAATTGGTAAATAATTTACATTGAATCATATTCAATATATTATTTTAAATCTAATTTATTTAAATATTTTAATCATATTTTAGGATTTTGAATCTAGAATTTTGCAAAAAGTAAGTTCACAATTTAAATTCTATAAAATAAGTATGTCATACATATTCTAGATTCAAAATAAAAAATGCATATCGATATATATAACAATAGGATCTAGATCTAAACATAAAATACATCATATGGATCAGATCATAAATCACTTAAAATTAGATTTAAAATATAAAAATAAATTAAAAATAATTTTAAATCTTATCTAACATATTTATGATTTAGATAATTTGGATCAGTATATACTAGGATAATCTTTTTACTGTAAGAGATAAATCTTATAGCAGAACAAGCTTATAATCAGTATGTCCGATCTAATATTATTTAGATTTAATCTAAATAATCTAAAATAGATCTAACATCTATTTAATTTTAGATTTAAAACTAAAAAATAAATTATAAAATTATTTAGATCATATCTATCTTATTCATGATTCAAAAATAGATTAGGACATACTAGGATAATCTCTCCACTGTAAGAAATAAACTTTATAGCAGGATAACCTTATAGTAGTATGTATAATTTTTATAATTTTATTTTTTAGATTTAATTTAATATAAATATGATCATTTATAAATGAACCTGACTCTGATACTATTAATGAAAAATATGCAAAGTTTCATGCATGAATTTTAAAATATTTTTAAAAAATAATGCGGCAAAATATGTAGATTAAATTATTTAATCTATAAATGCATGTAATATAATTACTAAACCCTATATCTAAGATCTATAACATATCATAATGCATTCTAAATCTTAAAATAAAAGAGTTTGGTATTGATCAAACCAATACTCTAGATCTAAAATGATTCTAGATCTGAAACCTAGCCAGATCCCATCTAGATGAGAGAAGAGATCAAATCTCTTACTTTGTATGGGTCAAAAACTCTATGGTTGATTTTCGTTATTGTCTTTGGAGCCGCACACATAGTTGACCTCTATAAATGATCCACACAAGGCTACAACAAAATCGAAGATTCGTCGAACGAAGATCCATTCGAAGTGCTAACTTCTTATAGATCCCTCTGGATGGTTAATGTAAAATTTATTCTTCGGATCTCTTAGATTTTTCATGAGATGAAGAATAAGAGAAGGATTAGAAGAGAAATTCAATCTTTAAATTTTTTAAAAATTAGAAATTAAATACATTAGAAAAGGATCCTAAAAGAAGATAAATCTTCGCTTTCAGGACATTAATAATCGATGTCCTGAAAATATCCTTATGCTAGGACAAAGAAAAGACCTTCTCTCTTAGGCTTTTCCCATGTTTTCAGATCTCACACACTCTAATTTTTTTTTATAGAAAAATTATACAAAAATATAGAGAAGAAGGGTTCTTAAAGAAATCCTAAGAGAAGACATTCTTCTCTTTTTCTTCTCTCATTAGGAAATAATCAGATCATGTCCAAAATTGATCTTCATGCCCCATCTTGGAGCATAGATCTCCATGCTCTCATTCTCTCTCTCTCTCTCTCAAATTTTTATCATATAAAAATATATAAAAAATAAAGGATAAAGATTTTTAAACAAAATCATGAGAGAAGACAATCTTCTCTCTTACCTTGTCTCTTTAAGACATCAACCTTTGATGTCATAATTGAAGACTCTTCTCTAAGATTTTTGGTGCTTCAATCTCCCATGCCTCTAAACCTCTTTCTTCAAATTTTTGTCATGAAATATCACCAAGTTTTGATGCCCAAAGATAATAGAAAGAGGCATCCCAAGATAATAGGAAGACGGTGTCAAAATGACCTAGTCAAACAAGAAAATAAGGAAGAGTTTGGGGGTGTCCAACTCTTGGACGCTCCCCGACAATTTTGTGCATGGAGAGAAGGAAGTTTTCACCTAATAAGAGAAAAATATAGTGATAAAGAAATAAGAGTTGGCATGGATTATTTTCCAAAGAGAGAGGAAGAGAGTTTTAATAAAATAAAACTCTTCTTAAGTTTGACTCATTCAAACTAACTATCAATTTAGACCAAGTCAAATTCAAATCTAAAACCTAAGATTATGGGGCATGAGAAATCATTCCTTAGGCATGGAAATCATAGAAAAAAATTTGGAATTAAATTTATGGGTATGGAACCTTTAATATGGCACAAAAAAAAGGAGACAAGGAATCTTAGTCTAACTAGGATTCTCATGTATTGACTGGATCAAATCAATTTTAAATTTAATTAAAATAAGATTAGTGCAATACTAATTATGGGTGATCCTAGTCTAAGTAAGAATCCAATTAAGTCAAATTTAAATTATATTTCAATTTGATTTAAATGCTAAGTTAATTAGAAATTAGGTGCACTCAAATTTTAGTTCAACTAAAAATTAATTTTTTCTTGCAATTGGCTTATCTAATAAATCAATTAAATTTAATCTAATTAAGTCCAAACTAATTCTAATTAAATTTAAATTAATTAGACTTGATCTCAGCTCAATTACTCAATCAAATTGAGCTAATTAATAATTCAATTGCTAATCGATCCTCTTGTAATACTTGTGTTGGTGCAGAATTTGGTTGACGCTGGATCGAGATGGAGTGGAGGAAGACGAGGTCACCATCGGTGACCTATAAATAAAGTTCTATTCGGAGCAGGTGGGGGTGGCTTCGGCTGGACACTCCGACGGTCAAGTTAGCTCTGGCCAATAGAAATGGAGTGCTCAGTGTGGAGTTCGGCAGAGTTTCAGAAAGAAAAAGAAAGCTTAGAGAAAATATATCTGGAGGATCCTTTTTTATAGGCGGAGCTTGTTGTAACTGTCTTGATTAATGACTATTGTAACCATCCTGATAAATGTCGATCGTGATTGACTTGATAAATGCTGATCATAATTATCATGATAATTGTAATCGTTCAGTAGTGGGATTGCATGTAGGAATCCGTCTGAAGGAATAAGAAGTTCGACTTTCATAGAAGCTCGACTGCTGGAAGAGTCTGGAAGGAGTTCGGCTTTCATAGAAGCTCGACTGCTGGAGGAGTTCAGAAGAAGTTCAACTGTTGAAAAGTTTGGCCGGTTGAAGAGATTCAACTGAGACTCGGCCATTAAGAAGTTCAGCTAGGTTTGTCCGCTGAGTAGTTCGGCCACTGAATAAATTCAACTGCTAGGGAGAGAATTTCTGATTGAAGCTCTTCCATGATTATCAGCTGCATTAGGCTAAGCTTCAGACTCAACTTCGATGGGAGCAAGATTTATCCCCAACAATAGTCCTCCCACTCTCGAGTTCGAAACTCGAAGGAAGGGAGTACAAAAAAGCGACTGCCGAAGTCCTATTCAAGGCTCTGCACCTTATCTCCAGCCGAGGTTGAAAGTGTAATTAAAGCTCGGTGGAGATCTTGTCTCCTGTTATTGTCGAGCACAATGGGGGCATCTTTGGGGCCTTCATCCCATCTAAAATGATCGAGGCCTTCAACTTTGCTCATGTTAGGACGAGATTCTTCTTCTATTCCTAACGGATTGTGGGGGCACATAAGGGCCATTGTCAGGGCCTCTCCCTCCATCTCGTCTTAAATGAACGAGGCCTTCGACTTTGCTCACGTTAGGATGAGGTTCTCTTCCTATTTCTAACGAGCTGTGGGGGCACACAAGGACCGTTGTCAGGGCCTCTTCCTCCATCTTGTCTAAAATGAACGGAGCTTTCGACATTGCTCACGTTAGGACAAGGTTCTCCTCCTGTTCCTAATGGGCTGTGGGGGTACATAAGGGCCATTATCAGGGCCTCTCCCCCCATCTCATCTTAAATGAATTAGGCCTTGAACTTTGCTCACGTTAGGATGAGGTTCTCCTCCTATTTCTAAAGGTCTGTGGGGGCACATAAGGGCCATTGTCAGGGCCTCTCCCCCCATCTCATCTAAAATGAATGAGGCCTTCGACATTGCTCATGTTAGGATGAGATTTTTCTTCTATTCTTAATGGATTGTAGGGGCACATAAGGGTCATTATCAGGGCCTATCCTCCATCTCGTTTAAGATGAACGAGGCCTTTGACTTTGCTCACGTTATGATGAGATTCTCCTCCTGTTCCTAATGGGTTGTGGGGGCACATAAGGATCGTTATCTGGGCCTCTCTTTCTATCTCATCTAAGATGAACGAGGCCTTCGAAGCTCGGGAGAGATCTTATCTCTAACCGAGGTTGAAGCTCGGGCGCTCGGGAGAGATCTTATCTCTAGTCGAGGTTGGCACGGTCACTCGAGAGAGATCTTATCTCTAGTCGAGATTGACACGATCACTCGGGAGAGATCTTATCTCTAGCTGAAGTTGACTCGATCGCTCGAAAGAGATCTTATCTCTAGCCGAGGTTGGCTCGATCGCTCGAGAGAGATCTTATCTCTACTTGAGGTTGACTCGATCGCTTAGAAGAGATCTTATCTCTAGCTGAGGTTGAAGCTCGGATGCTCGGGAGAGATCTCATCTCTAGCCAAGGTTGAAGCTCGGGCACTCGGAAGAGATCTCATCTCTAGTCGAGGTTGAAGCTTGGACGCTCGAGAGAGATCTTATCTCTAGCCAAGGTTGGCGTAGTCGCTCGAGAGAGATCTTATCTCTAGCCGAGGTTGAAGGACTTTGATCGGCTCATGTTAGGATGAGGTTCTCCTCCTATTTCTAACACGGCCACTATTGACTGCTTCTTCCCTATCATCACATAGTTTTTGCATAGTTTTTTGCATAGTTTTTACATAGTTTTTACATAATTTTTTCTGTCATCACATAATTTGGAGTGAGCTTCTTTCGGCTTTGACGCTGGAGATGATGGATTGCCGAAGTACCAAGCTACTCCCAGACGTAGCATTGATGATTCGAGAGGTGACCGACCTTTCTATTGTTCCTCCATCATTGGTGGTTCTGGCTATGGCAGCGCCCTCGATCGATCTTTTCCTGCTTTAGACTGGCATCCGAGGAACCAATCCAGCTGGCCTCTCCTGATGAGCTCCTCAATTTCATCTCAAAGCTGAACACATTCTTCAATATTGTGACAGTGGTTGCGATGATAGAGGTAGTGCTTGCTTCGATCGTGCTTGTTTGGGAGAGATCGTAATTTTTCTAGTCTTGGCAGTTGGTTCCTAATTTTTGTTAGAACTTGAGCCTTAGAAGCACTGAGGGGGACGTAGTTGTGGAACCTTCCGGGAGGAGGATTTCTTCGCACCCTTTTGTCGGGGCTTCCTTAATGACGAGCTCGAGGAGTTCGGGCTCGCTTGCACCCGAGGGGAGTCCATGAGCGCGGTCAAACTTCACTCAGCCCTCCATCAGTGGTGGGTTTATTAGACTCGTCCACCCACTGCTCTCCTGCGACTTCTTCGTCCTTCAATTTGAAGGCTTCTTCCGCACGAGCATATCTCTCGGCATGGGCTAGCAGATCGGTAAAGTTCCTGGGGTTCTTCTTTTTCAGAAAAAATAGTAAATTATTCTTCTGAAGGCCACCCTTGAACGTGGCCATTGCAACAGACTGGTCCAGATCCTGGACCTCCAATGGAGAGAGAAAGAAGGATCGGTGCGAATGTCATTATGGTGAGCTGGGGCGACATGGCCGAGCTTCTCAATCCATTGGTCCAACTTCCGTAGTTTGTGATTGAGGACGTCGTCTTGGTCGCTGACTTTGGAGGGCTTTCGGCTACAGATGGGGAAGGTCTCCTTTGGAGGAGAACCATGATCCAAACTTAGATCCTCTGCTATCTGTTTCTTCTTCCTAATGATGATGGGCATGCCCTCCATTGGTAGTGGGTTTCTTGGTGGAGTCATCATCGGAGGCTACCGCATGGCCTGTACCATCTTGGTGAGGCCCTGAACCCGCTACATTAGTAGGTTAAACTGCTTCGGATCTGCTATGGCTGTAGGTGGAGCTTGAGTTACCGAAGCTGGAGTGGAAACTGATGTATCTGGATGGAATCTAGTTGTAGAGGTCGTTGATCGTCGGATTGAAGCTTTTCTGAGGAGCATTTTTTTTGGAAAGAATTCTAGATCACTGCTGAGCACTCCTTTAAGATCAAGAAAATCTCAAGAATAGAGGGCCCTCCTTCTAGCACTAAATCTGTTGGTGCAGAATTTGATTGACGTCGGATCGAGCTAGAGTGGAGGAGGATGAGGTCGCCGTTGGTGACCTACAAAATAAAATTTCGTTCGGAGTCGATGGGGGTGGCTCCGACAGGACCCTCCGATGGTCAAGTTAGCTCTGGCCAATAGAAATGGAGTGCTCAGTGTGGAGTTCGATAGAGTTTCAGGAAGGAGAAAAAAGCTTGAAGAAAATGTATCTGGAGGGTCCCTTTTTATAGGCAGAGCTTGTTGTAACCATCTTGATTAATAACTGTCATAACCATCTTGATAAATATCGATCGTGATTGACTTGATAAATGCCAATCATAATTGTCATGATAATTATAATCATTCAGTAGTGGGATTGCATGTAGAAATTCGTCTGAAGGAATAAGGAGTTCGACTTTCGTGGAAGCCCGACTACTGGAGGAGTTCGGAAGGAGTTTGGCTTTCGTAGAAGCTCGACTGCTGGAGGAGTCCGGAAGGAGTTTGCTTCCGTAGAAGCTCGACTACTGAAGGAGTTTGGAAGAAGTTCGGCTTCCGTAGAAGCTCGACTGTTGGAGGAGTCCGGAAGAAGTTCGGCTGTTGAGAAGTTCGGCCGGCTGAAGAGGTTCGGCTGGGGCTCGACAGCTGAGAAGTTCGGCTAGGTTTGTTCGCTGAGTAGTTCGGCCACTAAATAAATTCGGCTGCTAGAAAGAAAATTTTTGATTGAAGCTCTTCGGTGATTACCAGCTGCATTAGGTTAAGCTTCAGACTCGACTTCGACGGAAGCGAGATTTATCCCCAATAACTTACATTAGGTCAAACATCAATCTAATTGAATATTTGACCTTAGAATGATTCTCAATCATCGATTAACCATTTGATTAAGTTATAACCTCTAATGTATGTGATCCTATAGGTTCGAACCTAAGTCGGTAGCATAGAAACTAATTTTTATAGCAATCAGAGTAACCATCTAACAATGATTTTCGATGTTCGAATAGGACGAATGTATGTAAAGCAACATTCTTAGAATCTTAGCCCATGGTTACCATATAATTCATCTCTATGATCAATAATGCTCAAGACGACTTTGAGTATGCTGTCAATCACTCATACAAGTCATCTCTATTATGTCTCAAAATCTTGCAAATTCCATGACTCCTCACGAGGATTATTCAGACCTAGGTTTTGCTAAATTGAAACACAATGAGTCATTCTTTTTCTAAAGCAATTAGGAGTGGTCAATCCTATCTTGACTCACACACTGACTTCATAAGTACTTGACTGTATTCAGAAATCTTCTGAACCTATATTAAAAATACAAACAGTCCGATATCAAAGTACAGTGAGTTGCTTGTAAGTCACCATGGTGATCTCAGATCGGAGGAATACTTATATCCATTGATCTTAGCTTAGCACTCTTGACAGTAGAGTGCTACATTGGTCACGTTCAGTACAGATGTACGCCTACATCTCATCTGAATGCCATACCAATATCTTCACACTACTTGATTACGAGGACATGGCCAATGCATATAGCATATAGCGACTTATACTCGATAAGTTATCGTCTTTATTAATAACTTATCATTTGATCATGAATAATTTAAGAACCATCCCATAAATCCTTATTTATCGATTAATTATGGTTCTAAGGACTTCATCATAATTTAAAAGTTCATTTAAAGAAGATAGAACTTTTATGATGAATCAGCCAAATAACTATTATTATTAGATAATTCATATACTAATTTTAATCATCTACCACTTAGATGATTGACTTTAGGATATATTTTTTAATAGTTTTTATTTTTCATCTTTTATATTTTTTTAATATGTAATAAAGATTACATTTTTTTTTATATTTTTATATTTTTATTTTCTTGCATGAGATTAATCTGGAATAGTTTATGACCTTTGGAATGAGCCATAATCTATGGGTATGATTCATTTTCTTATGATAAATTATCTATAGATTAATTCTTTTTTATTATATCTAATTTAATTTAAACTAGCTTATAATTTTAAGGAACAGACTATGATCTAAGGGTATAGATCATACTCTCTAAGATATATTATATCTTTATTGATTAGATATCAATTAAGATATATTAAAAAGAATACCAACTATCTAACAGGAGAGCAATTAAGATTTCGAGAATCTACCTTCATACTTGTAGCTCAACCTTTAATTAATTATTTATTTACTTACTTTCTGAATTAAATTAAGTAATCTTTTAAACAATTTTTTATTCTACTATTTAATTTATAATTTAAATTATTTAAATATAATTAATATGATTTCTGAGGATACGATCTTAATTCATCTTATCTATATAATTTGAGTTAGATTTTTTTTTTGACCGCCTACGACAGCGATCAAATTTTGGTACCATTACAGAAAATTATGATTTAGTTACTTAAAAAAAATTAAATTAAATTTAAAAAAATAAAAAAAAAATTTTAAAATTTTTTTTTTAAAAAAATAATAAAATTAAAAAAAATTATACTAACACTACATAAGTTATCTAAGGGATTAGAGGTCTAACCATAAAATCTAACAAGTAAAAACTTTTCATTTTTGATTGGACATCTTGCTTTGTTTGCATTGCATATCCATAAAGTACTTTAATGGTGATGCATGCTAATTTATAGCTATGGCAAGTGCACCAGTCGATCAAATAATAAAATGAATGAGTAGAGTATCGTCCCTAGAGGATTGGAAAATAAGTACTGAAAAGCTCTTTCCTATGTTTTATTTCGAAGATCGATTTATGAGAATAAAAAATTAAAAAAAATAAAAAAATAATTAAAAGTTTTTAATTAAATAGAGAGAGAGTAAATTATTAGGGTTTTAAATTCAAGAGCAATGGATTACTAAGGCAATCAGTTCACCAACTCAATCAATATAATATTCAAATTTTTAGATTAATTTTATTTCATATGACGGTGGAGTCTCCTAATTTATTCACTATCCTTTGGTCCAGGTATAGCAAATCTATTAATATTTATTAATTATCCTTTGGTCCAGGTGTAATTTAAATAAATATTAATGCATTAGGTTTTGTGAAATCCCTCTAATTAAAATACGCTGCGTCCAAAGCGCACTAAAATTCCCGCATGCATATGAATTCTAATTTGATTCATAATACAAGGTATATAATCAAGAAGCATTAACATAGATGTACTTGGTCCGTAACATCTATGTTCATCAGATCAATTAGAAGATGGCCAGTAATCTAAAAGCATTAAGATCAGATTTATATACTCCTCATGAATAAAATTTAAAAATAAGTCATACTGAATATTGCATCAAAAGAGTGGCTACACCTTAGCCTTAGTAAAATAAAATTTAGTTCATGATAACAAATTCAAAAACAGCAAATAAAATAAAAAGCATGAAGAAATTAGACTGTTTGATTGCTGAAATTGATTGTCTGCTGCTGCTCTTGATGTGGAGAACTTGGCGAAGAAGAAGAGGCTCCTTGATCGATGTCTTGATCGTCGAAGAAAAATCAAAAAAACTTTTTTTGATTTTCTCACAAATAACTTTTCTTTTATCTCTCTCCTCTCTCTTTCTCTCTCTCTTTCTCCCTCTCTCTCTTTCTCCCCGTCTCTCTCTTTGTCTCTCTCTCCATTCTCTCACGACAATAACAGGCTTTTTATAGATCAAGAGTTTGATTTTTTCCCAAAATTCATCAAAAACTAGGTTTTAGACTCCCAAACTAACTCAAATTAGGATCCGGGTAATTTTGACCGTTGGATGGTGATCAAACGGTCCAAAAATCACTCAAAAACCCCTTAAAATAACCCAAATCAAGTTGGATTTAATATCAGTCGTTAGATCAACCGTTGGATCAAATCTGGGCCATCCGATCGCGTTGAAATAAGCCTTCAGACCTTTAGTTTTACGTTGGGATGAATCTCGACCGTTGGATCTTGATCGAGAGCTGTGGATGTCGTCCATCAGCGCCTTCTTTTCATCCGTCCGATCAAGCTTCAGTGAAAATCGCCCGTTGGATCAGCCCGAATTCCCAAATTGCCCTCCGTGGACCGTGCGCGAGCCCGATGTTGCATGGACCATCGTGTTCTTCAACCAATCAGCATTCTTTTTATGCTGTGAAATTCCTGAATTACCCTTCAGATGGTCCACTGTGCGCCGCAAAAAATGCTGACATCATCCTGATGTCAGCGTTGCATCGGTGGTTTTTTTTTTTTTTTTTTTGAAATTCGATTCTATGGGCTCGTTTGAAGTCCGTTTTGCCTGAAATTTATTTTCATCTGAACCAAAAAAATAAGATCTTCACATTGGTGGCCTTCTTTCCTGCATAAGATTAATAAAAGTATCAATTTCTAATAAAATAGATTAATTTATTTTATAATTTAATACTTTTATTAGTATATTTTTACCACTTATCACACCCCCCAACTTAGTCATTGCTAGTCCCTTAGCAATGTTTTATTTAATACCATATTTTAATAAGATTATCCATCACAAAGATAAAATCTAGGATTAAAGGTCAAAAAGTTTAGAAAATACTGCTAACTAAGCATTGAGCTTCAGAAGCAAATTTTTCAGTCAATACAATTAAAAACTTTCTTAGAGTACATCAAAGATCTATAGCACTTGTGTTCGTGATGACTAACTTTAGCATTTCAGTATTAAATTAAAAGAATAAAAGTATCCTCTCTTATCACCTATTTTGGTCAATTTTCTATACATTCTCAATTTTATACTCATGAATTAAGGTAGCTTTCACACTGCCTTTTCTTTTTTTTTTTTTTTTTTTTTTTTTTTTTTTTACTGTGCTGAGCATCCTGGCCTTCCCTTCACCATTTTACGTGAATTTTCATACTTGACCTAGGTGCAGAGACCCAGTTACTAGGCTTTGGGCAATCCACATATACTCTATCTTTTGCACTTTATTTATAGGCAGGTAGCTCTTTCCTTAAATTCAAGTTTCTTTGATTAGAATGTATATTAATTATCAATTTTTAGTGATAATTGAATCCTCAGTTGACCTTATAATCAATACCTACTTTGCCTTGTTAGTGTGCATGTGCAATAAAAAGTGCTAATAATCTTTTAATGACCTAAGTAGGCTGCTAAAAGTTGACCAACTAATCTACTTCTTTAACTCATTACATTCATTAGCAAATAATTCTATCTTTTATCACTTATCCAGTTTATCTTGCTCAAGATTTTCTTCTTGACACATGGGTTTTTTTTTTTTTAATTTTTTTTAACTTTAACTTGTTCTATGTTGTCTTAAAGGAGAAAGAAAAATAAAGGATGTAATAAAGGATAGGAAGGAATACACCTGATTTGGTTCAGTCTGGTTCTTTGGAGCTTTGAAATTTTGCTTGAGTTCTCATTGATTTTTCTGCAAAATTGAAAATACACACCAGAGCAGTAAAAGAGCAACAACAAATTACTGAAAAATAAAAGAAAAGAAAAATGATCAAAACTAAAAAGAAAAGAAACAACCTATCTAGTAGTTCTGATTTATAGTCTTCAGCTTGACTTTCTTTGAAGTTCTAAAGTGGATCAATCCGGTGCCACTTCAATTGGAATACTTTCATGTTTAATCGAGTCCTCTTTCAATTTGACATTGCTCGCTTTTATAGTCTCAAACCTATTTTCTACAGAATTCTCATATAATGGATTATCAATAATATCAATTAGAAAATAAGTTTGATTATCATCAGGATGTTTAGTATCTTTGAAAAATATTAAAAGTAACTTGTTCGTCTTGGACTCTAAGAATTAATTTTCCTTGTTGAACATCTATTAAAGCTCCTCCAGTAGCTAAAAAGGGTCTTCCCTAAAATAAGGGGTACATCATAATCTTCTTCCATATCAAGAACAATAAAATCAACAGAAAAAATAAACTTGTTTACCTTTACCAAGACATCCTCCACTATACCTCTTGGATATTTAATGGATCTATCGGCTAATTGAAGAGTAATAGTGGTAGGCTTTGGTTCTCCTAGACCCAGCTTCCTAAAAATAGAAAAAGGCATGAGATTTAATGCTTGCTCCTAAATCACATAAAACTTTATCAAAACTACAATCACCAATAATGCAGGGGATAGTAAAACTCCCTGGATCTTTTAGCTTCTGTGGTAATTTATTTTGAAGTATTGCTGAGCATTCTTCATTCAAATTTATTCTCTCATGCTCCTTCAACTTTTTCTTATTTGTTAAGATTTCTTTGAGAAACTTGGCATACCTGGGCATTTGAGTAATAGCATCTACAAAAGGAATATTAATATGTAAATTCTTTAAAATTTTGAAAAAATTAGAAAATTTCTTATCTGGATGCTGTATTTGTCTCTCTGGGAATGGTAGTGGCGGCACGTAGGGCTTCACATTTGGATCAGCAAATCGTATACCTGGAGACCATCCATCTGCTGGTTGTTTTGGTGACTGACGAATTTGAGTTGATGGTTCCTTATTTGTAGTTGGCTCTTCAGTCTCATTCTTCTGATGTGGCTCCTCCAGCTTTGTACCACTTCTTAGGGTGATAGCATTGACTTGCTCCCTTGGATTTGTCTCCGTATTGCTTGGCAAGGATCCTTGAGGTCTCTCGGAGATTATCTTAGCCATTTGACCTATTTGCATCTCCAAGTTTCGAATTGCTGCTGTTTGGTCCTTGCCTAAGTTTGGCTTCCAAATTTTTTATAGTTGCTTCTTGGTTTTGCATAAATTTGACCATCAGCTCTTCCATGTTGGACTTCTTTTCAAGTACTTGGAATCCCGGGGGTGGCTTGTTGTGCTGCATTTTGATTGCTCCATGAGAAATTTGGGTGCTGCCTCCACCCTTGATTGTATGTGTTGGAGTAGGGATTGTTTTGTTGCGGCCTGAAAAAAATTACCAATATAATTAGCTGTATCAGTTGTTTTAGCAAAAGGATTACCTGTCTGGCAATTGCTCGTATCGTGTCCTCCTCCACACAGGTCACAAGTAATGCTCTGAACATGCATAGCTGTTCCCTTTAAGTTGTTGACTTCGGCTCTAAGGGCTGCAATTTCAGCTAGTAAAGTTGGCACGCAATCTACTCCCTGCACAGCTGCTAGTCTTTTTGGCATCATGCGCTCTGTCTGCCATTGATAGCTATTTGATGCCATCTCATCGATCAGATCGAAGGCTTCTTCCTCCATTTTTTGATTAATGGTTCCTCCTGCTGCTGCATCAATCATAGATCGATTAGTAGGAGATAAACCATTATAGAAAGTTTGTACCTGAAAGCCATACGGGTAGTTGATGATGTGGACATCTCCTCAGCAGTTCCTTGAAATGCTCCCAAGCCTCATATAGTGTCTCCATGTCCATCTGCATAAAAGAAGTGATATCGTTGCGCATCTTAGCAGTTTTGGAAGGTGGAAAGTACTTGGCTAAGAATTTTTGGGCTAGAACATCCCAAGTTGTGATAGAACCTGCAGAAAGAGAATGAAGCCAATTTTTAGCTTTATCCCGTAAAGAGAAAGGAAATAACCTTAATCTAATAGCATCATCCGACACCCCATTAATTTTAAAAGTATCGCAAAGTTCAAGAAAATTAGAAATATGGGCATTCGGATCATCATGCACGTGTCCACTGAATTGGACAGTTGATTGAATCATCTGGATCATCGCCAACTTTATTTCAAAGTTGTTTGCTCGTACAGGCGGTCTCCTGATGCTCGAAGCTGCATCGGCTACAGATGGTGTGATGTAATCATTTAATGGACGATGTACTGGTCGAATAGCTTCATGCTGTCCTTCAGTCGCCATATCCACTCCTAGATTGATGTCGTTAGGATCTTCAGCTGCCATGTTTCTCTCTTGTTGTAGTCTTCTAATAGTTCCTTTCAATTTCTGGATCTAAAGGTAGTAAGTTACTATGTCCAGTACGTGTCATGCACTTAAAATTTTTTTTTTTAATAATAAAAATTAAAAATAAATTTCTAAAGTAAAGCTAGGATCAAAATTTTAATATTATTTTAGACACAATTCCCCGGCAACGATGCCAAAAACTTGATGCGTGCTAATTTATAGCTATGGCAAGTGCACCAGTCGATCAAGTAATAAAGTGAATGAGTAGAGTATCATCCCTAGAGGATTGGAAAATAAGTACTGAAAAGCTCTTTCCTATGCTTTATTTAGAAGATCGATTTATGAGAATAAGAAATTAAAGAAAAATATAAAAAAATAATTAAAAGTTTTTAATTAAATAGAGAGAGTGTAAATTATTAGGGTTTTAAATTCAAGAGCAATGGATTACTAAGGCAATCGGTTCACCAACTCAGTCAATACAATATTCAGGTTTTTAGATTAATTTTATTTCATGTGACGGTGGAGTCTCCTAATTTATTCACTATCCTTTGGTCCAGGCATAGCAAATCTATTAATATTTATTAATTATCCCTTTGGTCCAGGTGTAATTTAAATAAATATTAATGCATTAGGTTTTGTGAAATCCCTCTAATTAAAATACGCTGCGTCCAAAGCGCACTAAAATTCCGCATGCATATGAATTCTAATTTGATTCATAATACAAGGTATATAATCAAGAAGCATTAACATAGATGTACTTGGTCCGTAACATCTATGTTCATCAGATCAATTAGAAGATGGCCAGTAATCTAAAAGCATTAAGATCAGATTTATATACTCCTCATGAATAAAATTTAAAAATAAGTCATACTGAATATTGCATCAAAAGAGTGGCTACACCTTAGCCTTAGTAAAATAAAATTTAGTTCATGATAACAAATTCAAAAACAGCAAATAAAATAAAAAGTATGAAGAAATTAGACTGTTTGATTGCTGAAATTGATTGTCTGCTACTCTTGATGTGGAGAACTTGGCGAAGAAGAAGAGGCTCCTTGATCGATGTCTTGATCGTCGAAGAAAAATCAAAAAAACTTTTTTTGATTTTCTCATAAATAACTTTTCTTTTATCTCTCTCCTCTCTCTTTCTCTCTCTCTTTCTCCCTCTCTCTCTCTTTCTCCCCGTCTCTCTCTTTGTCTCTCTCTCCATTCTCTTTTCATGACAACAACAGGCTTTTTATAGATCAAGATTTTGATTTTTTTCTAAAATCCATCAAAAACTAGGTTTTAGACTCCCAAACTAACTCAAATTAGGATCTGAATAATTTTGACCGTTGGATGGTGATCAAACGGTCCAAAAATCACTCAAAAATCCCTTAAAATAACCCAGATCAAGTCGGATTTAATATCAGTCGTTAGATCAACCGTTGGATCAAATCTGGGCCATCCGATCGCATTGAAATAAGCCTTCGGACCTTTAGTTTTAAGTCGGAATGAATCTTGACCATTGGATCTTGATCGGGAGCTGCGGATGCCATCCATCAGCGCCTTCTTCTCGTTGTCCGATCAAGCTTCAGTGAAAACCGCCCGTTGGATCAGCCCGAATTCCCAAATTGCCCTCCGTGGACTGTGCGCGAGCTCGGTATTGCGTGGACCGTCGTGTTCTTCAACCAATTAGCATGTTCTTTATGCTGTGAAATTCCCAAATTACCCTTCAGATGGTCCACCGTGCACCGCGAAAAATGCTGACGTCATCCTGACGTCAGCGTTGCATCGACGGTTTTTTTTTTGAAATTCGATTCTGAGCTCGTTTGAAGTCTGTTTTGCCTAAAAATTTTTTCATCAGAACCAGAAAAATGAGATCTTCACATTGGTGGCCTTCTTTCCTATATAAGATTAATAAAAGTATTAATTTTTAATAAAATAGATTAATTTATTTTATAATTTAATACTTT
The DNA here is from genome assembly GCA_006176705.1 of Cocos nucifera. Taxonomy (NCBI): domain Eukaryota; kingdom Viridiplantae; phylum Streptophyta; class Magnoliopsida; order Arecales; family Arecaceae; genus Cocos; species Cocos nucifera. The sequence continues at coordinate 1,031,218 of QRFJ01000193.1, forward strand.
TATTAGTATATTTTTACCACTTATCAAATGGCATAACCTATTAACTAAGATAAGATGGAGATTTAATCATCCTTCCTTGGTCCAAAAATCATAAACCTTCATATTGCATAATCTAGACCTTAATCTAAAATCAATTAGATATTGGCTCTAGGATACTCGAGCTCAATAGGACAAGAAAATCCTAGAGTTAGACCGGATTTGAATTGGTTAATTACTTGATGTCTAAGGCAAGTGGTTTAAAGAAAATAATTTTTAATTAGTTCCATTATTTGATTTGGCCAATCAGTTGGTGTCTAAGAAAAGCAATAAGTAGAAAATTTTCCATATCTTATACTTATCTATCGAGTCAGTTAGTTAATCTTGGATTTGAAGTGCTTAAAGATGGCCTTGGCAGTTAGGAGTTGTCTAAATTTAGAATAATTCTTAACTAGGATTAATTTTATAACTTGATTGCTAGCCCACAAATGTTAAAATATAATAAAACTCCTCTCATCTTTTTTAGATTTAGGACTTTATAGGTTCTCATCTTTAGAATTTTTTTCATCCTTTTCTCCCATTAAAAAAATTAAAAAAAAATAAAATTTAAAAAAAATTAAAAAATTCAAAAAAAAGCTTGAATCTGTGCTTGATCCCAGATAACAATATGGATGTATTCATTAAGACTGAATCTTTTCGCCAATTAAGTGAGTATTTTACCCCTTCTTCTTACACTTATGACCCCTATACACCCATATATGAATCTAAGAGAGGTAGAATCTATGAGGTTGAAAATTTTATAGATATCTATAATAAGATAGATAAATTATCTCAGAAAATTGACTATCTACTGAATATGAGATACTCTCCTATCTCATCTTTGCATGTGTATAACATATATTCAAGTCCCATCTATCTGCTCAGTGAATGTCCAACCATTTATAAATCATGGGAGTTTGCACATGAGCAAACTTTCCAAACCTAAATCTAGACTACTTATTATAATTCTTTTTTCAATACGTACAATCTAGATTGGAAAAACTATCCAAATTTTTTAGGAACACCACAACCATTAATTGACTATAAACCTAGCTATCTAGATGATACTTATATAGCATACCAATATCAAAATGTTCAGTAACCTTCTTCAAGTATTTATAGTTCGATATTTGAAGAGAAAGTTTTACACATGTTAGAAGGGCTAGAAATGAACACCAAGATCATCCACTCCCAAACTTAGTCCATAGCAAAGCTAGAAATCTAAGTCAGTCAGTTAGCTATTGCATTTAATAGTTGGGAGGAGGAAGAATTATCTAGTTAGTCCGTAACTAATCTAAGAGAGCAATGTATGACTGAGAGCTCCAATATTCATGACTTTCTTATAGAATAGCCTAATATACAAACTGAAAACTATTTTGAGGTGGATGTACCTAAAAATGTAATAAAGAAAGCTACTCCTAGAATTATTTCTTAGGACCCAGTGCATACACATTGGGATCTTTTTGGAGTGGATGATTTTAATATAGATGGATATATTGAAAATGTGGATACATTATTAAAGCCACCAAATTTTAGCACCACTTTTTCATGGTTGAGAAATATAGATCAATACATGTGCTAATAGCTCCTCTCTAGAATCATTTTTTCATGGGCTGAGAGATATAGATCAATACCTACGCCAATAGCTTCCTTTCTAAAATCACCATCTTCTCTATAACTGAAGCCATCCTTGGTCACATCTGAGTATGCATGTTTAGAACCGAGTGACAACCTTCTGTACCTATTGCATCATACTCAATTCTTAATCTAAAAATTTAATTTATAAGCATTTTAGAAGAATAAATTAAAAAAATTCTCAACAAACAAGGGTTTGAAAATAGGGTCATAAATCATATTCTTAAAATTAAAAAGATGAAACTGACTAAGAATGAAATTGTAAACTATTTGTTGAAGATTGGAGATAAAATATTAAAATTTAATAATAATGGGATCGCAAGCTATCTTTCTGAGATTGGCAATCCAAAATCAATAAAATTTATCAATCTAATATTTGATATAGGATAGGCAAAATCAGTGGTCTGGCTGAAGATCTTAAACTTAGCACTTGTTGGGAGGCAACCAATTATTTTTTCTTTCAAATTTTTAGTTTTTATTTTTATAAAAAACTAATAAAAATGATTATCTCAAGTTAGGAAGAGCACATCATCGAATATCCTATATGAACTTGATGGAGTATAATGAAGGACCTCTAAATAACAAACCAGATGGTATCCCTCCTTGATAATTATTTTTATTTTTTTCTTCTTTCATTGAGGATAATAAAAATTAAGTTAGGGAAGAGAATAACTAACTTTAAAATTTATAAGTCCTCAAGTATGATTTAAAATAATTAGCATTATATATCTAAATTTTATTTTGATTAAGAGTTAATTAAGCACCATAATCAATAAATTATTAATGATCTAGATAATTTTAGAGATACTGAGAGATAAATTATTAAAAAAATCTAATAAATAATTGGATTTAGACCATACCAAATTTTAAGAGTGATTCTAGAACTCTCTTCTTGTTGATCTCAATGAAGAATGAAAGTTGGATGGAAGGATCAAAATATACAAAAATTTTTCTTAAAATCTATTTTTAAAAAATAAATATATTAGTTTTTCATCGAGTAACCAGATCTCATTGTCTAAGTAAGCAATAATATTTACATCAAAAAATGGACAATGTAAATTAAAAAAAAAAAAGAGAAGAGTTTAGCATTATTTCACTGAATAATTGGATCCTTTCACCTAAGTAAGCGTTGTGATTTGCATCAAAAGATGAGGAGGTAAGAAATTAATTTAAAAAAATAATAAATAAATAATAAGGATGGATTAAATTATAAGAAGATAATAAATCCAGCTCACATCAGGTTAGAAGATTTAAAGAGTAAAGTGAAGAATTGTTGAAAGAAGATCTCTAAAAATTTTTATAGTTAATACTTAACCATTAACTGGATCAAATTAATAATCTAATGATGTACTTCTTTAATAGTCTAGTTGGATATCAGCTATCTTTTGGAATGTCTAGGATAACTTTTAATTCAAGACTGAGTTAGTATATATTGCTAATTTATCTACTTTACTCGAGAATAAGCAAAGTTCAAGTTGGAAGGTGTGATAGATACAATAAATATAATATAAAAAGTATCAAAACTTATGTTATTTAATTTCTATTATTGACGCAGAAATTAGTCATCGTTGGAGTTCACCAAAGTTGAGGTCGATGAAGTCGCCATCGGGGACCTGCAAAATAAAGTTCCGTCCGAAGTCGGTGGGGAGGTGGCTCCGACAAGACCCTCCGACGCTCAAGTTAGTTCTGACCAACAGGAATGAAGTGCTCAGTAGAGTATAGAGGAAGAGAAAAGGATTTTCAGAACTTGACGTAAGTATATTCGGAGGATCCTTTTATAGAGGGAGCTTGTTGTAACCGCCTTGGTTAATGAGCGTCGTAACTGTCCTGATCAATGCCGATCATTATTAACGATCGTTATTGCTGATCGTTATTGCCGATAAATGCCGATCGTTATTGTCGTGTAACCGTAGCGTGATCGCTTGTCGGAATCCACATAAGAAGTTCGGCCTTCATGGAAGTTTCAAGGAGTCTGGCCTCCATAGAAGCCCGGCTGCTGGAGAAGTTTGCAGGAAGTCCGACTTTCGTAGAAGTTCGGCTGCTGGAGGAGTCCGCTGGGAGTCCGACTTCCGTAGAAGCTCGACCAGAGAGGAAGCTTTGGGGGGAGTTTGGCTTCCACAGGCGCCTGGCTGTAACGATGCGGAGACAGTTTAGCTTTTGCAGAAGTCTGACTGAAGCTCGACGAATGGGCAATCAGAAGTAGTTCGACAGCTAAGTAGTTTGGCCCGCTGCTGACTGCTGAGGAGTTCGGGCGCTGGTTGTTTGAAGGAGCTCAACCGGCTGAAGGGATGGTCGCTTGAGAAGTTTGGCCACTGGGAGTACGAAGCTCGGCCGCTGGAGAATTCGGTCGATTGAAGGACTTCGGTTGAGGCCCGACCGCTGAGGAGTTCGGTCGGATGTAGGAGTTCGGCTAAGACGCATCTGTCGAAGCTCTTCCGTGGCTATTGGCCGCATCAGGCTGGGCACCGAACTTGACTTTGATAGGAGCGGGGTTTATCTCCAACACTAGCCCCCCCCCACTCCCGAGTTCGAAACTCAAAGGAAGGGAGTGCAGTCAAGGCGACTGCCGAAGTCTTCTTTTGGACCTCGTGTTGGTCCATGTCGAAGCTCGAGAGAGATTTTATTTTCGACTAAAGTTGATGCTGAAGTTGAAGCTCTCTAGCCGAGGTTGATTCGATCACTTGGAAAAGATCCTATCTCTCATCAAGGTCGAAGTCGACACTCTTCAGCCGAGGTCAGCCTAGTCGCTCGGGGGAGACCTTATTTGACCGAGGTTGATAGGATCACTCGGAGGAGATCTTATCTCCTCTGGCTGAGGTTGATGCGGGTGCTCGCGTTAGGATGAGGTCCTCCTCCTGTTTCTAGCGGGCTATAGGGGCACATGCGGACCATCGTCTGAGCCTCTCCCTCCGTCTCGTCTAAGGTGAACGAGGCCTTCGACTTTGCTCATGTTAGGACGAGGTCTTCCTCCTGCGGGCTGTGGGGGCACATGCGGACCGTCGTCCGAGCCTCTCCCCCCTCTCGTCTAAGGTGAATGAGGCCTTCGACTTTGCTCACGTTAGGACGAGGTCTTCCTCCTTTTCCTAGCGGGCTATGGGGGCACATGCGGACCATCGTCTGAGCCTCTCCCCCCATCTCATCTAAGGTGAACGAGGCCTTCGACTTTGCTTACGTTAGGATGAGGTCTTCCTCCTATTCCTAACGGGCTGTGGGGGCACATGCGGACCATCGTCCGAGCCTCTCCCCCTGTCTCATCTAAGGTGAACGAGGCCTTCGACTTTGCTCACGTTAGGATGAGGTCTTCCTCCTGTTCCTAACGGGCTATGGGGGTACACATGCGGACCGTCGTCTGAGCCTCTCCCTCCATCTCGTCTAAGGTGAACGAGGCCTTCGACTTTGCTCGCATTAGGATGAGGTCTTCCTCCTGTTCCTAACGGGCTGTGGGGGCACATGCAGACCGTCGTCCGAGCCTCTCCCTCTATCTCATCTAAGGTGAACGAGGCCTTCGACTTTGCTCGCGTTAGGACGAGGTCTTTCTCCTGTTCCTAACGGACTATTTTTACTCATTTTTCTCTTGCCATCCCGTAATCCTTGTGCCAAAAATCAAAAATGCAGAGCAAAGGAATTTTTGAAGGAAATTTACTGATGATACATCCTCAGATTTTCTGAGTTCCATGGCCGGAGAAGCATTATCCTTCCGAGTTCCTTCAGACGATAAGTTTTGGGTCGGATAACTTTCGTTACCTCATACGGACCTTCCCAATTTAGGGTAAGCTTCCCTTAACTTTGAGGCTGAGTGACAGCGGCTCATCGGAGCACTAAGTTCTCCACTCTGAATGTCTTACTTTTAATCCTGGAGTTGTAGTACCGAGCCACCTTCTATTTATAGGCTGACATCCGGATGCGGGCTTCCTCCCTCTTTTCTTTTAGAAGGTCGAGGTTGACTCTGAGGTCTTGAGGGTTGTGCTGCTCATTGAAGCCCATGACCCCTGTGGGAGCTTAAGCTCGACCGGGATAACTGCCTCAGTATCGAAGGCCAAAGCGAAGGGTGTTTCTCCAGTTGGCACCCTCTGAGTAGTTCGGTATGCCCAGAGGACATGATAGAGTTCGTCCACCCATGCCCCTTTTGCCTTATCGAGTCTCGCTTTGATTTCTTGCAGCAAGGTCCGGTTGGTAATCTCAGCTTCCCCATTAGTCTGCGGGTGAGCAACAGAGGTGAAGCGATGGGAGATATTTAATCCTTTACAGAACTCGACGAATCTGGCCCCGACGAACTATCGCCCATTGTCGGTTATGAGGGTTCGGGGCAGGCTGAACCGACAAACTAGTGACTTTCAGACAAAGTCCTGCACCTTGGCCTCAGTAATTTTTGCGAGTGGTCCGGCTTCGACCCACTTGGTGAAGTAGTCAATCGCGATCAGGAGGAACTTCCGTTGTCCCGACGCCATTGGGAAGGGGCCGAGTATATCCACTCCCCATTGCGCAAACGGCCAGGGTGAATCGAGCGAAGTGAGTTCGGATGTCGGTCGCCTCTTCACACTGGTATTTTTCTGGCAGCGGTCGCACCTCTTTACATATTCCACAGAATCGCGAAATAAGGTCGGCCAGTATTATCCTTGCCGAAGTAGCTTTTGCGACAAAGATCTTGCGCCTATGTGGCTTCCGCAAAGTCCTTCGTGCACATCCCATAGTGCGAGGTTGGCCTCTGAAGGTCGGAGACATCTCAACAATAGGAGGGAGTACGACCTTTTATACAGCTTGCCTTCATATAAGACATAGCGGGAGGCCTGATTCTTGAGCTTCCGAGCTTCTTTTCGATCGTGAGGAAGAACCCCCTCCTTAAGGTAGGCGACAAATGGGTCGATTCAGCTGGGCTCGAATTTCGTCTGTAGGATGTCCTGAGATTCCTCTGTGGTCGGATACTTCAGAGTTTTCAGAAACACTTCTTTGGGCAGTTCGGTCGGAGCCGAAGTGGCCAGTTTGGAGAGAAAATCGGCTTTCTGTCCTTGGGACATGCTAAATGCTAAAGCTGCCGAAGGCCGGGGTCAAACTCCTCACCTTTTCGAGGTATCTCGCCATGCCTTCCTCTCGCACTTCGAAGTTGCCGTCAACTTGGCTGACCACTAGTTGAAAATCACTGTAGACTCGAAGCCAATCTACTTTTTACTCCTTCGCTATTTTTAATCCGACAATCAGTACTTCATATTCGGCTTCATTGTTGGTAGCGGAGAACTCGAAGCACAGCGCATACTAGACGACGACTCCCTTGGGGTTGACCAAGACCAGCCCCGCACCAGCTCCAGCGGAGTTGGATGAATCATCCACGTACAGAGCCCAGGAGCCTTCAGAGAGGTCGACGCTTTCCTCGGAGAGTTTGGCTGTGATGGTTCGGCTTCGTCAAGACTCGATCTTGCTTTTGTGTCTGTCTCGCTTGATTCAAGCTCGACTTCGTCTGGAATGGTGCATTCCAGTACAAAATCCACCAGTATTTGGGCCTTGATTGATGGCCTAGGCTGGTAGTTGATGTCAAACTCCGTGAGCTTGATTGCCCATTTTGTGATTCTTCCGGAAGCGTCTGCTCGATGGAGAATTGCTTTTATTGGTTGGTCCGTGAGGACCGTTATGGTGTGCTCCTGAAAATAAGGTTGGAGCCTTCTGGCAGCAATTATGAGATAGTAAGCTAATTTTTCTATCCTAGAGTATCTGATCTCCACGTCCCTTAGGACTCGGCTCACGTAGTAAATCGGTCGTTGCATCTTTGCTTCTTCCCTGATGAGGATTGCTGTCAAGGCCACCGAGGAGACAGTTAGATATAGGAATAATTCTTTCCTAGGTTCAGATTTTGCCAGCAATGGGGGCGTGCTGAGGTAGTTTTTGAGCTTCTCGAATGCTTGTTGACACTCCACCGTCCAGCTGAAGTTCTTTGGCCGCCTGAGAACCTTGAAGAAGGGCATGCATCGTTCAGCCGACCTTGAGACGAAGCGATTTAGGGATGCCACCTTCTCGGCCAGACGCTGAACTTCCTTGATCGTCTTTGGAGTGGTCATTTCTCAAATAGCTCGAATTTTTTGGAGGTTTGCCTCGATTCCACGTCTCGACACCATGAACCCAAGAAATTTTTCGGAGGTTACGCCAAAGGCGCATTTGGTTGGGTTCAGCTTCATCTTGTGCTTTCTAAGTGCACCGAAGGTCTCTTCAAGGTCGGCCAGATGGTCTGCTGAAGCTCGACTTTTGACGAGCATGTCATCTCCGTACACCTCCATGTTGCGGCCGATTTGCTTCTTGAAAATTTTATTGACCAAACACTGGTATGTTGTCCCTCCATTTTTGAGTCCAAAAGGCATGACCTTGTAGCAATAAAGACCTCGGTTAGTAATGAAGGCGGTCTTTTCTTCATCTTCAGGCGCCATGCGTTTCTAGTTGTAACCAAAAAAGACGTCCATAAAGGTGATGAGCTCATGACCCGAGGTTGCATCCACCAACTGATCGATCCTGGGCAGGGGGTAACTATCCTTTGGACAAGCCTTGTTCAGCTTTTTGAAGTCGATGCACATCCTCCATTTGTTATTTGCTTTCTTGACAAGAACCACGTTCGAAACCCAGGTCGGATAGTTGACTTCCCAGATTAGTCCGGCTCTGAGGAGTTTATCTACCTCTTCAGCGATCGCTTTCTGCCTCTCCGGGGCATGTTGGCGTAGCTTTTCTCTTACCGATCGGTGTTTCGGGTCGACGGCCAGCCGATGTTCCATGACCTCGACGTCGATTTCTGGCATATCCGCTGGGGTCCAAGCGAAGATGTCCGCGTTCCTTCTGAGAAAAGCGATGAGTTGCTCCCGAACCTCGGCCGCCAGGTTGGAGCCGATCTGCACCATATGCTCCGAGCTTCCATCATTCAAGGACACAGAGATGAGGTCCTTTGCAGGCTCACCTCGTTCTTCAGTGAGGTCATCACGGACGTCCAGTCCGTCAACAAGACAGGGGTCGGGCTGATCTTCCTTATACAAGGCGGTCGAGTAGCAATACCTTGCTAGAGCCTGATCTCCTCTGACTTCTCCGACCCCATGGCTCATAGAAAACTTCATCTTCAAGTAATAAGTCGACACTACCACCCGGAGTGCATTTAAACTAGGTCGGCCAAGAATCGTATTATAGGCAGACGGGGTCTTTACGACTAGGAAGTCGACCCAAGCTTTGGCCAGCTTTGGGCGCTGTCCTGCTGTTACGGTCAAAATTATTATATCTTCGATTGGTATGGTGTTGCCAGTAAATCCTACCAACGAAGAATTCATCGACCCCAATCGATCGTCAGGTAGGGACATTTTTGAGAAGGCATCATAAAACAACACATTAGCTGAGCTTCCATTATCTACCAGAATGCGGCGTACATCGTAGTCAGCAATATTCAACGAAACTACAACCGCATCATTATGTGAAAATTGGATTCCCTGGCCGTCCTCCTCAGTGAAGGCTATAGGCTCCATGATCCTCCGCTTCTTCATCGATCCTTCGAACCTGCCGGTTTCCCCTTGCTGAGGTCCTCCTAAGATAGTATTGATGACACCAAGGGGAGGCTGATCTTCTTGTTGGTTTTTCCCACTTGGCGGTAGCGCTCTCGACCGATCTTCCCTCTCCTCAGGCCATCTTTGAAGAAATCGGCTTAGTTTGCCTCGCCTGACGAGCTCTTCGATCTCGTCCTAGAGTTGAATGCACTCTTCAGTGTCATGATCGTGGTCGCGATGGTAAAGGCAGAACTTGTTGGGATTGCGCTTATTAGGGTGGGAATGCATTCTATCTGGTCTTGAAAGTCGTTCTTGGATCTCCATCAGAACTTGAGTCTTCGGAATGTTAAGGGGGGTGTAGTTGTGAAATCATCATTGTCGAAAAGAACTTTGGTGCTGAGGAGAACCTTGGCACGTCCTTCCATCAGGGCTTCCCCGCTTTCGAGCTTGAGGAGGAGTTCGGGCTCGCTCGCGACCAGGGGGAGTCCAGAAATGCGGCCGAGCTTCAGTTCGCTTCCTTTCTTCGACGGATCTATCTAGCCTGTCGATTAGCTGCTTGTCGCCGACTTTGCTGTCCTTAGCCTCGAAGGCCTCCTCTGCCCGGGCATAACTTTCGGCCCGAGCCAGCATGTCGGCAAAGTCCTTGGGATGCTTCTTTTCTAGGGAGAACAATAGGTCGTTCTTCCGAAGGCCACTTTTGAGAGCGGCCATGGCGACCGATTGGTCCAGGTCCCAGACCTCTAGCGCAGCAGTATTAAACCAAAAAATGAAAGTCCGGATGGATTCCTCCTCTTTCTGCCTGATGGCCATTAGGGAATCCGAACTTCGGCGTGGATGCCGACTACTGACAAAGTGGACCGCGAATTGTTGACTCATTTGGTCGAACGACAGGATGGTACTCGGCTTAAGCGTCGAGTACCAGTTCCTGACGGCTCCTTTTAGGATAGAGGGGAAAGCCCGGCACATGATGGCGTCTGGCGCGCCATGGAGCAGCATAGTCGTTTGGAAGGCTTTCAAGTGGTCGACTGGATCGATGGTCCCATCGTAGCTCTCGAACTGTGGGAGCTTGAAGTTCGGCGGAATCAGTTCCTGCATGATTTTCTGCGAAAAAGGAGGGTCGGTTCGGATCTCATTACCATATGAGGAGGAAGCGTGGCGGAGTTCTTCGATTCATCAGCTCATTTCTAAGAGCCTTTGATCTAGAAGGTCTTCACGGTCTCTTATCTCCAAAGTCTTCCTGCTGAATGGGTACAAAGCTTCTCCCTGGGACGAGCTGCGGTCCGAACAAGGGCTCTCCTTCCGTTGCCTTTCTTTTCTGGGGATTGGAGGTCGGGTAGCCCATGTTGATTGCCTCTCGACTGGATCACACGGCTCTGGAGAATCCTGCGTCGGTTGAACTGGTACGACGGCCTGCTGGTGCATGGCCTGCACCGCCTGAACTGCCTCAGTGAGGCCACAAACCTGCTGGACGAGCAGGTTGAACTGTTCAGCATCTACCGCGACCACAGACTGATCCTGGACAGTCGGGATTGGAGCGATAGCGGACGGACCTGGACGGGATCGGGCCGCGGAGGCCGTCGATCATCGGGCTGCAGAATGAGCTTGGGTCACCAGGGCTGGAGCAGGAGCAGGCGGACTCGAACGGGATCGAGCTGCGGAGGCCGCCGATCTTCGGGTGGAGGCTCTCCTGGGGGGCATCTTTTCTCTTTGGAAAGAAATTTGAATTAAGAGGAAGAGAGATTTCTCGAGCACTCCTTTAAGAACAAAGGAACTCCGGCTTCCTTTAAGAGATGAATCTTTGCCGGTGAGCCCTCCTTCTAGCGCCAATCTGTTGACGCAGAAACTAGTCGCCGCTGGAGTTCGCCAGAGTTGAGGTCGATGAAGTCGCCGCTGGAGTTCACCGGAGTTGAGGTCGATGAAGTCGCCGTCGGGGACCTGCAAAACAATGTCCTGTCCGGAGCCGATGGGGAGGTGGCTCCGACAAGACCCTCCGACGCTCAAGTTAGTTCTGGCCAACAGGAATGGAGTGCTCGGTAGAGTATAGAGGAAGAGAAAAGGGTTTTCAGAACCTGGCGTAAGTGTATTCGGAGGATCCTTTTATAGAGGAAGCTTGTTGTAACCGCCTTAGTTAATGAGCATCGTAACTTCCTGATCAATGCCGATCGTTATTAACGATCGTTATTGCCGATCGTTATTACCGATAGATGCCGATCGTTATTATCGTGTAACCGTAGCGAGATCGCCTGCCGGAATCCACATAAGAAGTTCAGCCTTCATGAAAGTTCCAAGGAGTCCGACCTCCGTAGAAGCCCGGCTGCTGGAGAAGTCCGCAGGGAGTCCGGCTTCCGTAGAAGCTCGGCTAGAGAGAAAGCTTTGGAGGGAGTTCGGCTCCCGCAGGCGCCTAGCTGTAACGACGCGGAGACAGTTCAGCTTTTGCAGAAGTCTGACTGAAGCTCAGCGAATGGGCAATCAGAAGTAGTTCGACAGCTAAGTAGTTCGGTCCGCTGCTGACTGCTGAGGAGTTCGGGCGCTGGTTGTTCGAAGGAGCTCGACCGACTGAAGGGATGGTCGCTTGAGGAGTTCGGCCGTTGGGAGTACGAAGCTCGGCCGCTGGAGAATTTGGTCAGTTGAAGGACTTCGGTTGAGGCCCAGCCGCTGAGGAGTTCGGCCGGATGTAAGAGTTCGGCTAAGATGCATCCGCCGAAGCTCTTCCATGACTATTGGCCACATCAGATTGGGCACCGAACTTGACTTTGATAGGAGCGGGGTTTATCCCCAACATCTATTATTTTGTATTTGATACTTCTTATATTTTTTTTCAAAAATTATGGATCACAAAAGATTATTTATGAACTAATCAACAAAGACCCTCAACATTTGTGGCCACTATAGATAAATACCCTGTCTAAAGCAAATCAATAAAGAAGCAAAGGAGCTGCTCATGGGGGCATAATGCGCCTTGTTGCACGACCTTTCTATTCCCCAAAAAAAAAAAAACCCATTCACCTTATTTTCCTTCTAATCTTTGTCATGGCGCCCACTTCCTTCAAAACTCTCTCATACAATAAATTATCTTCCCAAGTCTCTATGATCCCTCATGCATTTTTCACCACAAAATACCACATCACCACCCCATATTAATTCTCAACTTCTCTCCACTCATTTAATGTCACTCTTTCTACGTCACACCCAACCCCATCTTCTTTCATGCTGGGAGTCTCAAAGCTTGTGTTCTCCCCTTTCAAAACCAATTGCCCCTACTTTTTAACTCCCATCAAGCCCCTATCCTCCGATGCAGCCCACTCTTCATGCAGCTCATAAAAATAAGAAGGGATCGGTCTTCATGCGGTTCATGCAGTCCAAGGAATAGGGTGATGGTCCGACTGGTTTATGCACAATTATATCAAGTTTTTCTTAACGTGGTCGGATCTTTGCAGGCGTTCACAAGCACACTGGATACGAGTCTCAGCAAATAGGAGCAGCCCTTCATGAGTCCTAACTCCACTTTTAATCAAACTCTAATACATTCTATTCTATTTAAATCGCTTCTCCATGCCATAACCAGACCAGCGCCTTCACGGCCTCCTCTCTCCTCTCCCCTCCTCCTAAACAGCAAGATCCTTTCTCCCTCTTTCTCTTTCTTTCTTCTCCCTTATCTTTCTTCTTTCTTTCTTCCGCAACCAAAATTTTTCTTATTCTCCATTAATCCTTCTTCTTCCAACTGCTGCCCAAGTTCTTCTTCAGAGCTCCAGAATAAAGATTTCAACGAGAAGCTTTTTGATGGTCGGCTAATTCTCACATTCTCAGGAGATTACTGTGATCTTGTTTTGACTTTATTTTCTATTATCCATCTTTTGTATTTCTTTTTAATATACAATAAAAATTATTTTTCTTTGCTATATTTTTATGTCTTTATTTTCTTATATGAGATTAATCTAAAATAGTTTATGATCCTTGGGACAAGCCGTAATCTATGGGTATGATTCATGTTCTTAAAATAGATTATCTTTAGATTAATTTTCTTTATTCTATCCAATTCAATTTAGATTAGTCTATAACTTTAAGGAACATATTATGATTTAAGGATACAGGCTGTGCTCTCTAAGATAGATTATATATTTATTGATTAGATACTAATTAAGATATATTAAAATGAATACCAACTATCTAACAAGAGAGCAGTTGAGATCTTAAGAATCCACCTCTATACTTATAACTCAATTTTTAATTAATTAATTATTTACCTACTTTCTAAATTAAATTAAAAGTATTTTAATCAATTTTTATTTTACTATTTAATTTATAATTTAAATTATTTAAATATAATTAACATGATCCTAGAGGATACGATCCTAATTCATCCTATCTATATAGTTTAAGTTAGATTTTATTTTTGACCACCTACGATAACCATCAATAATGTACCTGGTTACCTACCAAAGTTAAATATCAAAAGATTCATTTACTTCGGATAAAATTTATTTGGCCTCATTATTTGACCATAACGTGAGCACATCATGGAGATGAGGGATATTGCAGTGTAGTTAAATAAAATTAAGATTTCTATATCAGATACATTCTTAATCCATTTTTGGTCTATTTTATTCTTACTTCTTTTTCATCAGAGTATAATCTTTTTAAGATTTCTTATAATATACATAACGAGAATTGGATAATTAATGGATTACTGTTCATATATGTGCAAAAGAAAAAAAGATTGAGAGAGAAAAAGATAGAGAGCATGAATTTTGCTTCACATCAAGTTAGTGAAAGAGTAGGTAAAGAAAATGGTATACCTAAAACAAAAAGGAATAAGTATTAGCTCTGGCATCATATAAAGTCAGCAATAAAGTTATTAAATATTTCTTCTATAAAAAAAAAAGGGATACCTAAAAAAAACTACATAAAGTATGAAAAGTAATTATAAAAAAAGATACTATTTACTCTTATGTGCATTTTGAATCTAATCAAGTAAATATTTCTAATTCTACTTGGTGCATTGACTCTAGTGTATCTATGCATATTGCCAGTGACTTGCAAGGCTTCTTATCAAGAAGATCTCTAATTTAAAATGAATGATTTATCATTACTAGAAATCAAGTACATTTACTTATCAAGGTAGTTGGACACTATATGATAGTCTTAGATTCTAAAGTTGGTTTTCATATTCTTTTGAAAATTTTATATGTTATGGCATCGAAGGTTGGGGCACACCTTTAAAGAAAGAGTCAAAAGCCTCCTAAAGAATATGAACCTAAGATCATTCAACTTCACTGATTTTGTAACCTATATTGGCTGCATAAAGGCAAAGCAAACATACATATCTAAGATGAGTGCTGGAAGGAGTGAAGAAACTTTAAAAATTATTCATACTGATGCATATAGATCTTTTTCTCCATATCTAATAAGTGAAAAGTATTTCGTCATATTCATTGTTGACTATTCATTATGTATACCTTATGTTTAATAAGGTTGATGTCTTAGAGGCCTTTAAAGAATTCAAGACAAAGATAGAGAAACAATCAAGAAAAGTAATTAATAGTTGAATCTGATATTGACGGCGGTGAGTACTATGGTCAATATACTGAGATGGCATAAAGACCAGATCATTAACAAAATTTTTAAAGTAATAGAAGATTGTTCCTCAATATATAATATCTAGCACATCAGATCAAAATGATGTAGCTGAAAAAAAGAATCGAACGCTTAAGAAATTTTTCAAACTATAAAAAGTTATTCTACTCTATTTATTTACTTGTAGGGTGAGGCTATAAAAATAGCTACACATATCTTAAATAAGGTTCCTACTAAGATAGTTCAAAAGACTCTTCATGAGTTATGGACTAGTATGGAACTTATTTGGGAATATTTGGGTATATAAGGTTATCCAATTGAAACCAAGGTTTGTAACCCACAAGAAAAGATATTTGTTCTTAGAATAGTTATTTGGAGAGGTCAAAAGGATATACATTCTTCATCTCATACACCATAGATAATAGAAATTAATGAAGCTAGATTTCTAGAGGATGGCATGTTTAGTAGGAGTGGTGAATCTCAAGACATTATTTTTGAAAAAATATAGGAAATAAAATTTGTACTTGAAAGCAAACTGAAGTAGTGATGATTTCTATATTATTTATTAGGATAATATTTAAGAGAGATCATCACTTCATCAAGTTTCACCTCATAAGATTTCTATTGCTGAAGAAATAACTATCTAACTACCACCATAAGGGGATTAATGGACAGTTCTTTAGAAATCTATTATACTTTCAGATTATATTGTGTATTTAACTGATATGAGTGAAAAAGAAAATGACCCTGAGACGTTCTTACAAGTCATGAATGATGATAACTCTTTACAATAGTTAGATGCTATAAAAGTAGCTAATCTCTATGGATAAAAATAATACCTCAAAATTAGTTGATCTACCTGAAGAGGTATAACCAATAGATTGCAAATGGGCTACAAGATAAAAAAGAATCCTAATGGTGAGGTTCAACAATATAATCACTTCCTTTGGATTTAAAGAAAATACTATTGATTAATATATATACTTGAAGATTAGTGAGAGTAAGTTCATCAATTTAGTATTATATATGGATGATATTTTACTTGCTGTAGTGATCTTGGTCTACTTAAGAAAATGAAATAGTTTCTATCCTAAAATTTTAAGATAAAAAATATGGATGAAGCTGCTTATGTTATTGGCATTGAAATTTATAAAGATAAATTCTTAAGATTATTTGGACTATCTCAAAGAACTTACATTTCTAAAGTACTAGAAAGATTTGGCATAAAAAAAATCTTTCCTTGAGTGTGCTCCTATTATGAATAGTCATAAATTTAATAAACTTTAATGTCCAAGAATTAAGATAAAGAGAGAGAAAATAAGATTCATGACATATAAATTTGCTGGGAGCTTAATATATGCCTATATTTGTATGCATCTAGACATTGCTTTTGTTGTATCAATACTTAGACATTATCAATAAAATTTGAGAATAAAGCATTAGAAAGCTACAAAGAAAAAATATGCATTACCTATAAGGTATAAAAGTTTACGTGCTCACATACGTTAGTCTGATGATTATAAAATAATAGACTACTAAGACTCACACTTTATTAGATGCACTAATAGTAGAAAGTCTATTATCTGATCTATTTTTTTATTTATAGAGATGTTATATTATGAATGTATATAAAATAAAATCTTGTTCACTATATCCACCATGGAAGCAATGTACGTAGCCTGTTATGAGACTTTCTCGCAAACTATAAGTTTTATCACAGAATTTAGAGTTGTTGACTATTTTAGTAGATCGATAAAAATATACTATGATAATTTTGCAGTAAGATTCTCCTACAATATGAAGAGTACAAGAGCTTGCAAGCATATTGATACTAAATACTTTGCTCTTTGTGTAAGAATGAAGGAGAACATAGTACATATGGAATATATTTGTATGAAGCTAATGATTGTAGATCTTTGATTAAAGGATTCGCTCTCAGGATTTTCAGAGATCATATGGGTCACATGAGACTTATAAGCTCATTTTATGATTGATATATATTAGACACCATGTATAAAGTCATAACATTGAGTTTTATAATAAAGTTTAATTTATTTTATGTGGATCGGCTATTTATTATATAATATAAAGATGACCACGGAATAGAAATAAAATTTCATCTATTCATAAAGTAAAATTTTATATAAAAAACTTGATTATGAGGTGTCATTAGTGTTGTGATGCATAGAAGGTTATAATGATTGATAACATATTTGCCATCGTAATTCACATTGATGATTATTTTATAATTAAGTATATAGTATATATCCTATGAAGAAATTAAGTTTTAAATATAGCAATATCAGTTTTCAAATATCAGATCCAGATAAAATTTTATTATAGATTTTTTTAAATGCTTTAAATAACTAACACGAAGATGGTTGTATTATATTGGACCAAGTGGAAGAAATTGAAATTTATCTGATTAACTTTATCTAGATGTGGCCCATACTAACATGCATCAAAATTTATTTTACATTTTTTTAGATTGGTCTAGACTCTGACTAAAGATAAACCTCTAATAAAATAATAAAGATATATTTGATGGTTTAATAAAATTGAACTATGTACAACCATCATGGATAACATCCATCTTCTAATCTTCGTGACTAATTTAGATATAGTCTCTAATAGATAGGATATTTTATAAAAGGACACCTCGAATACTCAGAGTTGAGATTAGAAACTAAGCTGATGTTTGATGATAATGAGGAGTTGGATATAAGGACACCCCAAATACTCGGAGTTGGGATTGGGAAACCAAGATGCCGTTTGACAACTGCAAGGAGTACATCCAGCTTGGTTGTCTTCTAGTTAATAAGTTTTATTGCCCATAAAGTTCTAATATTATAGTCCAAAATGTGAGAGTACCTCGACATCATTCAAGAAGATGAATTTATCTTCATTCAAGAAGATGAATTTTCAACTATTAAGGTTAGTGCAAACTACAATACCCATGTCTCCTACTATTGTTTGCTTAAGCTAACCTTGGGAATCCTCTGAAGCTTTGATTATCTAGACACCTGGGTCCATTAAAGCTAAAGAAGTTCAAGAAGATGCTATTCATTTGCTGCTCCACTTCGAAGTGAAAGTAGGGGTTGATGTTTTGAAGGCGAGTTAATAAGTTCTCATCCTTATTCACAAAACTCCACCATGCCTGAATTAATCCCAGTTCATTATTTCCCTAAATCATATGTCAAACAGATATTTAATGGGATATTTAATGAACAAAAAAATCACATATTATTTGGAAACAAATTTTATAAAATGATTTTTGTTTTTTTGGGTTTTGTCCGATTCTATTTGCTTTACAAAAATGTAGAGAGGAGAAAAGAATACACAGGCATTATAGCCATCTCTTGAATGGCTCGAATAGAAAAGAGGAGAAGAAAATGATTAATCATGGTCTCAAATACAAAGTAAAACCACCAACAGTGAAAAAATTTGGATCCATTTTAGACAATCCAATTATGATCCGAAAGTGATCGAGTCTAGCAAAACCACCAATGATAACAAAAAAATTTGGATTCAATTGGATGATTCTTCCTCCCAAACCCATGCCTTATTCCAAGATAGCGGCAAAGATTCATAACCCGACCGACGAGGATGCAAGAAGAGTGGCAGCAGCAGCGACATCTAGGATAGTGGCATGGAATGGTGGTTTCGGATGGCTAAGGACGGAGGAGCAATTTTTTTATAAAGCAACTGTAGTAATTATACTTCGACTTCGAATTTAACTTATTTTTCTTATTAACCAACTTTGGCTCAACCGACGACTTCCTGGGTCTTATAGACCTATTGCACCGAATTAAAGATTGTAATGTCATAAGTATCCAAGATGGTGGTCGAAAGCATCGATAGCTGAATGGATCTGGACCACTATAGAGAGTAAATTTTTATAGTTTAATTAATAATCTATATTATTATTATCTCTCTTCAAAAATATTCTTAGTATTTTGAATTATTTAAGATTATTTTAGTCATTCTATAAAGAAAAAAATTCTAATGTGCCATTTGAAAATAAATCTCAGAAATGTAAATATAGATTTTTTAAATTATTGAATGTAAGTATAATTTATATCTAATCTCAAAATTTTTTTTATAATTTACTCTAAAAAAATATTAATAGAGTTGCATATTAGAATACTAACATTATTATCTCTATAATCATAACTATGATAGCTTAAATATTAAATTTTTTTTTTTTTTTTCCGACAAAGAGAGTACTAAACATACATAAGTTGTTTGAGAGTGTTTTAAGAAAGGAGTATCGAAATATAGAAACAAAAAATGAAGGGCGTGTCATCTAACTTCACGGTTTTGAAAGCCACCTACTGCCTACTTGTGCATTAAAACTTATATGTGAAGTAATAGCAACTAACCAATTACTTACCCCTCTTTCGTTGCCATATATTTTTTCTATATATACTTCAACTTTTCTTTTCTTTTGTTTTTTTTTTCCTATTTTATTTCTAAGCTATATGGTATATTTTATTTCTAAGCTATATTGTCAAAATTATTCTTTAAACAAAGAAAATAAAGTTATAAGATCACTTAAAGAAAATTTTAAGCTCAATTTTCTCCAACATTTCATAATCTTATGTAAATAGCATGTGCATGACTTAAGAATAATTTTGGAAAGATGTGTGAATATTATTATAAAATAAAATAGCTAAAAATAAAAATTTAAGATTTTATGCATCCCTAGTTTCTTGTTCGTTTTTATATTGTGATATTGATATATCATTCCGAAGATGTGAATATTGATATATCATTCCGAAGATGTGAATATTTTATCATAAGAATTATTCAAGTGATTTTATCATTTTTTTTAAAAAACTAACAATCATGTTATGTGAATGATTCTAGATTTTTAGCTCTTCTTGTTTATATTCTTAGTCTTTCCCCTATTTTCGGATATATGTATGTGGGCGACATGCATCTAGTGAGTTTGGACCTTTCTTATATGCAACGGGAGAAAAGGATAAACTTATCTGGTAATTGCCAGAGATATTCCTCCTCCCAAACTCCGTCGTCTCTCTCATCCATGCTCTGAAAGAAGAAAAATACAAATAAAGAAATATAAGTAGACACATCCGAGACAGCTCAATTTTAAAAACTAGCTCCTTAAAAAATAAATTACCATGGTATAAAATGCAAATTAATTAGCAAATATAAATAGAAATAGCCAAGTACAGCATAGAATAGGACTAAATAAGAGGAAAAGAATTAGAAGAACATTAGGAGACAAAAAAAAAGAAAAAGAAAAAGAAAGAAAGACAGAAATGAAACTATTTGCAGTGCAAATTGATTCCAATGTCTACTTCATTAATTAGACAGCTTTAGATCTTACAAATCATGGATAAAGATATTCTATAAATATATCCCTGTTTTTAATTTGATCGTCTAACTATATTATATTCTTTGATAAGGATTCACCTTTTGAAATCTTTCCCTCTTATTTAGGTTCTTGTAAATTTTTCATTTTGTTATTCATTAGTGAAGTAGGAGAAATTTTTGCCGGAACATTTGGCTGGAGATTGGTTAGACGTTACATTATCATGAGTTTCCCAAACAGGCGACTTGTGATTTGTGCAACAGTAATCATTGGATGGATCCCATGCTCAGTCTCGTGAGGCAGGCTATCCCATGTGCTGCATGGGGTTCATCCAATCATAGCCACCGCATGAATCACGGATGACTATGATTAAAGAACTAGCAATGCAGGTCCAAACTGTAGAAGATAGGAGCACGGTATGTTCGGCAACGAACAAGTTAGCATGATTTTTATTCAGTTTTTTCTCTAATGTAATGTGTTCTCATATACTATTTTATATATTATCTTTTTGGACAAAGACTTTGGCATACTAGAATAGGAAAATGTTGTCTTGATGGATTGATTAAATTCGGATTATTGAAATAACCATTATATATGTTTCTCGGCTCACCATTTCAATGAAATAAGCAGTGGTTTGCCCCCATGGTACTTTATTAAAAAATAATCAAGAAATACTACGTAATGCTACTTTTTAATGGATTCATTAAATTAAAGTTATCGAGATTACTATTGCCTCATTGTCCCAATGATGTGAGTGGTGGTTCGCCAACATTCTAATTTTTTTTAAAAAAGAGAAACTACTATATAAATACTCTTTTGTCTTTATAGAATTAATTCAATATAGATTATTAAATTATTAGCATTATTATTATTATTTTTGAGAACTAGGTAGGATGAAATCCCGGTCAAAATTAAAGAGACTCCAATCCAAGTCCTTGGTATCTAACTCCAGGGACTTTTCTAATTATTCTAGTTGACGCCCTCTATATAAATACCATGTTAAGGAAAGAAAGTAAACATATTTGCTTTCAAAAGAATGAAGGTTACCAAAATCTCGGATGGTTTTATAATAATCGTCATCCAAACGATATTCCCCTAAGATTCTGGTTTAAAGAAATAAAATCCATCCATCCTCGAAGTCATGCACCCACAAGCAAGCAAAATGATCTGCTGCCACGTCCCTCTCGGCCATCGTTGCTTGCATCTAAGCAATTATGCAATCAAATTGCCATTACTAGCTTCACCTAATTATTTTCGTCGCAACATCCTCTAAATTTGTATTTTTCTTGGCCGTGTTCATGCTGGCTGTGGCAGCGAGGCTTCACCAACAACATCATGTGGTGGATGACTAGAGCGAGCAGGAAGTGGTGGACCAAGAAAATTCCAACAGAGGTTGGCCAAGCTTGGCCTAGTCGAAATAAAGGCGTGGATAAAGAATCTAAAGAGGCGGGGATGGAAGAGGACATAACCACGATGGTGCCCATGGGATTCCAAGGAAGAGTTAGGACGGTGTAAAGGAGACACAAAAAGAGAGGATTGTGGGTGGTGTTGGATTTGAATCAGATGTGAAACAAGTAGTTAGTTCCATGATCAATATAAGTACTCGAAATTAATGACTCTTAAGGAAGTGGTCGACAATGGTTTGATTTAAATCCGATGCGAACCATGAACGGCTAAGTGCTCGATTGAGATATATTCTGGTGATAAAATTATTTTTGGAGTATCTTAGTTATTAATAAATTATTATATTGGTAGATATATATAGTTGTTAGGATAAGATAACTTGCTCATATATCACGAAAAAGAAAAATCTATTTTCAAATGACGTAGATGACCAATATCAGGAATAGAAGATATCATGAGCGGTGAAAGGACAGAAGTCCACCATCTCCTGTTGAATCAACCACAAGCAACGCACGTGCCTGCGATCTTCCGTCGAATAGCAAGTGCAAAAACTTGGTGCCAACAAATTTAGAATAGCAGTGGGATCGGACCGAATTAGATACATTGGATTGGATATGATTTGGATCAAAAATTTATCAACTTAAACCTGATAAAAAATTATTTATATCTAAATTTGACTTATTAATTTGACCTATATATTTTATTTATTAAATATATCAAATCAGATTAAAGAGATTAGATAAACTAAATAAGTTATTAACGGATTAAACAATCAGATTAAATTAAACAGAATAAAAATAACTTAAATAAATTTTAAATAAATTAAATAAATCTTAAATAGACTAAATGGACTTAATTTAATCTGAATATTAAACAACTTAAATGAATCCGATGATTTATTTATGATCCAAATCATTGAGTTCAAATCCAAATCTACTTTGAATATAGATATTTTATCCGCCGTACAAAAAATACTCAACTCCATTGGGCTCGATGAGTCAAGCCCAATCCAGCAATTCCTGCACGTGCCTCATCTAGTGCCAGCCAAAGACTAGTCATCCCCCTGACTAGAAAATGATCCCTGGAATCTGAAAGCGATACATCCATTTGGAAATAAACCTTGTTCTACTTCTAATCCAATCTACCGCAAAAGTCAGGTCTAGGTCTGGGACCATGGTCAAGAATTCTAGTCCAAGCTACATGTGATGGATATAAAGAACAGCTCCGTTAGGTTTTGAAAAGAGCACCGTCGGTGTTTTAGTCGGTCTATGAGAATCTTCGAGAAGTCATCCAACGTTGAAAAGTACGGGAGAGAGATGGATAAGACTTCCAACCCGCACTTGGACTCGCTTCGAGATGGTGGGCCGGGCCATGTCAGACAAGCCGACATCTTCCACGCCCGTGGTTGGAACCGGTGACTTTCGTCCACCGACCATTTGAACTTTTTGAGTACCCGAGAGACTGAAAAGACAGAGGTAAGTCTTTCAAAAAATGGATAGAAGAATATTAATACATACAGGCTTAATTTTGATCCTATCCTCGCTTACATTTGTAGAGGATTTATTCTCAAACTAGCCCAAAAATAATAGTAAAAAATGATGGTACGAGAATCATAAATAACTAAGATTAAAATCAGATCGAATACGAATTGAATATCAATATATTTATATCTATATTGATAATATAAATATAAATATGAATATTTTTTTAATACAAATATTTATATTTATATTTATTTTAAATAAATAAATATATAATTTAGATATTAAAAATATGGATGTAATTATGGATGCAAGTTAGATAATTAAATTTTATGGCTACATGATCGAAGATACTAAGAAATAGATGATAAATTAAGTTAAAAACATATTTATATAATTATATATTTTTTAAAAAAATAATAAGTATCATATAAAATTATATAAAATTATATGTAGATACGAATATTTAAATATGGATCGGATAGTTATCTATTCATATTTATATCTATTTTTTTATAAATATAAATATAGATATAAATATTAGTCAAATTATTAAATTTTTATATTTGGATACAAAAATAAATTTGAACAAATAATATTCATACTTTTTTTATTTTTATAAATAACTTTGCAGATGGTCTAACTTTTTTGAAATTATCATGGTCGTTGGATGGAAACATTTTGATTTCTAGTATGCCAATTCTTACATTTGGTCTAGAAAAAACTTGCCCAACTTATATTTAAAACTTGGACAGCAATTTTTTTAAAAAAATGATTAGTCCAAATTTTTTGAGACAAATATTCATAATGTCTTCAGCGTACTCCTGTAACTTATGCCATAATACAATACAAGCATATGCGGGCAGGTGCACGAGCATGGCAAGGACCAAAAAGATTTAAATTTGGCGTGGAAAATAAAAACATCGCATTTCAGTATAAAACGGCAAAACAAGTTGCAATTGGCAATCCTATATATACACGCATGTAACTACATACTTACATAAATGTGTGCAAGAGAGAGAATTTCTAATAATCATCAGATTAAATTCTATGCACAAGATGTAGGGATAGGATTTTTTTTTTTTTTTTTTTTTGAATAAAATGGTAGGAAAGATCACCAGAAATGAAATGAGTATAAAAGATAAAAAAGCAAGAGAAAATATCAAAAAAGAAAAGAGGTCGGTCGTAGAGAGCAACTAGCTTTCTAAGTTAACCAATTTCAGGACACAAATCTAACATTTATTGACAACCCACGCGGCTGAGTGGCTCCAATACTATATGCCCTCATCAACTGAAGAGCAGATTATGAAGATATATAATCCAATGCTTAGATCAAAAGGCCCGTAAACTTAAGCCAATATATTTATCATTTTGGGATGCTTAGAGTTGGACGCATTTCATATTAAGTTTTTAGGATCAAAAGATAAGTGATGATCTCAATTCTTATATACAATGCAACTTGCTAGCCAAACAACCACCAGATGATATTCAAGAAAAAAATCTTTTATCAAAGGTGATGGTGGATGACTAAGGTCACAAAAAGAGCCTTAGGGAACTTGATATTCCAATCTATTGTCAAGGGCAAGTGAGAAGAAAAAATTACATATTAGTGTAAAGATATCCTCTTGTTTTGAGAAGGGAAAAATTATAATAAAGTTTGGTATAATATTAATCAGATGGAGGCTATATTATTAGAGAGATTGCAATATTTTTTTTGGTAATATAGAGGGAGGCAGAATGCCATCAAAAAATTTCATTGAGAAAATAGAATAGAGAATATACAATTTGTATTTGGCTCTATCGACAAAAACTAGTTTAGTTAAGTATGACCCCAACATCTATATATTAGTTCATCAATTCAAAAGGGGTGAAGTGTAGGCTTGCTGCATCTCTTTGGAACCTTTCAGTACCATCCGATCTTTTATATATAAAAAATTTATATTTTTTTAGATAAATATTTTTTAAAAAAATATTTAGATAGAAAAATAGTTTACTTATATTCTTGTATGTATAAAAAAGTGACTTCGAAATCTATTATCTATGTTCTTTTGCATTACTACTTTTCTGGATAAGTTACTAAAATTTATCCATATTTTTCATAATACTATTTATGATTTTTAGGTTTGAAGATAGTGAACAGTCGAGTTATTGGTATTGAACAATGAAGGTATTGAAAATGAGGATGGAGCATTTTAGAAATAAAATTAAATATCTATTTTAGTGGCTGATGAAAAAATGATTTAGCCATCCCTGGATGGATAAGATTTTCCACCATTTCATAGGTAAATGCTATTTATGGAAAAATAACTTATCCATCTTGAAAAGCGTGAGAACATAGATGAATTGATCAATAAAAAAATTGATCAATTTATTTATAATATTTATCCATAAAAAAATGATGATTTTAAATTAAATGTTCCATATGACTTAATTTGTTGGAAGAAGAGGCTAGATACAAGGGATAATATTGGAAGGAAACTTGGCAAAAAACTATGGGGGCTATGTGCCGCATAAAAATTCTATTGAATCGGTAGACCACCTTTTTTTTTTTCTCGGATTGTGGTTTTTTCACCACCATTTGGAAAGCCTTTATGTCAATGGCTTGGCGTTCTACAATTGCATTGTTCCTTTGAAGGACTGTGTTTGGAGTGGAGGAGGAATTTTTCCAAGGCTATACATCCAGACTATGGTATTAATTAATGCCGATAGGTGCCATTTCTTGGTCTTGCTGGAAAGAGAGAAACTCACACATTTTTATAAACAAACAAGCTTCATTTAGTGCGGTTGCTAAAGAAGGAAGAGAGAAACTCACACATTTTTATAAGCCAAACATTCTTTTCTATAAATATTGCTGAATCTATAATAAAAAAACTATAGCTGGTTGCTTTTCCAGCCTCCATTTTGATGCCCCTCCCAAAATGCCGTTTTGAGTTAAATATGACCCACCAACAATTAAAAGCCAACCAAAATAATAGTGAGACGATGCTCTATTCGAGAAAGGCACAAAGGTTGGGATACTGTTGGTAATTCCACGAGAAGAGTTGAAACTAGAGCCTAAAAGGATTGATAAAGATGTTCGTCAAGGTGGTACCTTTCAACCTAGGATCCAGCAACGGTGCATGGAGGAGAAAGTGGATATAAAACTTCCAATCATACATCGTGCAACAAGGAAGAGAGATTCTTGATTTTGCCGAATTTTTCTAGGTTTAAGTTGAAGATTTCGGCTGCACTCGTTGAAGAGTCCGAACCCCTTCAAAGCTACGGACGTAATTAAAGTATGCTTGTTGAGGAAGACCATAGCATTCCTTTCCTTCCAACAGACCCACGCTACGAATACCGTGAACAAGTATAGAGAGACTTTTCAAATATTGGAAAGAAGAAAGACGTCAATGCGCAATTTTCAAGAGATGAGCATGTGAAAATAATGCTCCTCTCTGTGTACAAGGAAATCAATAGGAGCATTAAGAGAATTCTCATAAATATCAAATTTTACTAATTAAAATTGAAAATTTTGTACCATGAAAAAAAAGGTTAAATTTTCAATATCATGAAACTTCAAAGGAAGTGATCATGGAAACCACGACATAGCTCCCAAAGTATCATAACGAGTAACTTGTCAATTGGCATTTTTATTTATCAGTGCTGTTGGGGATAAATTCCGCTCTTGTCGAAGTCCAATATGATGCTTAGCCTATTGCAACCGGTAATCAGAAAAGAGCTTCAATCGAAAATTCTTCTTTCAGCGATCGAATCCCAGCCGATCTCCTCCAACGGTCGAACTTATTCAGTAGCTTAACTCCTTCAGCGGCCGAACTCCTTCTGGACTTCTTCTTCAGTCGGATTTCTCCATCAGCCGAACTCCTTCCGCACTTCTTCTTCAGCTGGATTTCTATAGGAGTCGAACTCCTTTCGGACTTCTTCTTCAGTCGAATTCCTCCAGGAGCCGAACTTCTTTCAGATTTTTCTTCAATTAAGTTCCTTCAGGAGCCGAACTCCTTCCGAATTTCTTCTTTAGTCGAATTTCTATAGGAGTCGAACTCCTTCCGGACTTCTTCTTCAATCGGATTCCTGCAGGAGCCGAACTCCTTTTGGATTTTTCCTTCAGTCAAGTTCCTTCAGGAGCCGAACTCCTTCCGAATTTTTTTTCAGTCGGTCTTCAGGGTCGAACTCCTTCCGAATTTCTCCTTCAGTCGTTCCTCCAGGAGCCGAACTCCTTCCAAATTTGTTCTTCAGTCAAGTTTCTCCAAGAGCCAAACTCCTTCCGAATGTCTTCTTCAATCAAATTTCTACAGGAGCTGAACTTTTTTCGAACTTCTCCTTCAGTCGGATTCCTCCAGGAGCCGAACTTCTTTCAGATTTTTTCTTCAGTCAACTTCCTCTAGGAGCCGAACTTCTTTTGGATCTCTTCTTCAGTCGGATACCTCCACGAATCAAACTTCTTTCGGACTTCTCCTTCAGTCGGTTACCTCTAGGAGTCGAACTCCTTCCGGACTTCTCCTTCAGTCGATTACCTCTAGGAGCCAAACTCCTTCCGGATCCCTCTAGGAGTCGAACTCCTTCCGAATTTTTTTTTTGATCGAACTTCTCCACCAGTCGGACTCCTCCTAGACTTCTCCATTAGTCGAACTCCATTCAAATTTCTCTAGTGGATTACTTTCAAATTTCAACTAGCATTCCTCTCAGATGATCATCTCTAGCCGTATTCCCTTTAGGAGTCCGAACTCCTCTGAAATTGATGTATGCCAAAGCTTTTCACCAACTAATGCCTGCTTCCTCTGAACTTCAACTATTAAATCTCAACGAACTGCCACATCACGACAACAGATACCTCTCTCTATAACAAACTTCACATGGCCCCGAGCGGCCCACTACCAGATGGCTGCAGCTGTCACTATCAGTCTGCTATAGGTAGTGCTACAGACGTCACCTCTCTTCATGATAGACTCCATCAGGTCTCGAGCGGCCTGTTACTAGATGGCTACGACTGTTACTATCAATCTGCTATAGGCTCTGTCTATAAAAAGGGATCCTCTAGATACGTTTTCTCTAAGCTCTCTTTTCCTTCTCAAAACTCTGCCGAACTCTTTTCTGAGCACTCCATTTTTGTTGGTCAGAAGAGCTGACTTGATCGTCACAGGATCTTGCCAGAGCCACCACTACCGACTCCAGATGAAACTTTATTTTGCAGGTCACCGATGGTGACATCTTCTTTCTCAACTCCAGCTCGATCTGGTGTCAACCAGATTCTGCACCAACAGAATTGGCGCTAGAGAAATGGCCCTCTATTTCTGAGGTACCATTCACCGATGGTGACCTCTTCTTCCTCGACTCCAGCTCGATCCGGTGTCAACCAGATTCTGTACCAACAGGATTGGCGTTAGAGGAATGGTCTTCTATTTCTAAGGTACCATTATTCTTAAAGGAGTGCTCAGTCGATCCTGTCGATCTTCTTCTTCAAGGTTTATCTCCACCTTCTTCCTCAATCCTAAGAAATGCCTCCAAAGAAGGCGACTACCCGGAGATCTACTGCTTCTACCATTAGATCTGAGCTAGATCCATCTATTCCTACTGCATCACCGACACTTCAACCCCTACCTCCATCGATGGCCATGGTAGATCTGGAGCAGTTTAACCTGTTGATGCAACGGGTTCAGGGCCTTACCGAAATGGTACAGGTCATGCGGCAATCTTCGATGGCGGTTCCGCCAATAAACTTACCATCGGGATGTCAGAAATCGATCCCAAAAAGGAGCACTTGGGTTAGCATACCCGTCACCTCTGGGAAGAAAAAATAGAGAGTAAAAAATTCGTGTTCGGATCATGATTCTCCTCCGAAAGAGACCTTCTCCATCTATATCCGGAAGGCATCCAAGATCTATGATCGAGACGACGTCCTCGATCACAAACTATGAAAGATGGACCGACGGATTAAAAAACTTCGCCATGTCGCCCTGGCTCACTATGACGACGTCTGCATCGATTTTTCTTTCTCTTTCTGAATTATGCAAGAGTTCATTCTGTCGAACTTCAAGCTCTTTCAATATGAAAGTTACGATGGAAGCTTTGATCTGGTCAATCATCTGGAGGCCTTTTGGATCATGATGCTGCTCCACGGCATACCAAATGCCATCTTATGCCAAGCTTTTCCATCCACCTTAAAGAAAGTAGCAAGAAACTGGTATTCAACATTGAGGTTAGGTACGATCTTCTTCTTTGACTAGATGAGCCATCAGTTTGTGGCTCACTTCATCAGCAGCTGACAGTCGCACCGAGATTCAAATTTTCTGATGAATATCAAGTAGAAGGAGAGAAAATCCATTCGAACTTTTGTCACCTAGTTTAATGCTACTGTATTGGAGGTCCGAAATCTAGACCAATTTATTGCAATGGCTGCACTCAAGGACGGCCTTCAGAAGAATGATTTGCTGTTCACCCTGGAGAAGAAATACCCCAGAGACTTTGTCGATTTGCTAGCTCGAGCTGAGGGATACGCTCGTGCGGAAGAAGCCTTCAAGTTGAAGAATGAAGAGGCCATAGGAGAGTGATGGACGGGCGAGTCTAATAGACCTATCGCTGAAGAAGGGTCGAATGAAGTTCAACCATGCTCAAGGACTCTCTCCAAGCGCAAGCAAGCCCGAACTTCTCCTGGAGCTCATCATCAAAGAAGCTCCAATAGAAGGGCGTGAAGAAGTTCTCCCTCCGGAAGGTTCCATAACTACGCCCCCCTTAATGCTCCTAAAACTTAAGTTTTGATGAAAATTAAGAATCAGCTATCAAGACGAGAAGAATTATGATCTCTCCCAAACAAGCACAATCGAAGCAAGTACTGCCTCTACCATCATGACCACGATCATGATACTGAAGAATACATTCAGCTTTAAGATGAAATCGAGAAGCTCATCAGGACAGGCCGGCTGGATCGATTTCTCAGATGTCGGTCTGAAGCAAAAAAAGATCGATCGAAGATGCTGCCGCAGTCAGAACCATCAATGAAGGAGAAACAACAAGAAGATCGACCATCTCTCGGCATCATCAACACTATCTCTATGGGACTTAGTACTTCAGTGAGCCGCCATCTCTCAACCTTAAAGCCAGAAGAAGCTTGCCCCAAATTGGGAAGGCCCATATGAAGTGGTGGTGGTCGTTCGGCCCAGAACTTATCGTCTGATGGAGTTCGAAGGAACAAGGCTCCCACGACCTTGGAACTCAAAAAATCTAAGAATATACTATCAGGAAGAAGCAATCAATAGTGGCCATGCTAGGAATAGGAGGAGAACCTCATCCTAACATGAGCAAGTTGAAGGCCTTCAACCTCGGTTGGAGATAAGATCTCTCTCGAGCTTCTATGTCTACAGGAGATAAGATCTCCTTCAACCTCGACTGAAGATAAGATCTCCTCCGAGCTTCAACGCCAACGTCAACAGAAGATAAGATCTCCATAAATCTCGGCTGGAGATAAGATCTCCTCCAAGCTTCTACGTCAATAGGAGATAAGATCTCCTTCAACCTCGGTTGGAGATAAGATATCCTCTGAGCTTCTACGTCAATAGAAGATAAGATCTTCTTTAACCTCGGCTGGAGATAAGATCTCCTCCGAGCTTCAACGTCAACATCAACAGAAGATAAGATCTCCTTCAACCTCAGCTGAAGATAAGATCTCCTCCAAGCTTCTACATCAATAGGAGAGAAGATCTCCTTCAACCTTGGCTAGAGATAAGATCTCTCTCGAGCTTCTACGTCAACAGAAGATAAGATCTCCTTCAACCTCGGTTGGAGATAAGATCTCTTCCGAGCTTCAACGTCAATGTCAACAAGAGATAAGATCTTCTTCAACCTCGGTTGGAGATAAGATCTCTCCTGAGCTTCTACATCAATAGGAGATATGATCTCGTTCAACCTCGACTGGAGATAAGATCTCTTCGAAACTTCAACGTCAATATCAACAGGAGATAAGATCAACCTCGACTGGAGATAAGATATCCTCCGAGCTCCTACATTAATAGAAGATAAGATCTCCTTCAACTTTGGCTGGAGATAAGATTTTCTCTAAGCTCCTACATCAATAAGAGATAAGATCTCCTCCGAGCTTTAATGTCAACGTCAATAGAAGATAAGATCTCCTTCGATCTTGGCTGGAGATAAGTATTAGATATGTATGCCCTAGAAGCCAGAATTGGCTGACACTTGTAATACACTTCTAAGGGCAAAATTATAATTTTGAATATTAATAATAAAGTGAGTTATTTTCTATCACATAAGTGTATTTAGTGTTTGTGATATATCCCTTGAGTTAGTGGTAATGATAATTCATATTTTCAAGAGTTGAAAATTTAAGACATGAATTTTCATTTATTAACTCATAAAATGCTCCTGACCGTAGGATCATCATGAGGATGGTGATTGATCCGAAAGGTTAGTGTACAATCGCTTCTTTATAGTAGATGAGTCTTGAGTCTATGGTGTGGAGACACTGGAGCAAGAGTATAGGTACTCATTAGAGAACGAGGGCACTGAGCGTGACCACTCGAGTAGTCATAAGAAAGTCTACCTTCTCATCGATGACTGACTCGATGCTGCAGTGGTGTGTCTGGTTCTTTGACCTGAGGTGCATCGATAGTTCACCTTGAGGGTGTTATAGTTTGACTACACCATGACTCGATCTCCTAGCCATTCAGAATCCTGAGGTGTATGTTGGCTATAGCATGTTCATTGTAGAAATTGGATTACACCAAGATGAAATCTATCTACCTCGGTGGATGAGGAGCAGCCCTATGATGATCATGAGAATCAAGTCCATAAGCCCATGGCCATGGCAGAGAGTGAAATAATAGAAAGAGTTTCTATTAAGATTTTCACATCGGACTTGAATCGAATGATTAAATCATATGATAGAAATTAGGGTTTGACGAGTTCACCTTAACCCTAATCTGATCGGGGCTCAAGATAGAAGAACTTAATCATACAAGTAGCTATACCGAGAGGTTCATTTTCAGTTTTGATGGGTTGCCAACATATGTTGCTAGGTGTCACTGATGGATTTTGGAAGTAATTAGAATGATTTAGATGATCGATCATTCTAAGTTGTCTGAATCAGAAAAGTTCTGATCCATCGAAAGGAGTTTCGATGATGTCGATGATGGAGATCATGACATATCCCATTATCATACAGAACTGAACCTAACTGGATCACACAAATAAGGATTTGGATCTGGATATCATCAATTGGACTAATCCAGTTCAATTGATTTGAATAGGATTCAATTAGGTTCAAGAAAATCGTGCTAGCACACAATTGAGCCTAACATTCTCCTTTTTCTATCTTAAAAGTTGTCTTGACTGAGCCAAATGAGTTTGTGCTCACTCAGATACCTTTATCTGATTTGACTGAAGCTTGTTCAAGTCAAAAAAGGGTTGTCTTAATTTATGAGATAAATTTGAGACAACACCTGTCATTTTTCATCACTTGCTAATTCTTGTACTTTAACTTGGTCAAACGTTGACCTTTGACCCTTGGACATCTATCCATATGTCATGCACTTATTGGAGAGCAGATAAGGGCTTTCCCCTCTCTAAAAATTAGAAAGAAAGGGGGCAGACGCCTAGGATGGCGTGCGCCCATGGATAGGGACGCTGGAGTTCCATACGGATGGGACTTTAGGTTGCTTGTTGGATTCAAACTGAGTGACCCTCACCTATAGACTTTGACCAATCTTAGGCGCCACCTTAGGATAAATTCGTGGGTCTCTCATCCTACCAATCAGATTTAGATCTGATTGAACGAAGCAACGTGATTGGCCGGGGTGATGCAGCACTGCATGGCGCAGTAGAGTCTATAAATAGACCCTATCTACACCCACTTTCAAGACTTTAAAAAAGTCACACCCTAAGGCTGTCTCTCTCCCTTCTCCATGGCCACCATCTGCCCCTTTCCCTCCTCTCCATGCCCAAGAAAGTTAGGTTCTTCTGATTAGTGCAAGTCAAGCAAAAAAGGTTGACGAAAAGGAAGAAGGCAGCACTACTGCAAAGACAATGGGTGAACTT
This sequence comes from Cocos nucifera, assembly GCA_006176705.1. Classification (NCBI taxonomy): domain Eukaryota; kingdom Viridiplantae; phylum Streptophyta; class Magnoliopsida; order Arecales; family Arecaceae; genus Cocos; species Cocos nucifera. The sequence goes on from QRFJ01000193.1 coordinate 1,064,205, forward strand.
CAGAAGAAGTTTTGAAGATCCTCCAAATTAGATTCAGATCTAATTTTTGGAGAAAAAAAAGAGAATGAAAAGATCTTCAGATCCAGTCTGAGTGGATACCGATAGAGGTCAGACGCTTGCATGGCTAGATCCAGAACCTCAGAGCTTTCGCGGGATCATTAACGGATAATCATATTACCCAAGATCAAGGTAAAAAATTAATTTAAAATTAATTTAATTTTATTTTTTTAATTATCAGATCATAAATTAGATCTAAAAAATATTAGATCTGATCTAGATATGAGAGAAGAATTTTTGAAATATGCCTCTTGATCCAATCAGATCTGAACGAACCTGATCTAGAAAATTAGGATTTCCCTTCAACTGGTATCAGAGCTAGGTTCTTATAATTTTTTTTAGATCTAATTTAATTTAATTAATTAGTAATTTTAGATATCACATGAGATATGATTAGATCTAAAATTAAAAAATTAAAAATTAAAATAAATTAATTTAGATCTAATATGTATGAGATACATAACTAGACTAGGAATAGAATTGTTCTATGTGTAGTCTAGTTTGATCATAATTTTTATTTGATTAAAAATAATTCTTAGATCTATTTACTTTTTATTTTTTGATATTATAAATATTATAATTAGATCTAAAAAATAAAAAATAAAATAAAATTAATTATTCGTATGAGATATGATAGTTGCATGTTTAGACTAGTTGTAGAATAGTTCTACAAATAGGTCTAGATTAAATTTTATTTAATATGATCGAATTTAAATTTAATTTTTTAGATAATTATGAGATAATTTAGATCTGAAAAACTTGCATGCATGATATATGTGATATATACAAAACATATTTTTTAATTAGATCTATCTTTTATATGAGATATATGCTTAGATCTAATTTATTTTTATAGATTAGTTGTATTTCTGATTAAGACGTTTTCCTTGGCCATCCAGTCATAAGAACAAAGTAAAGCTTAAAGACCCTCTCCTTCCATCCAATGGGATGTTCTTATGATGTGTAGGGGTGCTGCGCGTTCGTCCTTAATCAAAAATTGAAAACTTACTTTCTGCAAAACCCTAGAATTATTTCACATATTTTATTTAAGAATCCTGACTTAGTATTAAAAGACTGTTATTATGTGCCTGCAGCAAGCAGAAATTTGATTTCTGTTTCTTGCCTTGCATTAGAAGGCCATGTAATTAGTTTTCTTAAGGACCATTGTAACATTCTTTATGAAAGAAATAAAATTACAAATGGTTTTCTTATTAACGATCTTTATCAGTTACATATTGATGTATCTATTTTTAACTTTGAGCAAAATGTGAATACCATAAAATCAAAACGTCCTAGGGATAGTCCTAATGATAGGTATCTATGGCACCTAAGATTAGATCATATAGCAGAAGACAGGGTTAACAAATTGAAAAAAATTGGACTATTGAGTCCATTGACTTTCGAGTCATATCCAATTTGTGAATCATGTCTTCATGGCAAAATGACTAAACTTTCTTTTATAGGACATGGGAAAAGGGCCACGAATCTTCTTACCCTAGTACATACAGATGTGTGCAGCCCATTTGATGTGCTGGCTAGAGGCAACTTTATCTACTTCATAATCTTTATGGATGATTCATCTAGATATGGGTATGTATATCTTATGAGACATAAGTCTAAAGCTTTTGAAAAGTTCAAAAAATTCAGATATGAAGTAGAAAAGCAAATTGAAAAACCCATTAAGGTTCTTCGATCAGATCAAGAAGGTGAATATCTTAGTCAGAAATTCCTGGACTATCTCAAAGAAAATGGCATAATCTCTCAATGGACTCCACCAGGAACACCTCAACTCAACAAAATTTTAGAACGAAGGAATCGGATCCTATTAGATATGGTCCGATCCATGATGAGCTTCACAGACCTCTCTGATTTTCTTTGGAGATACTGTTTGTTAACTGCAATATACTTACTGAATAGGATTTCTTCTAAAATCATTCCTACCACACCGTATGAGATATGGCATGGTAAGAAACCAAGTCTGAGTCATCTCAGAATTTGGGATTGTCCGGCTCATGTCAAAAGACAACAAGCAGACAAGTTAGACTTTAGGTCCTTTAGAGCTCGATTCATAGGATATCCTAAAGAGTCATTAGGATATTATTTCTACATTCCAGAAGATCACAATGTGATTGTGAGTCGATATGCCATCTTTCTTAAAAAATAGCTTATTCAAGATAACGGCATTAAAAAGCAGATCAAGCTTGATTAGAAAGTCTCACAAGAGCAACAAGCTAAGGACCAAATGGAACCAAATCAGGTTAAGCCAATCCATACACTACCTCCTCCACCTCATAGATCAGAAAGAGTTTTTCATCCCCCTGAGAGGTACTTAGGTACTATTTCAGAGAATGTAGAGAAAATATTTCCTCATAGGTAATGGGGTTCATGGTGATGATCCCAAAACCTATAACGAGGCGATATCAGATATCGACTTCGAGAAATGGTTAGAGGCAATGAAGTCAGAAATTGACTTGATGCACTCAAACCAAGTCTGGACCTTGGTAGATCCACCAGAAGGTATAGTACCTATTAGGTATAAATAGATCTTCAAGAAAAAGATTGGTGTGGATGGAAATGTGGAGACATTCAAGGCTAGATTAGTGGCAAAAGGTTATAGTCAACGCGAGGGCATTGACTATCAGGATACCTTTTCGTCAGTAGCTATGCTAAAATCCATCCGTACATTGCTTGCTATTGTAGCCTATTTCGATTATGAAATATGGCAAATGGATGTGAAAATGATATTCTTAAATGGATATCTTGAGGAAGATATCTATATGGAACAGTTGCTAGGTTTCACATCCAGTGATGATGATCACAAGGTTTGCAAGCTGCAAAGGTCCATATATGGACTTAAGCAAGCATCTCGGAGCTGGAACACTCATTTTAATGATGTGATCAAAATATTTGATTTCATAAAAAATGAGGAGGAGCCATGTATCTTCAAAAAGATCAGTGGGAGCGCTGTTATCTTCCTCGTATTGTACGTGGATGACATCCTCCTTATCGAAAATGATATTCCATGTTGACCATAGTTAAAATGTGGTTATCTAAAGAATTCTCCATGAAAGACCTAGGAGAAGCATCCTTTATTCTAGGAATTAAGGTCTATAGAGATAGACCGAATAGGATGCTAGGACTTTCACAGAAGATGTACATAGAGAAAGTACTAAAGAGGTTTAGTATGGAAAACTCTAAGAGGGGTTTAGTACCCTTCAGGCATGGCATTCATCTTTTCAAGAAGATGTGCCCTAGCACACCTGAGGAAATAGAACGCATGAGCAAGATCTCTTATGCTTCAGCAATAGGGAGCCTCATGTATGCCATGTTATGTATACGACCTGATATAGCCCATGCCGTGAGTGTTATGAGCAGATATCAGTCGAATCCAAGTGAAGAACACTGGACTTCTGTAAAATATATCCTTAAGTACTTGAGAAGAACTAAGGATATGTTGTTGATCTTTGGTAATGGAGAACTTCAAGTCCAAGGGTGTACAGACTTGGATTTTATGTTCGATGTAGATGATCGAAAGTTGACATCTGGGAGTCTATTTTTGTGCAATGATGGAGCTGTCAGTTGGAAAAATTCCAAATAAACGATGATAGCAGATTCCACCACGGAAGTAGAATATATCACTGCGTCAGAAGCTACGAAGGAGGTATTCTGATACAAAAAGTTTACCACGATGATCGGAGTGATGTCATTAGATGTCATTCCTCTGTACTGCGATAACAATAGCGCCATAGCCCTTGCTAAGGAGCCGAGGTCTTACCAGAAGTCCAAGCACATCGAGCGGCGATACCACCTCATCCGTAATTACCTCGAAAAGGGTTACATCGAGGTCAAGAGAGCCGACTCCGTAGATAATACGGTGGACCCACTTACAAAGCCATTGAGTCAGCAGAAGATCGAAGCCCACCTTGAGAAGATGGAACTTAGATTTGTAGCCAATTAGCTTTAGGTCAAGTAAAAGTTTGTTAGATATGTGTGCCCTAAAAGCCAGAATTGGCTGACACTTGTAATATACTTCTAAGGACAAAATTATAATTTTGATTATTAATAATAAAGTGGATTATTTTCTATCACATAAGTGTATTTAGTATTTGTGATACATCCCTTGAGTTAGTGGTAATGATAATTCATATTTTCAAGAGTTAAAAATTTAAGAAATAAATTTTTATTTATTAACCTATAAGATGCTCCGACCGTAGGATCATCATGAGGATGGTGATTGATCCGAAAGGTTAGTGTACAATCGCTTTTTTATAATAGATGAGTCTTGAGTCTATGGTGTGGAGACATCGGAGCGAGAGTACAGGTACTCATTAGAGAATGAGGGCACTGAGCGTGACCACCTTGAGTAGTCATAAGAAAGTCTACCTTCTCGTCGATGACTGACTCGATGCTGTAATGATGTGTCTGATTCTTTGACCTGAGGTGTATCGATAGTTCATCTTAAGGATGTTATAGTTTGACTATACCATGACTCAGTCTCCTAGCCATTCGGAATCCTGAGGTGTACGTTAGCTATAGCATATTTATTGTAGGAATTGGATTGCACCAAGATGGAATCTATCTACCTCGGTGGATGAGAAGCAGCCCTATGATGATCATGAGAATCAAGTCCATAAGCCCATGGCCATGGCAGAGAGTGAAATAATAGAAAGAGTTTCTATTAAAGTTTTCATATCGGACTTGAATTGAATGATTAAATCATATGATAGAAATTAGGGTTTGACGAGTTCACCTTAACCATAAACTGATCGGAGCTCAAGATAGAAGAACTTAATCATACAAGTAGCTGCACCAAGAGGTTCATTTTCAATTTTGATGGATTGCCACCATATGGTGCTAGGTGTCACTGATGGATTTTGGGAGCAATTAGAATAATTTAGATGATCGATCATTCTAAGTTGTCTGAATCCGAAAAGTTCTGATCCATCGAAAGAAGTTTCGATGATGTCGATGATGAAGATCATGACATATCCCATTACCATACAGAATTGAACCTAACTGGATCACACAAATAAGAATTTAGATTTGGATATCATCAATTGGACTAACGCAGTTTAATTGATTTGAATAAGATTCAATTAGGTTCAAGGAAATCATGCTAGCACACGATTGAGTTAACATTCTTCTTTTTCTATCTTAAAAGTTATCTCGACTGAGCCAAATGAGTTTGTGCTCACTCAGGTACCTTTATCTGATTTGACTGGAGCTTGTCCAAGTCAAAAAGGGGTGATAAATTTGAGACAACACCTGCCATTTTTCGTCACATGCTAATTCTTGTACTTTGATTTGATCAAACGTTGACCTTTGACCCTTGGACATCTGCCCATGTGTCACGCACTTATTAGAGAGCAGATAGGGGCTTGTCTCCTCTCTAGAAATTGGAAAGAAAGGGGGCGCACGCCTAGGATGGCGTGCACCCATGGATAGGGATGCTGGAGTCCCATATGGATGGAACTTCAGGTTGTTTGTTGGATTCAAACTAGGTGACCCTCACCTATAGACTTTGACCAGTCTTAGGTGCCACCTTAGAATGAATCCGTGGGTCTCTCGTCCCATCAATCAGATTTAGATCTGATTGAACGAAGCAACGCAATTGGCCAGGGTGATGCAACACTACATGATGCAGCAGAGTCTATAAATAGACCCTATCTGCGCCCACTTTCAAGAGTTCAAAAAAGTCACACCCCAAGGCTGTCTCTCTCCCTTCTCTATGCCACCATCTGCCCCTCTCCCTCCTCTCCACGCCCAAAAAAGTTGGGTTCTTTTGATTAGTGCGAGTCAAGCAAGAAAGGCTGACGAAAAGGAAGAAGGCGGCACTACTACAGAGACGATGGGTGATCTTCAGAAGAAGTTTTGAAGATCCTCCAAATCAGATCCAGATCTGATTTTTGAAGAAAAGAAAGAGAAAGAGAAGATCTCCAGATCCAGTCCGAGTGGATACCGATAGAGGCCAGGCGCTTGCGTGGCTAGATCCAGAACCTCAGAGCTTCCATGGGATCATCAATGGATAATCAGATTACCCAAGATCAAGATAAAAAATTAATTTAGAATTAATTTAGTTTTATTTTCTTAATTATTAGATCATAAATTAGATCTAAAAAATGTCAGATCTGATCTGGATATGAGAGAAGAGTTTTTGAAATATGCCTCTCGATCCAATCAAATCTGAACGAATCTGATTCGAAAAATTAGGATTTTTCTTTAATAAGATCTCCCCCGAGCTTCTACGTCAATAGGAGATAAGATCTCCTTCAACCTCGGATGGAGATAAGATCTCTCTCGAGCTTTCAGGAGCTTCAACCTCGATTAGATATAAGATCTCCTCCGAGCTTCTACGTCAACAGAAGATAAGATCTCCTTTAACCTCGACTGGAGATAAGATCTTCCCCGAGCTTCAACGTCAACGTCAATAGGAGATAAGATCTCCTTCAACCTCGGCTGAAAATAAGATCTCCTTCGAGCTTTCAGGAGCTTCAATCTCAGTTGGAGATTAGATCTCCCCTAAACTTCTACGTCAATAAAAGATAAGATCTCCTTCAACCTTGGCTATAGATAAGATCTCCTCCGAGCTTCTATATCAACAGGAGATAAGATTTTCATCAATCTCGATTGGAGATAAGATCTCCCCGAGCTTCAACATCAAGGTCAACAGAAGATAAGATCTTCTTCAACCTCAGCTGGAGATAAGATCTCTCCCGAGCTTCTACGTCAATAGAAGATAATATCTCCTCCAACCTTGGTTGGAGATAACATCTCCTCTGAGCTTCAACTTCAAATTCAACCTCAGTTGGAGATAAGATCTCCTCCGAGCTTCAACTTCAACGTCAACCTCGGTTGGAGATAAGATCTCTCCTCGAGCTTCAACCTCAATGGGTGTAGAGTCCAAAAAAGGACTTCGACAGTTGTCTTTTTTGTACTCCCTTCCTTTGAATTTCAAACTTGGAAGTGGGGGGACTATTGTTGGGGATAAATTCTGCTCCCGTCGAAGTCCAATATGATGCTTAGCCTAATGCAACCATTAATTATGGAAGAGCTTCAATCAGAAATTCTTCCTCCAGCGGTCGAACCCCAGCCGATCTCCTCCAGCGGTCGAACTTATTCAGTAGCTGAACTCCTCCAATGGTCGAACTTCTTTCGGACTTCTTCTTTAGTCAAATTTCTCTATCAGCCGAACTTCTTCCGGACTTCTCCTTCAGTCGAATTTCTATAGGAGCCAAACTCCTTCTGGACTTCTCCTTCATTCAGATTCTTCCAGGAGCCGAACTCCTTCCGAATTTCTTCTTTAGTCAAGTTCCTCTAGGAGCCAAACTCCTTCCGAATTTTTTCTTCAGTCGGATTTCTACAGGAGTCGAATTTCTTTCGGACTTCTTCTTCAGTCGGATTCCTTCACGAGCCAAACTTCTTTCGGATTTTTCTTTCAGTCAAGTTCCTTCAGGAGCCAAACTTCTTCCGAATTTCTTCTTCAATCGAATTTCTATAGGAGTCGAACTCTTTTCGGACTTCTCCTTTAGTCAAATTCCTCCAGGAACCAAACTCCTTTTGAATTTCTCCATCAGTCAAGTTCCTCCATGAGCCAAACTCTTTCCAGATCTCTCCTTCAGTCGGATACCTCCAGAAGCCGAACTCCTTTCGAACTTCTTCAGGAGCTGAACTCCTTTCGGACTTCTCCTTTAGTCGGTTATCTTCAAAAGCCAAACTCCTTTCGGATCCCTTTAGGAGCCGAACTCCTTCTGGACTTCTCCTTCGATCAAACTTCTCCATCAGTCAGACTCTTCCTGGACTTCTCCATCAGTCAAACTCCACCCAGATTCCTTCAGTGAATTACTTTCAGATTTCAACTAGCATTCCTTCCGAATGATCCCCTCTAGCCGTATTCCTTTAGGAGTCTGAACTCCTCTGGAATTGATGTATGTCAAAGCTTTTCACCAACCAATGCCTACTTCTTCCGAACTTTGACTATTAAATCTCAACGAATGGCCACATCACGACAATGGATATCTCTCTCCATAACAAACTCTATGTGGCCTCGAGCGGTCCACTACCAGATGGTTGCAGCTATCACTATCAGTCTACTACAGGTGGTGCCTTCCTCTGGGACAGACTCCACCAGGCCTCGAGCAGCCCGCTATCAGATGGCTATGGCTATCACTATCAATCTGCTATAGGCTCCGTCTATAAAAAGGGACCCTCCAGATACGTTTTCTCTAAGCTCTCTTCTTCTTCTTAAAACTATGCCGAACTCTTTCCTAAGTACTCTATTTCTTTTGGCTAGAAGAACTGATTTGATCGTCGAAGGATCCTGCCGGAGCCACTACCACCAATTTCGGATGAAACTTTGTTTTGCAGGTCATCAACGATGATCTCTTCTTTCTCGGCTCCAGCTCGATCCGGCGTTAACCAGATTCTGCACCAACAAGCGCCATTCAAAATAAGATAAGTGGTTGTCACTCATCCTCACGGTGATGCACCATTTTTGGCATCCAATGTATTTTTTTTTATTTTCAAGATGAGCAACAATCATCCATCTCTGATATGGATTATGGAATGGCTACCCATAATTGTACGATCATCTGTGATGTAAAATATGCACTGCAGAGGATCTAAACTTAATAATTGTTGGCAAAAACCAACCTAAAATTATATATCCCTCTTGCCATGAAACACTAGATAGTAGTAAAGAAAATTAAATAAATAACTAACATGGAAATTATTTGAGCATGTGATTTCTAATAAACCTAAGTTCCGATCTCATGTTAATTAATTATTTTTTAAGTGAATCATATTAATTAATCATTAGATCTTGAAAGCTTATCTTGATAAAGGAAGATAGCGAATATTGTATATCAAACTTAACACAAATCATATTTACTTTTTCCAATAGTTTTGCCGATACAAACAAATAAAACTCTACATTGCACCGACACTAAATATGTGTCATTTTGGAATTTTCCAATTGAATATAAATGTTTTATATCGATTTTATCTCCATTACCCATTTGGATCTTGCTTGCTAAAATGGGAACCACAAGCATGCACCCAATAAGATGCTCTTTTCGCAATTTAAATAAAATTTATATATCCCTTGCTAAGAAAATTCTATTCACAAAAACCTCACCCGTCTCTTCATCACCTTATCACCCTGAAGAGCATGAGCAGCCCAAAACAAATCTAAAGACAGAAAAATAGAATGATGGATCCTAGCAGAGGAGAGCTAAAGAATGTTCCCAGAAACGGCAGTAGCCAGTGCCGCTTTAAACCCTGGATCCTTCGTCAATGACAACGCCACTTGCTCCACCAAACTCCGCGGAAGCTCGGGTGACTCAACCTCCTGTTGCGATCCCAGTCGTGTGCGATCAAGTGTTATGTTGCTCGGGCCGGAAGAATGGCGAGAGACAGAGCCACCACGGCTGGAACCATTGGGTGCTGGAAGCTGAGGAGGGTAACCATGGTTGTGCTCGCCTTCATAAGTTGCTACCAGGATTGATCTATCCTCTGCACTTCTTTGCACCTGAGGAAGAGGCCATCATTGAATTGGATTCAGTTTGATTCATTCCTTATGATTCTATATATGGCCATAGACTTTAAGGAGAAATATGGTTCGGTTTGATGCTTGCTTACCTTCTTCTTGACAGGGCAAGCAGGAGCTAAGGAGCATCTGAAGTAGGCCCTTGGACATGGATTGTCTCTTGTCACTTTCTGACCATATTTTCTCCATTGATACCCATCTTTCACAATCTAAAGATATACAACACAAAAGCATAGAATTCTAGTGAGTAATTTGTCAAGTTGCAATAGAAATGTTTGCTCAAGAAAATATGTTGAAGTCCTGGGAACTTACAAGGCTTGAATCCGATGGATCGGTGCGAACGCAGAGCTTATAGACCTTCAGATCACAATCTTCTCTCGCTCGCTTGCAAGAATTTCCGCTTGAGAAAAGATTGCTTTCGACCTGATGTCCCATGCAATTGGTCATTCCATCAGCACCGTAGCCGTTCATGGCAAAGCTCTCACTCTTCCTCTTCCTTTCCGGCGAGACCGACCCCCTATCGGAGCGCATGGTGGTCATCAAATCTATTAGCTGGCTCTGCAGGTTGGCATAATCTTCACAAACGACGGCAATCTTCTCATTTAGTCTTTTATTCTCCTCACACACCCGATTGAGCTCTGCCTCAAGAACCCCAACCTGAGGCCCAAAGAACACATCCATTAAAAATCTGCAGTTAAGTGTGCTTGGAAAAGAGTAGCATCATGTTCGGTCGATGAGTATGAATAAACTCACCTCTCTTCTCATCAGAAGCTCCTCTTCCTCATGCTTGGGACTTTTGTGCAACACTTTCTACTCAATCCAACAAGGAGAGACTAATCAATACGATATCCATTGGATGTCTAAATATAGCATATATGAAACATTTGTACTCACCGGAACTTCGGTGGGAAATCGGAGAGTACCGACTTTGAGATCGAGGCTCAGCGAGGGGTGATCGATCCATGTGGACTCCATGATTATTAATGAAGTCTGCTCACAAATTGGGTGTGCGTTTGTTTGAAGCCTCAGAGAGGTATCTCAGAATGGGAGATGGGAGGGCTGGGTTGGAGTTATATATATAACTCGTTGGGATCGGGAAGGATGCTTTGGAATATTAGTGGAGGAGGTTGGGTAAGAGATGGAGTTCGGAGGACAAGGGAGTCATCATCCAGGAAACGACAGAGCGTCGTCGTCATATTGCCTTGTGGGGAGGAAGGAAAGAGCCTGAAAGGGCTATAAAGTTATTTACCAAAAGAAAAGGGTTATAAAGTTATAATTAGAATGGTTGGCACTTGGCAGGAAAGTGGGAGTGGTGGATCGAGAAAAAGCCGCACGGCAGGGGCGTCGGCCACCCAAAAAAAAAAAAAAAAAATGTCGGCCAAAAAAAAAAAAAAAACGTCTTTTCGGTGGGCGATCAAGTCAAGCCGCCAAGTTACTGCCTCTTCTAATCTTCTCTGGCTCCTTTTTTTTTTTGTTTATTTGACCCATCAACTGTATCAAAACATAAATGTTCTCATGTTGCTGGAGAATGAAAACCGGAGAAAAATTGAATCTATAGAGCCTTTTTAGTACTCATAAGCACATTGGATCGTGTCCAAAAATTAATTGCTGGCTACAGAGTTGCTATTGTGATAACGAATCAAGTGACAACAATCTCAAAAGTAGTTACTTTTAACCAAGGTAACTGCTTAAATATTGCAAGTCTAGTCAACATACAATTCCTACGTTTGAATTCGACCATTGCATGTTTAAACCCCAACCTAATCTAGTCAACATGCAACTCGTGCATTTGAATCCTCCCCCCACCCCAACGCCAAAAAGGAGCACCTGAAGGCAGCATGCTTGTGAACTCAACCTTGATGCTTTTTGTGTACTCAAAGAAGAAAATACTGATAACAAATTTGAGTGCCTTTTTTTTTCGGAAGGGTTAAGGGAAGGAGGGGTTTATCAATTAAGCATCATGTAAGAGCAGAGTCCAATGAACTTTGGTAGATACAAATAGAAAATAATATTAGAAAATATTATAAATTTGATTCGATAACTTTAATTCCTATGATTTGTTAGTTAATTTGGTTCCGGAGGAATAGAAGAGTCTTCAAATATATCGAGAAGAGCTATGTAGAATATTTTCTTATAAAAGAATGGATCTCTCATACTTGAGATGGAGTTTCAAGAAAATTGCAATATATTTCTTCTTTGCCAAAACCTTTTTAGATCTTCCTAATAATTTATTTTATGTACTTTTTTTATCTCGTTACCGGTTCTTCTAAATTTCATTTGCTGAATAAAAATAATTAGATTTATCTTCGTCCAATCTTTTTCCTTGAACTAAAATGAATATAGCATACCATCATTCCCCGTTAGAACTTTTGCTTATCGGACATCAATTCCCTTAAATAATCATGAAAAATTAATACAAACCAATGCTAAGATCTTGCATGCCTTGGTGATAGACCCTCTTATAAACAAAAGTTTTGGAGGCACCAATCTTGACTTCTAAGTGCTGTTTAAGTAGTGTTCAGCATTAATTCTAAAATAGATAACATTTGACACGTCTTGTGATCTCAATTGGAACATTGTAACTGGACTAATTATTATCCGTCAATGGTGGACCAACTTTCCTCATGCCTCGGATCTAAAGGAAATGGTGCACGGTCTCCCTTGTGGACCTTTATTCTCGATTTTTTGGCCGCACGCCCGATCCACGGCATGATCCAATTGTAATATTACTGGTCGGCGGTCCCAAAATAGAAGAGCGTCCAGAGGAAATAGGTCCTTGACTCCGGTCTAAACCTTGGCGCCGAGCCCGACCAAAACAACGGCTTTGGAAAGGTAAGCATGCAATCTTTACCGGATTGGTCTGATGACAGGGACCGAACGATCAACCTTCTCCCACGTGGATTTAATTTCCCTAAATTTTCTTTGGAACCACCTTGTCAATGTTCCATGCGTTACACATCTGATCAAAGTCATCTTGCACTCCTGAAAGTCTACTGATTTTGATAGCACTACTATTGTAGGGCCAACGTACGCCATTGTTAGGTCGATCATCTTTATTAGGGATGGTTAAGTGTATCCGTTTTGTTTAAATAGATGCATGGAAACAGTATAATGATGCATCCACCAAGCAAAGAAGACAGGAACTTATCCTTCTATTTTCAAATAAAAATTTTCTTTTGCAAACATCCAATAGGTAGTCTGCTGATGAATAATTAGGAATCCAAAAAGGTTGTTAGCTAGATATATGGGAGCCATTATTTGGTGCAAGGGTAAAAGGCTTGGACTATCAAACGCCGTAATAAAAATCCAAGTTCTGGAGTGTTGGTGCAGAAACTGGTCGTCGCCGGAGGTCGCTGGAGTCGAGGCCGCCGAGGTCGCCGCCGGGGACCTGCAAAACAAAGTCCCGTCCGGAGCCGGTGGGGGGTGGCTCCGGCAGGACCCTCCGACGCTCAAGTCAGCTCTGGCCAACAGTAATGGAGTGCTCGGAATGAGTTCCGGAGCTTAGAGAAGAGGAGAAGAGCTTAGAGATCAGAGAGCTTAGAGATCAGAGAGCTTAGCCTTAGTGTGTCGGGAGGGTCCTTTATATAGTGGAGCTTGATGGTGACAACTGCAGCCGCGTGCTGGCGGGCCGCTCGAGGTTCGGCGGAGTCAGTCTCACGGGATGGTGCCGTGTGCGGCGGATTGAGGGTGACAGCCATCGCCGCCTGACAGTGGGTCGGTGGATTGAGGGTGACAGCCATCGCCGCCTGATGGTGATGGTTGCAGAGCTTGCCAAATGAAGGGTTGAAGGCCTTCGTCGTGTGCCCATTTCGGAGGAGTTCGGGCTCCTGAAGAGGAAGATAGGAGGGAGTTCGGCACCCATAGGCGTCTGACTGGAGATATGCAGCTAAGGCTCGTCCGCTGAAGAGTTCGGCTGCTGAGAATCCGAAGCTCGGCCGTTTGGGGTTCGGCCGGCTGTTGGACTTCGGCTAAGGCTGGGACACTTGAGAGTTCGGTAGGTGCTCGGTCGGCCGAAGTTCGATGAGGGCGACCGCTGAGGAGTTCGGCCGAGTAACGACTGCTGAGGAGTTCGGGCTCCTGAGTGACGACCGCTTGGGGATTCCGCTAAAGCCCGTCCGCTGAGGAGTTCGGCCGCTGAGAGGACTTCATTGAAGCTCGGCCGCTTGGAGTCGATCTGAAGGAGTTCGACTGTGGGGACTCCCTCGGCCGTGGGGAGTCCGAAGGAGTTCGGCCGCCCAGAAAGTTCGGTCTCGACGCTGGGAGTCCGGGAGAAGCTCGAGAGCTGACCAGTTTGGCCTGCTGGGAGAAGCTCGGCCGCTGGGAGTTCGGCTGAAGCCCGTCTGCCGAAGCTCTTCCGCGGCTACTGGTTACATTGGACTGAGCGTCGGGCCGGGCTTCGATAGGAGCGGGATTTATCCCCAACATGGAGCAACCACTTTATACAAAAACAAAAAGTGGAACGTAGATGGTATGGTAACCAAGGTTCCCCCGACAAGCGACATCCAAAGTGTAGAGCACTCACATATTTATCTTCTTTTGAGAGAGAGAGAGAATACAATAATTATCCAGGTTCAAATATTTGAATGCACCGTCTAAAAGTTAGATCTAGAATTTTTAACTGCTAAACAAAGAGATGCGATGACCAAGCTAAGCCATAGTTCTCTATTTATGGAGAGGGATATAAAAATTCACATACTGCATAGGAAGGAGTCAGACAGGATGTATGTTGATCTTATGGACTATTCTCGCATTAGAATGGTGCGATCGCCTTTTTATCAAAAAAAAAAAAAAAAAACATGCACACCGAGGTTTGCTTGTATGTATGAACATTTGACACACGTACAACAAGGAGGAAAGAGCAAACAAAAAAGTATACGGAAAATGAGTGGTTCACAATATAATTTTCTTTCTAGAAGATTAGAGATGGTCCCCCAAAAAATATACATTACATAAAATCATGGGTGCGAATTGTATCTTTTGCATCATCAATCATTAAAGAGCTCTCAAAGCGCTTTCTTCTCTTTTTTTTTTTTTGTGTATCTCGTAACGGCGGTTGCATGATTCAATATTAGATATCACGATAAATTAAAAAGAAATTAAAAAGAAATTAAAAAAAAAAAAAATCATTGTCTCGTGCAAAAGTTAAAATCCGAATCCGGAAAGCATGTGGTGCTTGTCAAATAACGTGGGAGACACGTGGGTCTCGCAAATTTTTTCCTGGCGGCTGGTTTATGCGGCAGAATTATCAACCGGATCAGCAAGCACGGGGAAGAAGCGTAGGGTCTCGCAACACTCGAACGTGCGGCGAAGTCAAAATAACGTGAAGGTGGGGTGGGGCGGTACTTGGAATTCGTGGCCTTCATCCTTGAAGTCAAATAACGTGAAGGTGGGGCAGAAAAAAGAATTGACGCCCGCTGGGTTGTTGGGTGGTGCCCATAAGCGTTGGAACATCGATCGGAACCACCGTCATCGTCATTAAAAAAATCATGCCCAAAAGCCACGAGAAAAGAATGAAAATATGTTAGCGTGCGAGAAGTTTATCATATGACCATTCGAAACATACCATTTGCAAGCAAGCATGAAAATCTTTCAAGGGTTCGGCAAGTTTATTATCACCGTACGAAATGCACCATTTGCAGGCAAGTTTTCCGAGATGGGATTTGGAGGATGGTTGTGATGTAGCCATGAAGCCGTAATGTTGTACCCCGTAATGATGATAAATAGGTAGTTATCATCGTGATGCAAAAAGATTGAGGAAAGATTCAAAAAAATAACTAAAATTTATTTATTTATATGTATATTCTTCTAAATATATTAAATTATATAAATATTTTTAAAAAATTATTATTTACATATATGCTCTCACAAAATGCTTAATCTACATGTATATCAGTTTTTTCTTTATTTTTTGCATATTTGTTAAAAAATGAGTGGTTTAAAATCAAAATAATCGAAATATTTTTAATAAATAGATATATAAAAAGAAAAAATTTACAAGGATATAAATGTAAATACCAATTTTATGAAAATATTTATATAATTTTTTATATTTAGAAAGATATATACTTCACAAATATTAAAAATTGGTTCAAATTTAGCTGACTTGCTAACTTTTCATGGCTTGGTTGAGTCATGATAAGTCAAAAGGAATGAAAAATAACCAAGTCGCATTACTAATTTTTATTTGAGATTTTAACCCAATCAAGTTAGAATTGGATGACTATTTTGGCAATTATATTCCCTCATTTGATTTTGATTAATTATTATTATTGAGTTTATGACATTGATATCATATTTTTTATTTTTAGAAGTTTAAATTAAGCATATTGAATTTAAATTAATTATAGATGTTTAGTTAGTAAAATATTTTTAGAGATTTGTAAATGGTGAATTGTTGTTTGTTCGTTGTAGCAAGAATTTCATCATGGCATCAAAACTTATTCAATAAGAATTGATGTCAATATAGAATCTTATAGCATGATAATATTGATCTTTTCTTTTTTTGACTTGTCGATTCAACCAAGTCATAAAAGACTTGCAAGTTTTAGCTGGGTTTTGATCATTTTTTAATAGATTTTTTGAACGCATGCCCTCCAAAATATATGAATTTGCACGAATACCCTCACCAAGTTGATATTTACATAAATACACTTATAAATATTTTTTTCATCTATAATTAAGGGTCTTTCGATCGTTTTGATTTTAAGTTGCTCTTTTCTTAACAGCGTTAAATGGCATTGGTATACATATAGAACAAAAAAAAAAGTATATATGCAAAATAAGTATTTTATAAAGATATACATACAAATAGCAAATTTGTAAAAGTATTCATATAATTATATATATTTAGAAGGATATAGAAACAAAAAAACTCTTGAAAATAATAATGTTATATAGAGTTCCAATCTTAAGCACTACCATGCATATCATCCATCTCAGAAACGTAAGGCTCTTGCTTATTTTAAAATCTAAAATCACCATGATGGAATGCTAAATACTTGAAAGTTGTCAAATACGCTAGGTGTTGCTACGACGCTATGGATGAAGAAGGCGAGGTTAGTTTGCCACCAAGCTGAAGAGCCAAGAGCGTCGATATTGATGAAGTACCTACAAAAAAAGTCCTAAAACTGAAAGGATGGTCCTTCAATTTAGGATCTTCTAATGATTAAGTCAGCTGGAGCTTAAGAATAGATGGTGCAAAAAAGATGAAGTAAAGAATATGTTGAATTGAGAAAAATAAGAGAGAAAAAATTTAGATTCCTTTCAATAGAGGAAATAAAGAATTAAGCAGAGTTTTGGCTTAGTGGAGCTAAGCTTCGACTTGCCTCTAGAGAATCCCCTTCTCTCCTTTATATAGAGGAGTTTATTAGGCAGTTTTATAACCACCTAATCCAAAGGATCGAGTTTGTTAGGTGGTTTTGGATAACCATCTCAATTTGGTAGAAGTCGGTTGTAACAAACTTGCTAGCTATGAAGAAATTATGGATTGGCCCACATAGAGGAGAGCTCACTCATAGGTTTTATTGATGTCAACAGGAGGTCAGGTTAATGCTAATATGCCCTTAATGCTGATATAGGAAGATCAGTTAAATGCCGTGTTGCCCATAAATGTAGCAACCCAAGAGGGGGATGACTTGGATTGTTTAAAAGAATTTAAGCCAAATTAAACTTTAAGCAAGTATGTGCTTCTATTTAAGCTAAGTTGTGTATTTAAAATGTATATAATGCAAGCAACAACGAATTCACGATACAATTAGGGCTACATAAAAATTTAATCAAGCTAAGCAAAAATTGAAAGTATGCAAAACAAAAGAGAAAAAGGTACAATACAAATACAATATAATTTATAGTGATTCGGTGCACCCTCGTACCTACATCTACTTTTCAAGAGCTTCTTGAAAATTTCACTATAATCTCTTGACTATAATGTGTTTGTTTTAATCTGGGATCATAAACAAATTCAGTTGATTTTCTAGGATCACCAACCATAATCTTACACCGATAATTTTTTAGGCTCACTATCAATCAAGTTGATTTTCTGGATCACCAATCACAACCTTACACTGATAGTTTTTCATGCTCACTATCAATTCTGTTGATTTTTTGGGCTCACCAATCAAAATCTACATAATATTTAATTCTTGGCTTGGATGAGCCTTCATCCAAAGTTTCTTTCTTTCAAAGAAACTTGTAAACAAATTAAAGTATAAATATAAGTAATTTCAGCATAAAACCAAAAGTCAAAAATAAATTCTTTTGATGCGCGAAGAAAAGGTTGATTGATTGGCTCTTTTGAAGCTTGAACACTCTTCTTTGAAGCTTGAAAAGATGCTGGAGATGATGGTGAAGATTGCCCTTGAAAGTTCTTTGAAATCAGTACTTGGTTCCTCTCTTTTCTCTCTTCTTTTGATGTGCAAAGAATTTCACTCAAATCTAAAATATTTTTTCTTTAAAATTTCTTAATCTTCTTTCCTAAATATTTCTCTAGCCTTATAGTCTTGGAGATGGCTGGAGAAGAAATTTTAGCCATTGAAAGGGCTGATCTAGCCTTTGGAGTGAAAAACTAGTCATTAGTAATAATTTTGCATACTTCAGAAAATTCTGTAGAACTAGCCATTAGAGCTCGAGTCGAATCTCGAGTCGACTCGAGCCTCAGCTCGAGACCTTTTACTCTGCTCGTTCTTTTGCTCGAGACTTTTTACTCTGCTCGATTCTCAGCTCATGGATCTCGAGTCGACTCGAGCCTCCGCTCGAGACTGTGCCTAACTTTATTTCAAAATTATCATCTTCTGTATTCTCCTGAGACTTTGACTCGAGAACCTCGAGTCGACTCGAGCCTCTGCTCGAGACTGTTCCTTCTAAAACTTCTGTATGCCAGTCTGCGTATCAGCTTGAGCTGAATAACGAGTCGAACTATGAGTCGACTCGTGGACTTCTTAAGCTGAAAAATTTTTGTGTTTTTCTGTTTGAGGGGCTTTTTGTATTGAACTTTTGAAAACTTCTTCCACCTTGATTTTTATGAACTTTTCCACTATTAAGGCTTTCAAAAACTTATAATTTGAGCTTTATTTGATCATTAATCATCATTCTTTTAAAAAAATTCTTCTATGAATAATTTTTTTATTTTAAATACCTAAAAAATTCTATATTTACTTATGAATATATGATTAGTACCATAATCACTCAATATTTTATAATCATCAAAATCAATCATAAGATCAATAATCTTTTTTTTTGTTATGATGATAAAACTTTGAGTATATGCACAACAAAGTATAATATGAAATAAATCATAAAGTGAATAAGTGAGCTCTTTCAAGAACATCCTTCACGAAAGCTTCAATAAGATCTTAAGAACATACTTATTTTGTATAAACATTTCAAGCAAGCAAATAAGCATCTTACACCTTAAACATATTCTTCTCGTACATACTTCAACTTAAATGAAGCATATGAGTATGTAATTAATTCAAATATAAACTCCGTAATTAATTCAAATATAAACTCAATAAGCATATACTCAACGTAACATCTCTCTCCCTTTTTGATAGCATCAAAAAGTTCAAGAAAAAAATTTAAAATGAATCATAAAAATCAATTTAAATTCAAATATATACACATTTAATGTTCAAATTCAGATTTTTAGCTTGTGATATCATCTCCTTTTTTGGATAACTACTCCCCTTTTTGAAATTTGATAGTAAATTCTGATTGAATTTCTTCTTTCTTTTAATTTCTATATATTAAAATGAAACATGACTCCCCCTTTTTGAATAAAGTTGATACATTAATTTAAATTTTCAAATGCAAAGATGAAATTGCTTTAAAATTTAAGAATTGAAGACTAATATAGCTTTCCAAAATAAAAATATTTGAGTATTAAGATCAAATATAAGATATATTTCAACATTCATCACTTTTTTTTTATATATTTCAGATTCATCACTTTCTCTCCTAAAATTTAGAAATGATATTATGAATGTATCGGAATAAATTTGTAGCCCTAACATATAGTATTCAAGCAAAATCAGAGCAAAACATATTATCAATGCAACATATGTTTGAGAAGAAGATTGTTTGATATCAATTATAAAAAAAAAAAATTATACCAATTTTGATACCTATTACTAAAAAAGAAAGCTTAAACAGTAAATTTCTTAGTAATTATTTTTCTTGATACAAAGAAAATGAGCATTTCTTTCTTATCTTAAGAGGTATCAATCAATTTAAAGCATAAAGGTATCAATCTTATAATTTGTCTCAAAGAATAATGTCAATCATATATTCATGCAAAATAGATTTGAGATAATATATTCTTTTTTTTTACCAAAGATAAAATAATAGAGTATAAAGTAATAATGATCTATTTGATACTAATTGTTAAAGTTTTTGATCAAGTAAGATGAATCGATTACATTCAGATCAAATTATTTTGATAGGTTATTTTGACTTGATATCAATATTATTTTTTTTTCTTCTTTAATTTAGATCTTTCTTTTCTTAAGAAGTACTACTCAATTAAGTTAAGAAAAGATATAAAATTTTTTAAATTTATCTTAAATAATATCATATCAGTCATACAAAATCAAATTTGAGACAAATACAATCTTCTTCTTTTACTAAAGGATAAAATAATAGAATTTAAGGCAAGAATAAACTACTTGATACTAATTATGAGAATTATGACACCAATTTTAATATTCTTGAAATATTCTACTTGAAACAAATTAAAAAAAAGTTTGAACCTATATTTTTAAAAATATTCTACTTAAAATAAAAAATAATCAATTTAATTTTTTTTAGTACCAAATATTTTAAAATTCAATCCAAATAGCAACTATCCAAAAAGAATTATCTTTCTTCTTCGAAATATTTTCTTGATATCAAATTAAGACACCACTTGAAGTTTTCAAATTTATTTTTTTTTGAAAATAAACAAGTGAAGCAAAGTATTTTTCAAATACCAATTAATTATTAAATGGCACAATCAAATCAATTATGATATAAATGGATAAATCATATAAATGCTCAAATCAAAGATGGACAAACATAAGTGACTTATTTTTAAGTTCAATAATGATTTTTTCAAAATAAGTCAATCATGAATATAAAATGATTTCTCTTGAAAGATTGTAGCTCCTAACCGATGGAGGTATCACTTGAAGATCTAAGAAGAGCAATTTCTCTTATTGTCTTTCAACATAACTCAACCAGAATTTTTAATCGAAATAAGATTAAGTTTAAAAAATATCTCTCCCTCATTTTGAATTCAAAATTAACTTGGTTGGTTTCATAAAATATAATTTCAATAGTGTATTTTCTTTTTCTCAAGACTATAGATTAAAAAAAAATACTTCTCAAATTTAGTTAAGGATTAAAAAGCTCAATAAAAGAGTTTTTAGAAATCATCATATAGAGTATCAATTAAATTCATAAATCTGCAAAGACATATTCAAGAACACTTTTAAACTTAAAACCAACTATTGAATTCAGATCGCATAAGATCTTTTCATCCTTTTTGCATGGACCAATTCATAGAAAAATATCATTAAAATCAATTAAGTTGTATCAAATTTATAAATTATAATAGGATGTACCAAATATTTTGCTATTTTTGTGCATCGAAGAGTATCAAGTTTAGATTTGTGGCATACTTCATTATTCTCAAATGCATGAATGCAAAGCATTTTCTTAAATACAATTAGACATAAGCATTTCAAAAATTCATCTCTCCTTTTCAAATTTAAGTGTCTACTTTTCAAAACTCATCTTATTATTCTCAAATTTAAATCAAAGTATTTTTGAGCATAGAGTATTTAAGAATTCAATATTAAGATAAGTCATTATGTGAAATTCAAATCATCATCTTCTAAAAAAATATCACTTATTTAAGTCCAAAGTGACAAAAAAAATTTAATTCTTTTTCTCAAATTACTTTAAGAATATAGCAGTGTTAGTCAAGTTTTAAGACTAAAGGATTAATTCCATTTACTCCAAAAGATTGAGAAGTAATTTGCAAGGCAAAAGCAAAAATACCAAGCAATAAAAATTATTTACCACAATATTCACTCATGCAAAGTTCATCAATAAATTATCTTTTAAAAGTTACTAAAGATTTTCAAAAATGAGTCAATAGAGTAAGTTGATTAAGACAAGTAAAGCATAGATAATCATTGATAATTTTATAATTTTATAGTACAAGTAAGTTGATTTTAGTATTCCAATAATATTTTTTCCTCCTATTTTTCATAGTAAGTGCTAGAAAATTAGTGTTCTTGTGTCTCTCTCCCCTTTTTTTAAAATAATTATAAATATTTAAGCTTAACATTTTTCTCCCCCTTTATTTTACATGTTGAGATATTTTTAGTTAAATAGCCTTTTAAGAGCAAAATTTTTACTTTCTCCCTCTATGTTTTATAGCTGATGCCATAAATTGAGTTGTTTTGAAATTTTCTTTTTAAGTTGTCAATACATTTCAAAATGACCATGATATGTATATAAGTAAATGTAACAAAAGACCAAGTTAATTGAAGGCAAAAATAAAATTGATGCTGAACATAGAGTTTGATATTTATTGATTTCAAAAATGATGTTTACAAAAGGATGTCTACAGAAATGACAAACATCAAGATGATCAAAATGTATAACATTTATAACTAACTAAAATGGATTACTAGGGAGTATTAAAGTTCTAAAAAAATAAATCCTAGCATCCTAAGAAGAGTAGGTCGGTATATCTTTAAGAAGAAAGTTTAGGTTGACTAGATTAGCTTGAATCAATCACACCGATTCCTCTCTGATCAATAATTGTACCTCCATCAGATCTCATCTTACCTATTATGCCTGTGCATTATACTTCTGAATCTTTGCATAAATAGAAGAAATGATTCTAGTAGAAATCGATAAATGCATTCTTATCTAGCATACCAAATAATCGATCTAAGCTCTCTGGATGACCGGTCTATGAAGATGAAGCTGGTTTTGTTTATACTATTGGATCCTCAATTTGACATCTATTATAGCATGAGTGCTGGTATGAAAAGTAAAATCTGAAGAATATAATGCACTACCAATATGAAGAAGATCCTATTGATCGTAGTAGTCATATTTTTGCACATAGCTGACTAGCACTAATATCCTCAATATTCTTGGTATTATCTCTAACCAATATAAATTTTAAATATGTTACTACTTGAGACAATCCAAGGTACTACTAGCATGCATCCAATATTATCAATATTCATCTCAATCTGCATACCTTTTATTTTGAAACTAGACTTCCAACTCTCACTGATCTAGGGTAGGTGGGCAAATCCAAGAAGTAGATAAATTTTTAGCCTAATAATAAATATCCTTAGTGTCCGAGCTAATCTTATATCATCCAATATAATATGGACACTTCAAACTTCTGAGTCTAAATTTTCAATCCTAAACTTTATATTTCCAAAGAATTCTTAAACTAAGTTAGGATAGATCAAAAGATCATGAAATTTCTTAGCCCAATCTCTTAATTTTCTATACAATTAAAATTCTTTCTTGCTCTAGAAATTCAAGAATTATTTTGAAGCTTGATCCTTCTTTCTTGTATGGGATAATGATTTGAAAAAATTCTAAATTTTTAAATTTCTACGTGGAACTTTTTCTTCCTTTGTGCCAATCATTTTCGAGGTGCCATTGGAGAACAAGGACCACAAGGATAGGATGGAAATGAAAAGAAAGATCCAATTTTGATGGGAGTGAGGTTTGAAAGTAATTATGGCTTGAGAAACATGAAAATAAAATGATAAAGCCTTGAAACATTTTCAATTAAGAAATCTAGACATAGGAGTCGATTCCTTACTGAATAGTTTTTCTTCAAAAAATCATGAGCCGACTTCTTAATGCAGACAATAGTTTAAGGAGTTTTGATTCAAAGTGAACATAGGCAAATTGAATTAGAATATCAATAGTAAATCAATTCAATGATCAAGAATAATATTTGATTTAAATTTATAAATTAATTTAGAAAATCAAAAATTAATCAATTAGGAATATAATAATTCATCAATTCAAATGAGATCAACTCAAGAGGACACTAGATAATAACTCTATGAATTTTGGTTCAACTAAGAAATTTTGAAAATCCTTAAGGGTCAAGCTAAGATGCTATGCAAATCAACAACATCAAGCACACAATCTTTTATGACTAAATATCTTATCTTGATATTCTTAGTTCAAGCAATTTTTTTTTTTACAAATTTTGAGAGTTAGATATCTCATGAAAATATCAAAATTTAATTTGTAAGATTTGCACATAAATGATTTCTACAATCAAGCTCATTCTCAATTTATGTTTCTCAATAAAGCATAATATGGAGAACTAAGAGAACTGGTTGAATTAAAAAGAATTATGCTCACAAGGCATTTTACAATGCATAATATAAAAAGCATATTGATCAATACATTCAAGAATTAGAGCAAAATCATTGCAAATCAAGTCATTCAAATTATAGAGTGTGATCATTATAAGCATAAATAAATCATCAAAATCAATCATTTAACCTAAGTAAATTCAATAATCAAGATGGTATGATGCGAGAGTAAGTTTAGCCTTTATAAACATCATTACCCATCCATCTAAAGCTTCCATTTTTAAGAATTGACCTTTTTCATGCCCTTGGATGCTTGGCATACCTACAAAAATCATTTTCTAATTTTGGTACCCAAGCCATCTTAGGTCCATTGAGGTTAGAGCATATGGTTCCTTTTGAAATCCAAATTTATTTAACCAAAGTATGACCATTTTTAATAATATTATATTCAAAAATTTTATGGTCTACTTTGTTATATTTAAAACAAACTATGGGATAATTTTTATATGAATCTTTTCCAAATATGTTCTTAACAAATTTCTATTTTTCTAAGAGATAAAAATCAATTTTAGCTTTGTGAAAAATAGATTTTTAATTTTTCAACATTAATTAAAGCTTTTCATAATTAACTATAAATTTTTCAGCAATTAGCTTCAATGTTTTAATTTCTTTTCTAAGTTTACCATTTTCAACCATTAGAGATTTTTTAGATTTCAAATTTTTTTTTTCTTCATCTAACATTTCTTTTCTTTCAAAAGATCATCTTTTTCATCAAAATCTTATTCTTTTCTTCAAATAAAGATAAATTTAAAATTTTAAGCTCCTCATTCAGCTTAACATATTCTTCAACTAAAGATTTTTCAGATTTGAGATATATTTCTTTATCTTTAGTCAAAGTATCTTTTTCTCTTAAAATATCTTTTTTTTTAATAAGAGTTTCACCTTTTCATTAGCTAAAAGAAGATTAGACTTTTTGAGTTTCTTATTTTTAAGCCTTAATTTCTTAAATTCATTCATTAAGTCATTAAAGGCTTCATATAATTTATCAAATGTAAAGTTGAAAGAATTTTCAAGATTTACCTCATTTTTATTAGCCATGAGGCAAAGATTGGCAATACCTTCTTCCTCTTTCTCATTTTTCTCTTCTTTATCTTGCTCCCTCTTAATCAAAGCATTCTTTCTTTGGTGTCTCTTTTTCTTCTTCTTTTTCTTCTTTTCATCCTTATGAGCCATGAGATAGAGATTGGGGTGAGCTTCATTTTCTTCATGAGAGTTTGATATTTCTTTTTGACTTTCTCTTCCATAAGTCATTTTCAATTTCTCCCAAACTTCTTTTATTGAAATGCAAGAAGAAATTAGATTGAACTCATTTATATCTAATGAACAATAAAGTATATTTAAGGTCTTAGCATTTAGTTGGATTATTTCTTCATCACCAAACAATGTATTGGATATATGTGGACCATTGATTATAATCTTCCATAGATTATAATCATGTGATTGTATGAAGATTTTCATTCTAGCTTTCTAATATATATAATTTGAACCATTTAATAATGGAGGTCTATCTATAGAATATCCTTCATTAAACAAAAAATCTATTTGGATTGTCATGATCTTTAACTCAAGACCACTAGGTCAACAAACAATATTAGAGCACTTGCTCTAATACCACTTGTTGCCCAAAAATGTAGCAACCCAAGAGGGGGGATGAATTAGATTGTTTAAAAAAATTTAAGTCAAATTAAACTTTAAGCAAGAATGTGCTTCTATTTAAGCTAAGTTGTGTATTTAAGATGTATATAATGCAAGCAACAACGAATTCATGATATAATTAGGGCTATGCAAGAATTTAATCAAGCTAAGCAAAAATTGAAAGTATGCAAGATAAGAGAGAAAATGCACAATACAAACATAAAATAATTTATAGTGGTTCGGTGCACCCTCGCACCTACATCCACTTTCCAAGAGCTCTTGAAAAATTTTACTATAATCTCTTGACTACAGTATATTTGTTTTAATTTAGGATCACAAATAAATTCAGTTGATTTTTTAGGATCATCAATCACAACCTTACACCAATAGTTTTTCAGACTCACTATCAATCTATTTGTTTTTCTGGATCACCAACCACAACCTTATATCGATAGCTTTTTGGACTCACTATCAATCCAGTTGATTTTTCGGGCTCACCAACCAAAACCTATACAATATCCAATTCTTGGCTTGGACGAGCCTTCATCCAAAGTTTCTTTCCCCCAAAGAAACTTATAAGCAAATTAAACAACAAAGATAAGTAATTTCAGCACAAAACCAAAAAGAAAAAATAAACTCTTTTGATGTGCGAAGAAGAGATTGATTGATTGGCTCTTTTGATGCTTGAACACTTTTCTTTGAAGCTTGAGAGAATGCTGGAGATGATGGTGAAGATTGCCCTTGAAAGCTCTTTGAAATCAGTACTTGGTTTCTTTTTTTTCTCTCTTCTTTTGATGTGTAATGAATTTCACTCAAATCTGAAATATATTTTTAAAAAAATTCTTTAATTTTTTTTTCTAAATATCTTTTTAGCCTTTTATAATCTTGGAGATGGCTGGAGAAGGAGTTTTGGCCATTGGAAGGAATGATCTACTCGTTGGAGTGAAAAACTAGCCGTTAGGAATAATTCTACACACTTCAGAAAATTTCGCAGAACTAGCCATTGGAGCTTGAGTCGAACCTCGAGTGGACTCAAGCCTCAGCTCAAGATCTTTTACTCTACTCATTTCTTTGCTTGAGATTTTTTACTTTGCTCAATTCTCAACTCGTGGATCTTGAATTGACTCAAGCCTCCGCTCGAGATTGTGTCCAACTTTGCTTCAAAATTATCATCTTCTGTATTTCTTTTGAGACTTTGACTAAATTACCTCGAGTCGACTAGAGCCTCTGCTCAAGATCTTACCCTAAAATTATCATTCTCTGAATTTTCACTGAGACTTCGACTCGAGAACCTCGAGTCAACTCAAGCCTCCGTTCGAGACTGTTCCTTCTGAAACTTTTGCATGCCAGTCTGTGTATCAGCTCGAGCTGAACAATGAGTCGAACCATGAGTTGACTTGTGGGCTTCTTAAGCTGAAAAATTTTTGCATGTTTTTCTGTTTGAGGGACTTTTTATCTTGAACTTTTGAAGACTTTTTTCACCTTGATTTTTATGGTCTTTCCCACTATTAAGGCTTTCAAAAATTTATAATTTGAGCTTTATTTGATCATTAATCATCATTCTTTTAAAAAAAAATATTATGAATAATTTTTTTCTTTTAAATATCTAAAAAATCTTACATTCACTTATGAACATATGATTAGTACCATAATCATTCAATATTTTGTAATCATCAAAATCGATCATAGGATCAACATGCCGATATGAGGTCAATGCCGATATGAGGTCGGGTTCTGTCAAAGCTAATCTTGGATATCACTAACAGGTGGTCTTTCCAATTGTGATGAGATTCTATGGTAGGTCAGTATATATCTGAGTTTTTTTCGTATCGCCACATAATCGGCGGTCGGTTAGATACACTAACATTAGGTAAGAAGATTATGCGACAGCTCTCCATTTATGAGATGAATGGTATGATTGGATTTCAGCCATGCATGGCTCTCTATAGTGCAAAAGATTCGAGGTGGCAATTATGTTAAGTTAGGTCGAATATGGGTTGAGTCAAATGTAGGTCAGATCAAATCTTAAACTTGAATCTAACCATTTATTAAATAGGTCAGAATTTGAAACCTGAATCTATCATGCTTAATAAATATATTATCTGACATGATTTATTTAATCTATTTAATAAATAGATCAGATTGAATAGAAATAATGTGTAACATATTTAACATTTATAAGTACTTAACACTTAGCAAACTATTATTAACAGCAAATAGTTAATGATAACTTATAATTTATAAAGAAATTTATAATTTTGCATCAAGCAATATAGCAAATAGTTATATCAGAATAGCCATAAAATGACTGATAAACTTATAAGACTCAACGAGCTTGAAATAAAAGATACAAGAGAGAGGAAGACAACAATATTGTTGCAAATAACAATACATTAAAAAGAAGCTACAACTTACAAATTTAGCTATATGTTTTCCATCCAACCTATAAATTTCTAAAGAAATATTATAGAAACTAGTAAACAGAACCCACAAATATTTGGAGAAGTGATTAAAGAAAGAGGAAGAGGAGTCTTAGATTCACAATTAAATCAAATACTGCAATTGATTGTCTAGAGATGGAAACAAACCATCAACATTAGTTGCCGTCAGAGTCATTTGAGAGTTTGCTTCATAATGCAACAAACTCGCATCCAAGAATCATCCTAGCCTCTTTATACAAATCTAAAAGTAACTTGTCAAGTAGAATCTGGTGAAGCCACAATCGTGTAAAGCCTCTCAAGTCCCATCTGTCTAGATGACAACCAAAGAAAGTTGTAAAGGATAGAGCCATAGGGAAAGGAGGGGATAGGGTTTGCAAAGGATAGAGCCACATAAAGAGGAGGGCAGAGTTTGTAAGGGATGGTTTAGGGTGAGAGAGAGAGAGGGGGGATAATGTTTAAGGATGGAACCACATAGAGAGAGAAGGAGGAAGAGAGAACACAAATTCTCTATAGAAGATTGAAGATTCAGGAAGGGCTCTTCCTCCTCTCGGTCAAAGCCTCAAAAAAATGATGATTGAACCGGCATAGTGATGGGGATGATACTTTTTCTCTTCTCTAAGAAATCCCAATCTTGACCATTTAAATAGTCGAGGTTAGGGGTGTAAATGGGTCGGGTTGGACTAGGTCATGAGTGACATCGATCTGACTCGATTTCTTGATCGGGTTCTAATGTTGGACCCAGACCCAACCCAATTAAAAATTAGATTAGATCGGGTCAAGTCTATAATCAAAAAGTTTGCTCCATTGAATCATTTGGATCGGATCAGGTCCATATATAATCTGGTTTCAATCTAAAAATTTTAGATCCGAATCAAACCTAAATTTTAGTCGAGCCCAGTTCGTATGATTTTTAACATATGCAAAGTTTATCGCAAAAAAAAATAAACATTACTTTATCTTGACTCTTAATTTATAAATAATTTTTAAAATTCTCATAGTCAAATTGAGTAAAACTTTTAAAAAATAATAATGCTACGAGAGCATTTGGAATTTCAATCCCACTCTATTTACTTTATAGTTTATATGTTGGATTTAATATTGAATTCGGATCAGGTTTGGTCGGATCGGATCCAAATTTAGTAAATTCGGATCCAATCCAGAATATTGAATGGATCCAATTTTAGAATCCGATCTGACTTTGTGGGTCCTTTAAAATGGGTTGGATTGGCTCTAAATAGGTCAGGCTGGATCGAATCATGGGTCAACTTGACCCATTTACAGCCTTAATTAATATGGACCTATCTTCATTCTCCATAAAACCTTAATTCGAGGCAAGAAATTAGAGATCGAGGAGGGGCCCTTCCTTTTCTCGATTAAAGCCTTGAAGAAAGAGGCATTTCAAGCCATAAAGCCATGAGGACAATGCTCTCCCACTCTCGAAGAAACCCTAACCCTAACCACTAAAAGAGTTGGAAATGAAAGCAAAGATAAGAACAAAAAATAGAAGGATCAAACCAATATTTTGTAGCCACCATCGATGATGGTGATCAACCTAGCTACCATCAAACCAATCTCCTCCACATATCTTTGATTTGAGGGTGTGAAACTAGAGATCAAGAAGGAGATCTTTCTCTTCTCTCTTAGAGCCTCATAGCAAGGGCGATCAGAGGCCAAAGTTAGGGTCATACAGCGATGGGGATCTAGGGAGAGTTAGATCACGCTCTTCCAAATCCCAATCCTTAAAGTTAAATATGACTTAGGAAAATGAGAGATCTAAGAACCCTTAATAGCCCAACCACACCCATTTTTAAATCTTATGAGTTTGGAATTCAGATGGAAAGTTGGGTTCAGCATTGGATCTGTTATATAGGTTAAAGACTTAAATAAGTAAATAAATGAGTTAAATAGGTCATAGGCCTATAATTTGAATCCAACCTATGAAGGAATCAGATCTAGAATTTTAGAGCTAGATCTTGAAATTTTTTCAAGATCAGACAGTGGAAGACTAAAATAAATCAAAATTTATTCATAAAAATTAGAGAACCCCTAGATCTAAGATCCTATTACATGATCATAGTATGAGATTAAATCAAAAATTAAAAATATTAGAAATAAAAGACATGTTGATCATATTAACATGGATTTACACTAGATTTACTGTAGGTATATAATAGAGGATCAAATCCATATTACTTATGCAAGTTAGATATTCTAACTTATTGATCTAGGCTGAAGGATGAAGCTCCAAGCTACACATGTATCCGACCTCTAAAAGATATCCACACGAGCCCACGAACCACGATCAGAAGTTCGATATAGAAAATCAGCATAGTATGCTAGTACCATGCTGATCCTTCTTCGATGGTCAATCCGGTGCTTTCTTCTTTAAGATTTAGATTCTTCAAAATATCAAAAGGAATATGAGAGATTCTAAATCTGAGACAACTCTCAAAAAAATCTCAAAGTTGGAGGAAAAGAGAAGAAGAAAACAATCCTAGAAGAAGATCCTCTTTTTTTTTTTTGTTTTCTCACCTAGACACCTAGATTGGTGTCTTTAGAACTCTCATGCCCAAGATGAATATTTCTCTGATTTTCTCATGCCCAAAAGATCTCTCAAATATCTGGAATCCATAAAAGAATTAGTTCAAAATTTATTTTAAATAATGAGATATGGAAGAATCCTTATTTAGGTTAAATACCTAGACAAGGAATGTTCAAATTGGGCAAGAAAAGAGGGTGCCCAACTCTTGGGCGCCCCCTCCTTTTTCTTTGGCGTGGACCACCTCTTTTTGTCACACAAAAAGTCTCCTTTTTTCACCATAAATTTTAGGAGAAAATAGGAAGTGGACGGCACTTTGTGGGTGGAGTTTTGGTTTGTTAGGATTCTATCACATAGAATTCAAAACCATAACAACTTGCCTTCTATTGACTTGGTCCATAACTTAATTTCATGTAAGAGAGGAGGGAAGCAAGTGGGGGCATATGAAGACTTGAGAGAAAGGGTTTTTCATGAAAAAATCCTAAAAAATAGGCATGGGGGCATGGGGTGGGCATGAGATATCATGTGGCGCAAGGAAAGAAGTCCTAGTCTCACTTGGACTTCTAATTTAACTTGATCAAATATGATTTTTGAACCAAATTAAATCAGAATTAATTAAACCCAATTAGAATTGGTCTTAATCTAATCAAGAGTCTAATTAAACCAAATTAAATTATATTTAATTTAGATTTAATTTTTTAATTAAATTAAAAAATTAGGTTAACCTAAGTTCTAGTTAAACTAGGACTAGCTCTTTCTTGCACTTGGCTTATCCAATAAATCAATTGGACTTGATCCAATTAAGCTCAAACTAAATCTAATTAAATCATATTTAATTAAACTTAATCTCAATCTTCTAGCTTAATCAAATTAAGCCAATTAGCAATCGAATTGCTAATTAATACTCCTATAATATTTGCACTAAATTAAACATTAATCGTATTGATCATTTAACCTTAGAATAATTTTTTATTCATTGATCAACCATCCGATCGAATTATGAACTATAATATGTGTGACCCCATAGATCCGAACCTAAGTCAGTAGCATAGGATCAAATTTCTATACCAGTCGAAGTGATCATCTAGCAATGGTACCCAACGATCGGATAAGTTGAATGTATAGAATAAATATTCTTAGAATCCATATGGATATAGTTTTCATATAATTCATTCTCTTGACCAAAATGCTCGTAGGATACTTTAGAGTTCAACTGTCAACTCTTCAGGCTATCCGCATTGTATTTCAAAATACCAAATCTATCTTATAAATTATCTTGACCAAGATTTTGCTATATTGAAATACGTGATATATTTTCTCCAACTCTTGGAGTAATCAATCCCATCTTGATCATACACCAACTTTGTAAGTACTTGACTGTATCCAGAAATCTTTCATTATTGAATTAAAAATTCAGTTAGTCCAATATCAAAGCACAGTGAATTGCTTGTAAGCTACTGAGGTGATATCAGGTCTAAGGAATACTTATACCTATATCCCATCAGAGATATTCTCGATAGTAAAATACTTTGATATTGATCACGTTTAGTGACGATGTATCTCTATATCTCACATGTATGTCATACCAGTATCTCTACACCTCTTGGTTAAGAGGATAACCAACCTATATGGCATACAGTGATCTATGCTTGATAGATGCTGTCATCCTTATTAACAGCCTATTATTTAATCATAAATAGTTTTAAGAACTAATCGATAAATTCTCTCTTTACCGAACTTAAATAGTCCTAAGGACTTCATCACAATAATGGATTTTGTTAGAAGATGAAAAACTTATGATGAAAAAAATGCTAAAAATATATTTTATTAATTAATAAATTAATTATAATTATAATTATAATATAGCTCAACCATCAACAGACTAATGATTGACTTTGAAATATATTTCTTAATAACCTAAATATTAAATAAATTAAATGGATTGATCTATTTATAACCCAAATCTATTTAGCCCAAAACTAAATCTACTTATGATGAATCAAATATATATCAGAACGATATGTCAAATCATATTTTACCATCCTTACAAAAATACACCATAAAGGATCTTGCTTTTGCAATGTCTTGCATACATCCAATTGAATATGCATAAAACATTTAGTTGGACTTTTATACTGCTTCTCTTTCTTCATGGAGTAGGGATGATATGTCATTGTGTGCCTTTCTTTAGAGAAAAAAATAATAACTAGTTGTAGATATCTATATTATATATATATTAAAATGAGAACTTCTACCTCCATCTACCATGTATATATTTTTTATCAATGCACCTCATGCTTGGTTTGCAAAATTTAGTACTACAGTTGGATATCTTGGTTTCTCTTTTAGCTCCCATGACTTGGCACTCTTTGTTCGTAGAACTGATAGAGACATCGTTCTTCTCGTACTTTACATTGATGACATGATTATTACTAGATATGATATTGCTGGTATTTCTGATCTCAAAGAATATCTCAATTAATAATTTGAAATGAAAGATTTGGGCCCTCTCAATTTTTTTCTTGGTCTTGAGGTCTTTTCTACCTCTGATGGATATCATCTATCTTAAGCAAAGTATACTTCAGACTTACTTTCTCAAGCTAGTCTAACAAATAATAAGACCGTCTCAACTCCTCTTGAACCTAATGCATGTCTCACTCTTTTGGATGGGACATCACTTGATGATCTGACACCTTATCATCAATTGGTTGGGAGCTTAGTTTATCTTATAGTTACTCGACCTGATATTGCCTATGCAGTTCATTTGGTTAGTCAATATTTGAATAATTTGGGTTCCTCCCAATAATAATATTTTGACCTGTAAGAAGAATTAATCCTTTTCCTATTTTGTCCAATGCAGAGGAACTTGCCCTATTGCCAAGTAGTTAATGATGTGGACAAACTATGGGATTTGGTCAGAGAAGGTTGCAAAATATTGTTCGTCGGTAAATTTCTCCTTAACCTCATCTATACCCATCATGTGATCAACTAAGATTCTAGAAATATGGTTAGCTATCACATTTTCAAAGCCCTTCTTGTCTTGGATTTTTAGATCAAATTTTTAGAGCAAAAGGATCCATTTGATCAATCGTAGTTTAGTATCTTTCTTTGAGAGCAGATATTTTAGAGCTACGTGATCAGAATACACTAGAATCTTAGACCCTAACAGATATGAATGAAATTTTTTAAGGGTAAATACTACCACTAGTAGCTCTTTTTCTATTGTGGTGTATTTTAATTGAGCATCAGAAAGAGTTGCTAGCATAGTAGATCACACGTAGCTCCTTGTTTATTCTTTGACCTAAGACGGCCCCTATTATGAAATCGAAAGTGTCACACATGATTTCGAATGAGAATGACCAATTAGGGGGTTTTATTATAGGTGTGTTGTCAGGACTATTCATAACATGTGGAAAGCTTGCAGACATTCTTCATAAAAAGTAAATGGTGTGTCCTTGGCCAATAGATTGCACAAGGATCTCGATATCTTGCTAAAGTCTTTGATAAAGCATCTGTAAAATTCGGCATGACCTAAGAAGAATCGTAATTATCGAACTAAAGTAGGAGATGGTAGTTTTGAGATGATCTCAATTTTAGCTTTATCTATCTTAATCCTCTTTTCAAAAATAATATGTCCTAATATGATTTCTTCTCGAACCATAAAATGGCTTTTTTTCTAACTTAAGACTAGATTTATCTCCATGCAGCACTTAAGGACTTTGGAGAGGTTATGGAGACAATCCTCAAAGGTGGTTCCAAATTTGGAGAAATCATCCATGAAAACTTCAAGATATTTATCCACCATATCCAAAAAAAATGGCTAAGACACGTCGCTGAAATATAGCGGATGCATTGCAGAGCCCGAATGATATATGTTAAAAAGCGAAGGTGCCATAGGAGCAGATGTAGGTGGTCTTTTTCTGGTCATTCAAAAATATAGGTACTTGATTGGACCTCGAATAACCACGATTGAGCTCTCCCTCTCCTTCCTTCCTCCATCCCTCTACCATCGGAGCCCTACCTCTCCTCCCTTCCTCCGTCCTGCCACCATTGGAGCCCTTCCTTCCCTACTTTTCTCTATCCTGACACCATTGGAGCCCTCCCTCTCCTCCATCCCGCCACCATCGAAGCTCTCCCTTCTTCCATTCTACCACCATAGGAGCCATTCCTCTCCTCCATCCTGCTACCATCGGAGCCGTCCCTTACCTCATTTCCTCCATCTCGACACTACCGGAGCCCTCCCTCTCCTCCGCCCTGCCACCATCGACACGCCAAAGCCCTTCCTCTCCTCCATTCCGCCACCGTCGGAGCCCTCCCTCTCCTTCCTACCTCTGTCTCGCCACTCCTTCCTCCATCCCGACATCGTCGGAGCCCTCCCTTCCCTCCTTTCCTCCATCTTGACACTGCCAAAGCCCTCCCTCCCATCATCGGTCACCCCCATGCGGTGGCTTGTGGCCCCCTCTTGGCTCTCGATCTGCGGCATGTCTCCTTGCTCCATTAGTCCTTTCCGAGCTTGTTCGAGAACTCTCCTCCCCCGGCCCGTCACCCCCACCAGTGGAAAGGTAAATTTATGAATAATTTTTTTATTAAGTGTGTTTTGTATTTGGACATGGGGCTGTTCATTTGATTTTAACCGACCCAAATTGACCAGACTTGAAAATTGAATAACAAAAAAATAAAAATCAAAAATGAACTCGAATAAGAAAGAAACCGAACCAAAATCGATCCAAAAATTTTGATTTGGTTTGATTTGATTTTTTAATTTTTTTATAATTTTATCCATTTTTAATTATCTATTTTTGATAAAACATATTCAAATAATTATTATCGATTCATTATTAGTTTATGATATTATATTTAATTAAATTTAGGATCTATTGAATTTATTGATTGGTAATTTCTTATATTAAAAATTAATAATTGATAAGTAATGGTACATTGGTAATTGATAAATCATAAGTCAAAAATATTTGATCGCAAATCGATCGCTAAATTATTAGTGATCGATTTTTGATTTTTAACAATTGATTTTTTAGTTGCTAAAATAATATTTTCTTATACTGAATTTCACTCCATCTATCTTTTTTTTAGTTTATTTAGTCATTCATTATAGTGTTTATTTTCTCATTATTTTTTTAAAAAATACTAACTTCTCTTTCCTTGTATAGAGCTAAGATAGTAGCATCATCGAAGAAAAAAATGCTTATCAGATAATTTAACTTTAAGTAACTTATTTTTTTGCTATAATAATTATTTTATTTAATTATGATATGTATGTAGGTTTATAACATAGAAATATAATATTTACTTTTTAATTTTTAGTATAAATAAAGAAAAGAGTTATAAAAAAAATTGATCAATGTATAAGTTTCTAAAATAATATTATATATCATATATCAGGACTTGCGGCTATGTGACTAGCTAGGCTTGTTGTTTCAGCCATCATATCAGATAATTTTATTAGTAAACTCTTTTACTTATTTTAAGTTTTCATATTTAGAAGCTTTACATATTTAGGCTAAGCTTGCATTGAAAAAAGAGATTTATGAACTAAAAATTCAATCTAATCATTCAATTGATGGGTTGGAGATATTTATAGTTTCGTATCATCGAATGGAAAGTGTAGAAATAATCTATTCAAGAATCAAAGGAAGGTATCGAAAGATACACCTTTATGTCGAAAGATATGTCTCTATATCAAAACTTATGAATAATATTTTATTTTATTTTTATTTTAGAATGTTGGGATATCCGGTTCTCATCCACCAGCTACTAGAGATGAGCAAGAAGATGAGAAGAACATTACATAAATTTTTTTTTGATTTGTATATAATTTTGATACCTCATTATTCTATATGCCCTAATGGAGCAGCGAGGAGTATGCTAATAGATGGTAGAGGGCTCGATAGAATTGGGCTGCTTAGTAGGATCTGATCAGACACACGAGCAACTCCATTGGCACATATGTTGTGACTGATAGTCTATTAAGAAATCTATACCAAAAGTCTTCACTAGAATTATAAAAATTCTTATATGTATGCTTTGAATAATTTAATTATATTATTTACTTATTGTAGACATGGTTACTGGATCATCCACCAAACTAGCTGTAGTTATGGGAGGCCACACATAGGTCTAGAAGGACTGATGATTATTTAAATTTGATGTCACGGCAGATCACGGTAAGAATTTCAAACTATATTTATTAAGTTATTACATGATCTGATATATATATTAGAATTAATGTATTTCTGAACTATATAGATGGATTACATGGAGTACGTTGTTGCGCAGTATGGCGATGACCCATCCACTTAGCCCACCCTTGACCTTAAGGGATGGTTCAGGGTCATCGAAGGGATAAGTAGGAATTGGGTTATAGGATTCCGCCATAGCTCGATCCTCCAGCGACAATCCTTTTTGGAATCCTCATAGGCCTCGATATCCCATATTTGAAGCGATGCCTATATGAAAAAGATCATGCAGAAGCTTCTGAGCCAGCGATCTTAGAGCATTCGGAATACCGTTCATGATGCGGTTATGAAGGATCTTCAGGATCCATGACTGAGCGACCAGTTGGGCTCGTTATTTCAGCCATCTCATCAAGTAATTCTATTAGTAAACTCTTTTACTTATTTTAAGTTTTCATATTTAGAAGCTTCACATATTTAGACTAGGCTTGAGTCGGAAAAAAAGATCTAAGGGATAAAAATTTAATCTAATAATTTAATTAATGGGCCGGAGGTGTCTATAGTTTCATATCATAGAATGAAATATGTAGAAATAATCTATTCAAAAATTGGAGAAGAGTATCGAAAGATATGCCTCCATATCGAAACTTATGAAGAATATTTTATTTTCTTTATTTTTGGATGTTGGGATATCCAGCTCTCATCCACCAGCTACTGAAGATGAGCAAGAGGATGAGGAGCAAGAGGACAAGAAGAACGTTACCTAATTTTTTTTATTTATATATAATTTTTATTGGGGATAAATCTCGCTCCTGCCGAAGCCCGGCCCGACGCTCAGCCCAATGTAACCAGTAGCCGCTGAAGAGCTTTAGCGCCAGGCGCCAGGCCGAGCCCCTACCACAGTCGAACTGCCTAGAGGCCGAACTCCCCTGCACCAAGGTCCGGGCCGAACTGCCTAGAGGCCGAACTCCCCTGCACCAAGGTCCGGGCCGAACTGCCTAGAGGCCGAACTCCCTGCACCAAGGTCCGGGCCGAACTACCTAGAGGCCGAACTCCCCTGCGCCAAGGTCCGGGCCGAACTACCTAGCTGCCGAACTCCCCAGTGCCAGGCTCCGGGCCAAACTCCCACCGCCAGCCGAACTTAGTGACGGCTGAGCTCCTTGGACTCCAAGCGGCAGGACTTCTTCGGGAGACGGACTCCTCCCAGACGCCCGTTCGGCCACCCGAACTCCTCCCGGGTTTTCCCTTCGGACTGACTCCAAGCGGCCGAACTCCTTCGGATCGACTCCAAGCGGTCGAACTCCTCAGCGGACGGGCTTTAGCGGAATCCCCAAGCGGTCGTCACTCAGGAGCCCGAACTCCTCCGCAGTCGTTACTCGGCCGAACTCCTCAGCGGTCGCCCTCATCGCCCTTCGACCGACCGAGCTCCTACCGAACTCTCAAGTGTCCAAGCCTCAGCCGAAGTCCAACAGCCGGCCGAACCCTCAAACGATCGAGCTTCGGATCCTCAGCAGCTGAACTCTTCAGCGGACGAGCCTTAGCTGCATACCTCCAGCCAGACGCCTATGGGAGCCGAACTCCCTTCTATCTTCCTCTTCAGGAGCCGAACTCCCTCCGAAACTCCTGGGCACACGACCGAAGGCCCTTCAATCCTTCATTCGGCAAGCTCTGCAACCATCACTCTATCAGTCAGACTCCGCCGCACCATCAGTCCACCATACATCAGTCAGTCCGCCGCAAGCGATGCTACAGCGACCCATTGTCAGGCGGCGATGGCTGTCAGACCTCAATCCGCCGCACACGGCACCGGCATGCCCATGAGACTGACTCCGCCGAACCAAATCGAGCGGCCCCGAGCCAGCACGTGGCTGCAGTTGTCACCATCAAGCTCCACTATATAAAGGACCCTCCCGACACACTAAGGCTAAGCTCTCTGAACTCTCGACTCTCTAAGCTCTCCTCCTCATCTCTAAGCTCCGGAACTCATTCCGAGCACTCCATTACTGTTGGCCGAAACTAACTTGACCGTCGGAGGGTCCTGCCGGAGCCACCACCCCACCGGTTCCGGAACGGGACTTCATTTTGCAGGTCCCCGATGGCGACCTCAGCGGCCTCGACTCCGGCGACCTCCGGCGACGACGATTTTTCTGCACCAACAGATTGGCGCTAGAAGGAAGGGACTGAACCTTCGAGGTTCCCTTGTTCTT
Source organism: Cocos nucifera (assembly GCA_006176705.1). NCBI lineage: Eukaryota > Viridiplantae > Streptophyta > Magnoliopsida > Arecales > Arecaceae > Cocos > Cocos nucifera. The sequence goes on from QRFJ01000193.1 coordinate 1,103,230, forward strand.
AAAGGAGTGCTCGGCGACCCTTCTCTTCCCTCTCCAGAGATCTTCCTTTTCTCTTTCCGAAGAGAGAAACGCCACCCAGGAGAGCTTCCGGCACGGCGCTTCGGTGGCCTCTGCGACCCGATCCAGTCCAGGCCCGTCTGTTCCTGCTTCAGCCCCGGCGGCCTAGGTTCCACCCGCACCTCGCGGTGGATGTGAAGCAATTCGGCCTGCTTGTCCGACAGATCCGTGGCCTCACGGAAGCGTTGCAAGCTATACAGCAGCCTCCGGTGGCGACTCCACCAGCAAGCCCGCCATGAGGGCGTGAGAAATCAGCCTTAAAGAAGAGCCCAATCGCCCCGAAGAGAGAAACGGAGAGCAGAAGTTTCCCCGCCGAAGCGGAAAGAAGTTCGGCTCGAAGAAAAGCCGGGCTCCCCCCAAAGCTCGGCATCAAGGCGAAATGAAGCTCGGTGGAAAGCCGAACTCCTCAACTCAACCTCCAAAATAAAGTTCGGCGCCGGCAAGGACGGAACGAAGCCCCCGCAGAATGAAGTTCGGCGTAAGTGAAGCCGAACTTTCCTTGGAAGTTCTCATCGCTCAGGTCAGGCCGAACTCCCCCATCTCGAGTATGTCATCACCAAAACCTCCTACAAAGAGTTCGTAGGAGACGGAGTGAAGTCCGATGGCTAAAGCAAAGTCGACCTCCACCCCGAGCTCGTCGTCAAGGGAGTTCGGGTGGCGGAGAAAGAAGTACCCCCACAGAAGGTTTTGCAGGGAGGCGGAATGAAGTTCGTCTGTGTCCAAGGATGCGGCATGAAGTTCGGCCTCGTCTACTATCTTGGGGCTCACCATCGAGGAAGCCTCGACAGAAGGATGCGAAGAAGCCCCCCTCCCGGAAGGTTCCGCAACTACGGCTAAGAGCGCTGTTGTAGCCAGAGACTGCAAGAAGGTCGGCCGCTCCGCGGCGTCATCAACGCCACCCCGGGGAGGAGCTAGGAGCTAGCTACATCGGGGACTGTCGTCCCCAGCGACAAAGTCAAGAGTAGCATGTTCCAAATTAAGAAGGCCGGCACGAGACAGAGGAGGTCGTCTGGACGGGACTTGCTGCCCGAGGGAAGCTCGGCTGCAGGAGATAAGATCTCCCCCGAGCGCGCACTTCAATCTCGGCCGCAGGAGATAAGATCTCCCCCGAGGGAAGCTCGGCTGCAGGAGATAAGATCTCCCCCGAGCGCGGACTTCAACCTCGGCCATAGGAGATAAGATCTCCCCCGAGGGAAGCTCGGCCGCAGGAGATAAGATCTCCCCCGAGCGCGCACTTCGACCTCGACTGCAGGAGATAAGATCTCCCCCAAGGAAAGCTCGGCTGCAGGAGATAAGATCTCCTCCGAGCGTGCACTTCAACCTCGGCCGCAGGAGATAAGATCTCCCCCGAGGGAAGCTCGGCTGCAGGAGATAAGATCTCCCCCGAGCGCGGACTTCAACCTCGGCCGCAGGAGATAAGATCTCCCCCGAGGAAAGCTCGGCTGTAGGAGATAAGATCTCCTCCGAGCGCGCACTTCAACCTCGGCTAAGAGATAAGATCTCTCCCGAGCGACCGTGAACAACCTCGGTTAGGAACAGGAGGAGAACCTCGTCCTAACGCGAGCACCAACCTCGGCCGTAGGAGATAAGATCTCCCCGAGGGAAGCTCGGCTACAGGAGATAAGATCTCCCCGAGCGCGGACTTCAACCTCGGCCGCAGGAGATAAGATCTCCCCCGAGGAAAGCTCGACTGCAGGAGATAAGATCTCCCCCGAGTGCGCACTTCAACCTCGACCGTAGGAGATAAGATCTCCCCCGAGGGAAGCTCGGCCGCAGGAGATAAGATCTCCCCCGAGCGCGCACTTCGACCTCGGCTGCAGGAGATAAGATCTCCCCCGAGGGAAGCTCGACCGCAGGAGATAAGATCTCCCCCGAGCGTGCACTTCGGCCGCAGGAGATAAGATCTCCCCCGAGCACGCACTTCAACCTCGGCTAGAGATAAGATCTCTCCCGAGCGACCGCAAATAGCCTCGGTTGGGAACAGGAGGAGAACCTCATCCTAACGCGAGCACCAACCTCGGCTAGAGATGAGATCTCTCCCGAGCAACCGAATCAACCTCGGCTAGAGATAAGATCTCTCCCGAGCGACCAGAACAATCTCGGTTAGGAACAGGAGGAGAACCTCGTCCTAACACGAGCACCAACCTCGGCTAGAGATAAGATCTCTCCTGAGCGACCGTGAACAACCTCGGTTAGGAACAGGAGGAGAACCTCATCCTAACGCGAGCACCAACCTCGGCTAGAGACGAGATCTCCCCCGAAGAAGCTCGGCTGCAGGAGATAAGATCTCCCCCGAGCGTGCACTTCAACCTCGACTGCAAGAGAGGAGGTCTCCCTCGAGTCGACTTCAGCTGATGAAGATAATGTCGCCCCCGAGGAGCTCAAATCCGACCTCGACCGTAGGAGGCGAGATTTACTTCGGCTTCAACATCAGCTTCATCGACTTTAGCTGGAAACGAGTTTCATTTCAACTCCAAACATCGACTGAAGATGAGGTCTCCCCCAAGCCTCAGCCTCAACTTCAGCGTCAATATTGGCTGGAGATGAGACCTCCCCCGAGCTTCAGCTGCAACAAATGCGGAGCCTGGAAGAAGACTTCGGCAGTCGCCTATTTTGGTACTCCTTTCCTTCAATTTTTGAACTCGGGAGTGGGGGGGCTACTGTTGGGGATAAATCCCGCTCCTGCCGAAGCCCAGCCCGACGCTCAGCCCAATGTAACCAGTAGCCGCTGAAGAGCTTTAGCGCCAGGCGCCAGGCCGAGCCCCTACCATGGCCGAACTGCCTAGAGGCCGAACTCCCCTGCACCAAGGTCCGGGCCGAACTACCTAGAGGCCGAACTCCCCTACACCAAGGTCCGGGCCGAACTGCCTAGAGGCCGAACTCCCCTGCACCAAGGTCCGGGCCGAACTGCCTAGAGGCCGAACTCCCCTGCGCCAAGGTTCGGGCCGAACTACCTAGCTGCCGAACTCCCCAGCGCCAGGCTCCGGGCCGAACTCCCACCGCCAGCCGAACTTAGTGACGGCCGAGCTCCTTGGACTCCAAGCGGCAGGACTTCTTCGGGAGACGGACTCCTCCCAGACGCCCGTTCGACCACCCGAACTCCTCCCGGGTTTTCCCTTCGGACCGACTCCAGGCGGCCGAGCGGCCGACTCCAAAACTCCTTCGGACCGACTCCAAGCGGCCGAACTCCTCAGCGGACGGGCTTTAGCGGAATCCCCAAGCGGTCGTCACTCAGGAGCCCGAACTCCTCCGCAGTCGTTACTCGGCCGAACTCCTCAGCGGTCGCCCTCATCGCCCTTCGACTGATCGAGCTCCTACCGAACTCTCAAGTGTCCAAGCCTCAGCCGAAGTCCAACAGCCGGCCGAACCCTCAAACGGCCGAGCTTCGGATCCTCAGCAGCCGAACTCTTCAGCGGACGAGCCTTAGCTGCATACCTCCAGCCAGACGCCTATGGGAGCCGAACTCCCTCCTATCTTCCTCTTCAGGAG